>JAKSZU010000007.1:150495407-150982907 GCA_026018925.1 Tupaia tana
AATAAGGAGGGGTGGGATGAGTGGAGACAAAATCTCCCTTCTAGTCCCCTGGAGAGGGCAAAGGGGCACACTGTCCTGGTATTCCCAAGGCCTGACACGTAGAAGGAAATTAGGGCAAGTAATGAATCAACAATCCTTGTTTAAAACAAGCCCAGCCTAGGTGGTCCAGGCAGCGGGCTCTCTGCTGTGCAGCGCTAGACGCCATCCGGGGGCAGGTTCATGTCCAGCCTACCTGAGCACACTCTGGTCCTGGTGAGGCTGGACATAAACGCCCTGGATGAGTGCCTGTCTCTCTCTTTCTCTCCTTCTCTCTTTCCTCTCTCGGAGGAAATAAACTTTAAAAGCAACAAAAACGAATGATTCCACAGCCCTTGTCCTGCCTGGAGGCAGAGGAGGCCGGAGATGACCCTTCCAGGACCTCCTCAGCCTGGAGTTGAAGGTATCATTGTTTCTTTCTTCTCCTTCCCGAAGGGGGCACAAATACTGAGCCTGAGTGTGGTGTGTGGTGTGTGGAGGGGCAGTTAGCTCCGCTTCCACCCTGGAGCTCCTCCAAGTGACTGATCCCGGCTATTTCTGGAGCTGGACTCTGGGCCTAGCACAAGCTCCTTCCCGGGGCTCAGCAGCCTCTGGGACCACCTGAGAACTTGAAGGGGAGGGTGAGGGGGGCTGGGATGTGACTCTGAGTCACAAGCTTATCCGAAAGGCTTGGGGCCAAGTATATTCTGAAATCGGAATTGTTTTCTGATTCTAGAAAGGTAGTTCAGTGCCTATAGAAGACATTGTGGAACTCCCCGAGCAGGGCCTGGCGGTACCCCTAACCAAAACACGCACGGCTTCGGATGACCATAGGAATGTTTCCCCACAGTGGGCTGAATGAAGACCACAGGGGCCTCATGTCCGCATAGGCCAGTTTCTGCTCCCCACTTTTACAAATAAAACCCAAACCCCCTGTGGTTTTCAGAGCTTTGAAAAGTCTGGAGTTGAGGACAGGGGGGTTATGGATCTGTACTGCCCCAGTTGCTGTAGGAACAGAAGAGAATGGCAGGGGGGACTCTCACGGACACCACCCTCTCCTTGGTCAGAGGCCATGGCCACAAACACACACACCAGACTGGGGTGGTGGCGGGGCATTTTACCTTTGTTGAGTTGGAGAATGGGGTGTGTTTGTTTGTTTGTTTATTGAGTGATTGATTGATTTTTGCTATAGGACACCTACGCTTGCCAGAGAGACAAAAAACAAGAAATCACTCCCTGAGGGGATGGCCACTCCACAATCCCTTCTCCTCCTTCTCCTCCAGGGATCTTAGGCGTGCAAGCATACGTGCCTGGTGTTAGTTTTTTAAGCTGCCAGGACTTGAATCGTGGCCGACTACGTGGGAGTCCAGTGATGCAACCATTACGCCATCTGCTGGTTCCGAGAACGGCATTTTAAAGGTTATGGATCCCTGCCTGGGGTAGGCCAGGATACAGCTGTGGAGACAGACAGACCTGACTGGAAGCCCTACCTGTCACTTGTCATGTACTGGCCTTGACTCGGGGAAAGCTGAACTCACTGAGTAAGCTTCCTCACCTGTAAACGGGGTATTAAAGAACTCTGAGGGTTCAGTGAGGGGCTCTACGTGGGAGGGTCCATCCAAAGGGCTAGCGCAGAGGAAGGGCATAACTACCTCTCACTCAGAATGACTGCACTTGCTACGATTCCTGGTGGGACCCTCACAGGCCCAGATGGGGGCGGGACCTCGGATCCTTTCCTCCTTGCAGCTGGCTCAGGGGAGGCCCCCACCCTTTCCAGGATCCCCCCCTCACTATCCTCTGCCCTAGCACCCAGGCCAAGACACAGACAAAGCAGCTGACTCTTTCAAGCTGGGTGCCCCCCTCCGCCCCTCAAAGAAGGAAACCCCCACAGACCTTCTGTCCTCATGTACCTGATCCCGGTTCTTCGCCAGCTCGGAGCTCAGGCTGCTCAGGTTCCTCTGGGTCTCTGTGACGTTTTGGGAACATCTGTGGAGGACCTCAGCCAACTGCAGGGCGGACAGGCAGTCCCCCACGGGGTCCTCAGCCTGGGCTCTGACAGGCAGCCTGGCTGGACCACCCCACGCCCAGCTCTGCTTCCGAGGAGGCCGCGCCCTCTGGCCCACTCACAGTCCGCAGCCTGGACCTCAGTTCTGTGGCCTGCTTCAGTTCCCGGATCTCAGGCATCCCAGTCTCGCTGCTGGACCTCGAGGGAAGGAAGGCCAAAGGCCACATTTGGGGGCTTAGGAGGCAGCGAGCTCTATGACCACCCGCGGGACATGGCATCGTCTGGACAGCCTGGGTGGTGCGTGAGGTCTCTGAGGAGTTTTGCGTTTGGGACAGAAGAATCAACTTTAAGAGGACGCGGCTCACCGACGCGGTGACATTGTAGAGCATCGCAAAGGATAAAGGGTGAGGTCAGGTGAAGCACCTTAACTCGATGGAAATTCACAAGTTTGTGAGACAAGGTAGCTCCGAATGACTCCTTACCAGGAAAATTCCTAACTAAAGGGAAAGAAGTCTGTTCCTTTCCAGTAGAAACTGCATTTCCTAATACCCAGTAGCTTGTTGATGGGGAAAGCTCCTCTGGGGACTGCCAGCCAAGGACATGCCGGGACCGGGAGCACGAGCCTCCTGCTGTCTCAGTGAAGTCAGTCACTTGGCCACGGTCTGAAAGTCGACAGTGGGGCAGGCTCTATGGCACAATGACGCTGCTGCTGCTCCAGAGAAGCTGGTTCCCACAGGACAACCATAGTTCAAATCCCTATATTGGCCAGACCAAAATACACAGGGCACCTTTACAAGTGCCCCAAACCCAATGAGCCGGAAGACTGGAGGAAGGCCGTGGCGGAACCAGACTCTGTGTAGGCTGCTGCTCTCCTTCTCACTGTCATTTTCTTTCATGTATATGTGCACATGCTTTTCATGAATTAAAAACAAATTTAGAAGTAACAAAATCAACAATGAATACTTAACAGGTGGATACTAGCACGGTGACGAAGTCACACCACACTGGTTTTCTTTTGTAGGAAATGAGAGAATCAGGTTGTCCCTACCCAGCAATAGGCTGATACGGGGTCCCCAGAAGCGTCTATGGTACTATAAATCCAGAAAAGGATGTTTCACTTGACTCCATCCAGACATTAGAGCTCGCAGTTTACAGGAAATGTCAGGGAAGAAGAAAAGGCTGAATAGCATCGAGAAAGCTCTGGATGGGTCTGGAAAGTGGTCCGCCAACAAGCCAGTATCATAAAAAGTGGGGGCAGGGGGAGCAGCTTAAGCTAGATTAAAGGAGATTTAGGGACATAACAGCTAGATATGGAGTGTGGACCGAGTCTGGTTTGGATAACATTAACTGTAGTAGGAAACTTCGGTGATACTTAAGAAAATGAATGCCTGGATGGATTCGCGGGTCCAGAATACTTTTGGCAGAATAAGGTGAGGCTGACTCAGTCCAGTAGGACACAGAGTCAGGAGTCACAGGTTCAAGTCCTAGTCCTGCAGCCGTGACTGATTTGCATGATCTCAGCTGCTGTAGCTCTCCAGGCCTTAGGCTTTTTGTTTTCTGTTTTTCATTTGCTCTTTTTAAAAATTTTGTCTACTTTGGGACTGGCAGGTGGCATGGTGGTTAAGGGGCTAGACTCCCACTTGGCTGACTGCAGTTTGAGGCCCAAACCTGGTGGCTCACTTTCTTACTTTCCCTTTCTCTCTTTCTCTGACTCTTTCTGGTCAAATTAAAAAATAATCATAAATAGAATTTAAAGAAATATTTTGCTTACTTCTTCCATGAGAGAGCCACAGAGAGAGAGAGAGACAAAACCCCCAATAGGGTCTTGATGCCATGACCCATCCAGACCCAGCCAGCCTCAGCTCACAGGCACCTACCTGCATGCCTGGCATATTCAGAGAGGCCTAGGTGTAAAGCTGGAGCTCTCTTATGTGGGTCAGCTTTGCAGAGCATTGCATTTTATCACTGGCCCTCCACCCAGCCTCCCTTAGGCTCTTCATCTATAAAATGGGAAGAAGAATTTCCTTCCTACCGCCTGACAAGGACAAGCCCGTGGGGGTCTCATGGGGCTTCAGAGACAAAGGTCTGACTGCAGGGCACACATTTTTGGTGCTGAGGTGGGGTTAGCCCTAGGTCTGGGCCAGTCCTAGCTGCCTGGACAGTGCCACCAGGTGGCAGCAGCTGCCAAGGAGGACCGGGAAGCTTCGGGACAGGTGAGGGTGCCCTGCCCAGGGGCCCGAGGCAGGAGGAGCACGCTGGGGTAGGTGAGAACCAGGCCGGGCAGCAGAGGGCCACTTTGTGCCAGGTGCTTGTCTCCTCCAAACAAGAAACTTAGTTCATTAAAATATCTCCGGTTTCACCGCTCCTGGCTTCAATCTGCAGGCCTGAAGATGTTCAGGAAAGAATAAGATTGCAAAATGTTGGAGCTGAAGGCCTCGGAGATTGTCCAGCTCTCTCATTTTGGAAAGGAGGCCACAGTGGCCCAGGTAGGGAAAGGGGACAATGGCTGGTCACACTGAGAAAGATGGTGGAGCGCTTGCCCTTGGCCCTCTGACTCTCTGCTTGGGGCTCTTTCTGCCCTTCCTCCTCCTCCTCACTCAAGGCTGACATATGCTTCAAAGCAGGCTCTTGTCGGACCCTGAATCCAACACACTGCATGTCAGGAGAGGCCTCAGAGCCAGGAGGAGCAAGGGGCCAGCAGACCCTGGACTACAGGCCGGGGGTGGAACGCCACCCGCTCCACACTCCTGTCAGTCTAGTGCATGTGGGCAGGAGATGGCCTGCATGCTTTCTCTACCATCCCTTCTCTTTTCTAATCAAGGACCGACAGTGACTCCTCACTGACCATTTTATAGGAGCCTAATTTCCCTCTAACCGGACCTCCCGGACCTCGCGCAGTCCCCCCTCCTCTCCCCACCCTCAGCGACCTCACTCTGCATATTTGCCATTGTGACTGTGGCTTCGGCAAACCTCACCTGCACTCCCCTCCTCTGTACCCAAGCACGGCCTCCTTCCTCTCTATCTTTGCATAGACCTTCCCACCCCAGCTGATTGCCCTTCTTCTGACCTCAAGAGCTTCATCTTCCGGGAAGGCCTCCATGGTTGCTTCCATCTGATTGCTAGTGTCCCTTTACCCAACCCTCCGGTCAGCATGGCCGCTGACGGGATGCCCCATCTATCCCTGAAAGCCCTGGGCTCAGCCATGATGGGGGCCCCATTCCTTTCTTTGGGAGCGTCTCCATCTCCTCTGCCCACCACCCCAACTGCTGCCACGGCCTGGGAGGCATGAAGGCTTCAGTGAGCCAAACCCACTGCCAGGAAACTTCCTGGAGCTCCCAAGGACAAGGGCAGGTGGGGGCTGGCGGAAGACCACAGGCCTGTTTGGTGGTCTCTGCTCCCTGTCAAAAAGCCTCCCGCAATCTGGGCCTTCCTGTGCCACACAGCTCCCGTCTCCCACCCAGACTGTGGCCGCGCCTCCCTGGAGCTGAGGGGCTGGGCCTGCTCCACAGCACTCTGGCCAAGGCCGTCTCCCCACGTTTCTCATCTCTGGGCCCTCCAGCCTGGCTTCCCCCTCCCAGTCGCTCCTTTTTCCAGCCCCTCATGCCTAATTAGCCCAAGACAGGGGGAGGAAAAAAGTGGGGTTCTAAGGATTGAAACAGGGAACCCTACGAAGGCAAGGGCAGGTTGGAAACCCAGAGGGGGCAGGAGAAGGGGCCGTGTCCTTCCCCTAGGGCGCCGCTCCAAGCTTGGCGCTGTGGGTGGGTGTTCTAAGCTGTTCTGAGAAGAGCATGGTAGGAGGGAGGCCCTTCCTGGGCAGAGAGGCTGCCATGTGCCTACACCCCCATCCCTTCACCTTGAAGAGAGGGACTGGGTGGGGGGATGCAGTCGTTTGGCTTGGTGTGGGGACAGGGAGTGAGGGGTGGGACTCCCCTCTCTATTCTAGCAGAGGAGGGAAGATGGGAGGTTGGGGTGGGAGTGGGGAATGAGGTACCCTGTTGAGAGTGTCAGGAGTGAGGGACAGACAGAGAGGGGTGGAGGGGCCCAGCTGCCTGGGCAGGATACCCACCTCTCAGTGCCTAGGCTGCTGCTGAGGAAGAGGAGGGCCGTCCGTGTGACCTCCAGGGTCCGCCTGCATGTGGTCTGGAGCACCTCCCTGCTCAGGGGAGCCCGAGTCAGAGCCACCTCGTCCAGGGACTGAGGGGCCCAGAGGACCATGTACAAGGGTGTGGCCCCAGGGCAGTGCCAAGGAGGTCTGGGCGCTAGCCCTACCCTCCTGCCCTCCTGCCCACCGCCCTCTTCCCAGCCTCAGGGGTACTCACACAACCCAGTGCAGCCCCCGAAGCATCAGCTCCTGCCCGTCCAGCAGGGCCTGTGCCAGCCACAGGGCCTGGTAGCTGGCGCCCAGCACACCCTGCAACACACAGGTAGGTGGGGGAGGTCCTGCACCCCTTACCCTTGTGCCTCCCCTCCCTGCCGTCTGGGGGGCTGCCCCTCACCTTGGCTGTGTTGTAATCTGCCTGCAAGTCAACTTTGGGGACGAATTTGGGGATGTCCAGAGCAGCTGCAAAAAAAGGCCTTATCTGAGAGGCCTATGCATACTGTCCCGAGTCCACTCTGAGCTCACCCTGCCTTATTCCCAGCTCACCCTCACCCCACACTGCCAGTCTCCCACATCCTGTCTCCCAACTCACCCAGGGTCCCCCACCGTTCAAGCCTTAAATGCTTGTAAGGATCGGCTTTACATCGTGGTGCCTCACCGCCACCTTGTGGCCACTTCTAAGAACTACATCCGTATGCCAAGGCCTGGTCTTGATAGTCAGAAAATGGACTAAAACCATCCTCTTGCCCATGTATTTCAAACTAACTCCCCTTCACAGAGAAGGAGGTTGAAATCTGCATCATTTGAACACTGAGAGGGAGTGATATTTCTGCTAAATCTTCGAGAAAGGTCAACACTCTGGACCCCTGACCACCTTCCCTTCTCTGCAGGCACTGGAGCCTCCAACACAGACTCCCTGAGGCTTCCCCAGCAGCTGCAGAGACTGTGGACAGCACTGTCCAGTCCAAACCTCCCTGCTTCCACTGGGCTTCTTTCTCACAGCACTGCTGACACTGTGAAGTCCAGAGAGGTCAAGCCACCAACCCAGTTACGTGGCATGTCCGAGGTGTACACGGAGTTAGAACACAGATCTGCGCTCTGTGAAAGACTCATCCTGCCTTGGGCTGTAAACTCCTGCCTCTCAAAGGAGCGTGTGGGGAGGAGATGCTGTTGGGGTGTGCCAACTCACGGTCCCGGAAGGCCAGCCCCTTGGGGGTCTCGCTGGCCACGCTGAACAGTATCAGGGGGCTCCTCGTAGTCGTGCAGAGGTGCTGTGCTGGGAGGTTGGGCTCGAGGACGCACACGTGCCCCTCAAAGAGGTACTCCTGGTGCCGGGGGGCCACGTTGGTCTGCTCATACACGCTCTCCAGAAAGATGGCTATCCTGGCATAGCAGAGGGAGAGGCAGGGGGCAGCAAGTGTTAGCCGGCAGGATATGGGGTTGGGCGATCCACCCCCACTAGACTGTGCCCGGGGAGAAGGCCCAGTTCTTCAGAGGGAGAGACGGAGTGGTTGTCTCTCTCCTCGAGGGCGGAGAGACAACGGTTCTGTCTTACAGTTGGTGGTGACAGAGCGGGAACGACCCAGGAGGTCCGATGCCCGCCTCGGCCTTTGTTCCACTCCCACCACACTCCATAGAATTCACCTCGTCGGCCCAGCCCCAGGGGTGCCCAGGGAGCACTGCTGCTCGGGGGTTAGAGGCCAAATGGGGGGCTCTTAGAGGCCACATGGAGGTGCTAAAGGCTGCTCAGGAAGCTAGAGACCACATGGGGGGCTCTTAAGGCCACATGGGAGGTGCTAAAGGCTGCTCGGGAAGCTAGAGGCCACATGGGGGGCTTGAGGCCGCATGAGTGGCTAGAGGCCATGTGGGATCTGGGTTTGGGTCCCAGGCCAAGCTGAACCTGCCAGGCACCACTGCTCATGCCCATCATCCTAGCTGATTGGGAGGCTGAGAGACCCTGTCAAAATTACCTGCCTCTGTCCCCCTTGTTTTCCTCTTATAAGGGAAGAAAAAAAATCCACCTAGTCCCATAAAGTATTCCAGAAAAAAGGGTTGATGAGCAATAAGTTAGAAATGGCGCCACCCACACACGCCCACTTCTTGGGCCCATCATGCACATCCGCGTCCCTGGTGCCACACCTCTGAGGGTCAGCAGCGCGAAGGACCTGTCCCACTTCAGCCTCACGGAACCCGTGTTTCCCCTCCCTGGCCTCACGTACGTGTTGTGGGCGTGGATGTAGACGTGGTGCAGGGTTGCCTGGGACAGCAAGAAGACGTGGATGACGACGCGCTGCAGGATGTCACTGGTCTCCGCAAAGAACTGGTCGAAGCCCCAGCACTTGGCCTGCTCCACCTCCAGGATGTTGGCCAGGATGGGCACCAGCTGGCTCTGCAGCCCCCTGCTCCAGGACACGGGGCTGTCAGGGCGGGGCCCACACTCACCCCCCTTGGGCAGGTTACCAGGGAGGACTGAAGAGGGAGGGTGGCGTGGGCTGGGCAGAAGTTGCGGGAAGAACTCTCTCCAGCTTTCACGTGGAAAAACTGAGGCCACAGAAGGAAAGCGTCGCCCAAGCCTGCAGCACGCGGAGGGATACCCAGCCTCGCGGGGTCTCACTCACACGGACAGCCGGCAGGTGATGGGCAGGGTGTAGCTCCACTCCAGGGGCCCGTTCTCGCGCTTCTGAGCGCCTGCGATGGCCCCAGCTGGCTTCTCCGTGGTGATTCGGTACCTGGGGTGAGGCAGGGCCATGTGGGTGGGGCCCCAACCGCTCCCCACTTGAAGGATGACAGGCTTGGCCTGGAGGGCTCAGAGCCCTGGATGCAGCCCCCTGTAGGAAGTCTGGAAAGTGGAACTGGGGAGCTTGGCTCTCAGCCGGCCAGATCTCCTGGCGGTGGCACGCCCGGCCAAGCTCTTTGCTCCAGGTCGAGACCTGCCCACCCACCCTGTGCCCTTACACAGCCCTCGCTCAACCTGCCTCCACAACCCTGCCTGGTGAGCTGGCCCCAGCATCCTGGCCTCTTCACTTCTCCAATCCTCCCCTCTTCAAGGTCTGTCGTTCCCCCTAAGTGTCAGGGCAGGGAGTGGGCCGCACCAAGAGGGACCAGGGCAGGGTGGGCAGGGTAGCCCAGGGAGGCTGCAGCCTGCTGATAACCCAGGCCCCTGACAACCCTGCTCCATGTCGTCTCCTCCCCCTTCCCCACCTAATACAAGGCCACGCAGCTTGGTCCTCGGGCTGAGGTTCCTTCCTTGACCGCCCCGCTAATCTACCTTCCTCTGTGCTGGGTGGTGCCCTCCGGGGAGCAGCCATGGGGGCAGCCAAGCCAGGAAGCATACACAGACCTGGGCTCTGGCCCGGGGCTGGGTTCTTGCCCCACCCTTTTAGGCCCCACAGCTCTGCAACCCCGGCAGGTGGCTTTCTAGGCCTTGGTTGGTAAGGGGAGGGTTCAAGTAGAGGATGAGCCTGTAGCAGGGAATGTCAGCAGCCCGCCGTCAGCCACGGCACAGCTTCCTGTCTGATGGAGTCACACGGGATCGCAAGGATCATTCCCAATGATCACAACGATCACAAGGGAGCCTGGGTGGGGGTGGGACCAGGAGGACCACAGCGTGGGAGCGGGAATAGGAGATAGCAGGAACCGGTGGGGGCGGCCAGGTATCTGCCACGGAGCGCCCAGGGCCCGCACCCCCTCACCCCTGCCCCGTGGCCCTCCCTCCGTACATGATCTCCTTGTTGCGGCGTGGCCCGCCAAAGGGGACGAAGGGCAGGCTGCCAGTGGCTGCGTGGTACAGGGTCACCCCAATGCTCCAGAGATCCACAGTCACCCCGAACGCCTTTTGCTGGGGCTTGCGAAGCACTGCCCGCTCGTACATGTCGGGATGCTGTGCAGAGAGAGCCAGGAGCAGCTATGGAGGGGTACACAAGCTGGAGCCCCCCATTCTCCAGACCCCCTTCCATCACCTTCAGTTGAAAACACAACCATTTGGAATCCATTTCCTTCACCATCTCAAACACGGGTGTCGCGTTCACCCACCCAGTGCATCCCCCTGCCCAGCCTCAGCCCTGGGAAGGGAGTGACCAGCCGTGTCCATCCTTCCTCCATCAGTGTCAGGGCAGGGGGTCAGCTGTACCGAGCGGGGCCGGGGCAGAGTGGGTAGGGTAGCCTAGGCAGGCTGCAGCCTCCCCTTTTTTCCATCAAAAAGGAAAGAACAAATTCTGGTGGGTACGGGGAGAGCTAGAACCCTGCCTAACAGGGGCTGGGCCAGGCCCCGGGCAGGCACCAGCAGCAGAGGCCCAGGCAGGACAGCGGGCCCAGCAGCCCTCACCAGGTACTCCTCGGTCCCGTAGACGGAGACGAACTTCTCGTCGTCGTCCAGCTCCCGGGCGGCCCCGAAGTCCGTCAGCTTGTAGATGCTCTGGCCCTCCTCCCCCACCAGGCGCATGATGTTCCCGGGCTTGATGTCACGGTGCACGATGCCGTGCTCCCGCAGGTGGTTCATGCCGGCCACTGGGACAGACGGAGGGCTTGGGCTGGCTCTGTGTCCGAGGCACCTCTCGGTGGGAAGGCTATCCCTGGGCCCATAGAGAGGGGGGATCCCACGGCCTGACGGGGCACAGGGCGAGGGAGGGGAGTCTCAAGGACACTAAGGTCTCAAGGCTCTATCCGAATTCTGTAAGATAGGAGACCAAGAGCGATGGTGGTTCTGCCTCCCCAAGGACAGCACCCTTTCTTTCTATTATTTATTTGCATCATTTCCTACTTATTTAATTGTAGTAAAATATACATGACACGATTTACCATTTTAACCAATTTTAGGTGTACAGCTCCATAGCGTTAAGCACATTAACATCGTCTTACAACCATGTCCAGAATGTTCTCATCTTCCCAAACTGACTCTTCCCATGAACCACCCACTCCCCGGTGGCCCTCCCCACAGCCCAGGCAAACTCTTCTACTTGCTACGAATCTGACAGTTCAGGACTCTGCCAGTGTTTGACCTTTTGTGTCTGGCTTTTGTCACTAGGCATACTGTGCTCAAGGTTCCCCATGTTACCACATGGCTCAGAATGCCCTTCTTTTTAAGCTGAGGAGGACTCCCGTCTACGTAGGCACCACCTTCTGCTCCTACATCTAGGTTGCTCGCACCTTCCGGCTACTGTGCATAATGCTGCTACACATACTGGCATACAATCGTTTAAAAATTTTATTTCTTAATTGGTGTTTTAAAAAGTTATTATTTATTTAATTTTATTAGTTATTATTATAATTTTGTTTGCTATATGCACATGCATTCATTAGAGAGGCAGACAGAGAAAGAGAGAAAGAAGGAAGGTAAGAAAGCAAGCCACTAGGTCTGGGAATTGAACCATGGTCGGCCATGCGGGAGTACAACGCCTTAACTATGACGCCACCTGCTGGCCCCTTAACTGGTGTTTTAAACTACGTGCCCAGCAGGAACCAGCCATCTGGGTCCTGCCCTTCAACGTCTGTCCCAGGCCTGTGCACAGAGAGCCTCTTTGGTTCTGAACGTTCTTTGGGGTTTGGAAATTTGTTTCAGGAATGTCGTATCCCTCTGGGACCGTGTCTAACACCCAGGGCCTGGGCCTGTGGCTGGTCTGAGGAGTGGGGATGGGGGCGGGGGGCTCACCCACACAACGTAGCACCACCAGGAACTCCTCCTCGGGCAGCCCGAAGGCGTTCTCAGGGCTCTCCAGCACGCTCAGCAGGCTCCCGCTGGAGCAGTACTCCATCACCAGCACCTTCTGCCGGCTGCCCCCCTGTGGTGGGAAGACGCAGGCTCTTCTCCCCACTCATCAGCAAGAGGTGGCCCGGCCAGCGCCCTGATTCTCTAACTCCCGGCCTGGCCTTTCCTCCTTGACCTCACACGGGAATCCACGGTTCCCCTTCCCGAAAGTTCTCTTGGATTAGGCACCCAGCCCCCCACTTCTTTCCCAAGTGTGGTCCTCACACCTCTTGCATTCTCCCCCGCCCCCTTAGTCTGTCTGCTCTGTCTGACCAGCTGATGGGCATGTGACCACGTCTCTATTCCTGAGTGTCCAGGACTCTGCCCAGATCATGAAGGTCAAGGACGAGATCGTCCTCTGACCAAGCCCTGCACCCACCGTCTCCTCCACGGCAAAGAGCTTGACGATGTTCTGGTGGTTCAGCTTCCGCAGGACCTCGAACTCCCTCACCTGCACCTCGTGGGGCCGCAGGTAGCTGGCGGTGTTGAAGACCTTCACAGCAACTAGCTCCCCAGATTTCTGGGGGTGGGGGTGGGCGTGTGGGGGGAACAGCAAAGGAGAATATGAGTCCCTCCCCTGCAGGCAGCAGCCACTCTCTCCCAGGTCTCCATGCAGCCTCTCACAGCAACCCAACCACAGAGATGAACAGATGGCCTGGGTGGGTAGGGGTGGCCACCCTTAGCTCCGTCCTCCACTCGGGGGGACACGGTCCAACACCAGGAGGTGACAAGGATATGGCTTTTGTTCTTACTGTTGCTACAGTGGCAGCTAATGCTGCCTGGTGTCAGCAGCACCAGGGATTGGAACCTGTTCTGCCTGACTCAGTCTCTTTGGTGTGCAATTGTGGCCACCATCTCACAGGGCCTAACACAGCTCTGCAGTGAGCTCAGGGTACCACAGTCCTCCTGCCCACCCCTGCTGCTCCTCCACCCAGAGCTGCCACCGCCCTTGGGTGTTTGCTTGGTGACTTCATCCTTCTCATGCCCCAACTCGTGCCTGACCGAGGCAGCATCCCGAGGAGCCCTTTCCAGCTCCCCTACCTCTGCTCAAACCCACAGGGTCCTCCCCTGGCGTGTGCAGAGTGGAGCCCAGAGGCCCCTGTCTTACCACACACCATGGATGTCCACTGGGGGATGTCCCAGCCTGCTTCCCAGGCACGAGGGGGAGAGGGCCGAGCCCAGGTAGCTCCCTACCTTGTTGCGGGCCTTGTACACGCTGGCAGTGGCCCCCTGGCCCAGCAGGTCGTCTGAGTGCCACAGGTAGCTGGCAGTGCTCTGCATCTCCTGCCCCGGCTGACTGGCCAGCGTCCACCTAGGAAAGCGCATGCTGGGGGCTAGATCCCATTCCTGGCCTGTGGTGGACACCGGTGGCCTGACCAGCAGCCACGCCCCAAACCACCCCGGGAAGGTCTCACATGTGGTCATTCCCTAGGCAGGAGAATGGGGGAAGTGTGATGCACAGAAAGGTTAAGTAACTTCCCCAAAAGAAGCACAGCCCTGTAGTAAGAGGGCCCCCACTGGGCCTTTGGCCAAAACCTGCTGTCTGATCCAGCCTGGGGCCTTCTCTCCCCAGGCCATCCTGCAGAGACAAACCTCTTCTCTCTGTCACCTCTTCCAGGCACTGAGAATTCTGGGGTTTTGGCATCCAGGCTTGGGATTGTCCCAGGAAGCAGAAACAGTGCAGGAGGAAGGGCTCCCAGTCAGGCAGCGCCAACCACACCACCACAAATCTCCAGGATTGCAACATGAGCCTGCAGCCCCCACCCACCCACTTGCCCCGCCCACCCTGGCCCACCACTTCCTGCTGCTGTGAGCGAACAGCTGCGGGCCAGGCAGCCAGCTCTGCCAGGTCAGTGCTGCTCCTGCTCCTGCTCCTGCTCCTGCTCCTGCTCCTGCTCCTGCTCCTGCGAGGGTCCGGGTTGTTGTAGAGAGCTCGTGTGTGTGTGTGTGTGTGTGTGTGTGTGTGAGAGAGAGAGAGAGACAGAGAGAGACAGAGAGAGACAGAGAGAGCAGGGGATGGGAGAGGCAAGAGACCAACAAACCCAAAGGCTTAGCAGATCCTTCTTAGGGGAGGATCCAAAACTCCTCTGAATCCCATTCCCCATCTCTGCTGCCTGTATCCTATTCTCTCTGAAGGCCAGTTCCTCTCAAGCAATTGGTTCCAGAAAGTGCAGCCTCAGAAGTTAAAGTCAATGCTTCCGAAAAATAGGGCCAGGTTGGTCTTTTGGGATTCCTGGGGGCAGGAGCCTAAGCAGGCCTACCATCCCTTGAGCAGTTTGAGTTCGGACTACACTGCCGCTTCCTGTTCTAACATTACATAGGTTCCCCAATTGAGGGCTGCCTTGTCTGGAATCCTAAACTGCTTAGCTTTGGGCCCCCTCTCTGTAATCTTTCTTAAAAATGCAAATCCTTAAGAATGTCAGTTCTGGCCTGCAGGTGGGATAGTAGTTAGAGGCACTGAACTCCCAAATGGCCTACAGAGGTTTGAGTCCTGGACCCGGCGGCTTGCTTTCTCACTTTCCCTCTCTCTTTCTTTCTGTCTCCCTCTGAACAAACTGGAAAATAATAATAAGAAATAATAATAATAAACTTAAATAAAAATAATTCTTAAAAAAAAAAAAAAAGAATGGCAGTTCTTTGAGCAGAGGGCACTTGCAGAGATCAGAGGTCAGCTCTTCAGATTGTCAGTGCTTACACCGGGCAGAAGCAACCGGTGCACTAGCATAGCTCAGGATGAACGAGTTGGTCAGCGTTTTCCCCTGAGGCAGAGGAGTCTCCAGCCAGCTGCTCTTCCACCTGGGCCCTCGTGCCGGGACAATGGACAGTGCCCTGATAGTGGGCAGTGTGGTGCAAGGGCAGAGCCTGGGGTCTGTGAGAGCGGACTAGGAGCTCTGACTATGGCACTTCCGGTTCCACTTTGCATCCTCTGCAGCCCGCCCCCACCTGGTGGTGCACCCACAGCCAGAAGCCCTCCCAGTGTTTGGCAAGCCAATGAGCCAGCCCGCTCCCACCTGCCCTTCCCTGCCGGGACTCTCCTGGGACCAAGCCCACTTACCGACGTCCAAGCAGCCCAGATCAGGCAAAGGCTCTCCCCAGCAAGTGTGTGTTATGCTGTCGGTCTGGGGCAAGTCCAGGAGCCGAGCTACCGGAAAGAGGAGGGCGGATGAGAGGCGCCCCTTGGTGCCCTTTGATTCTCAGCCTCCATCAAAGGCCGCCCTGGCCCCAGCCCTTTAACCCTTTCCTGTTTGTCACCCTCCTCCATGGGGCTGGGGAAGTTTCCAGCCCTATTCCCCAGGTGTTCCTGGAGACGTTCCTGGCCGCTCCACCCCTGGGACTTGGCCACGGAGAAAGACCCCAGGAGAGGTGAGGGCAGCTCCAGACGCTTAGCTCTGGCTGGAGTGATGCAGGCGGAGCTGGGGAGGGGGCGCTGCTGGTGAGTGAGCTCTCCTCAGCGGCCACTTCCCCGCCTCTATCTGGCTGCAAGCAGTCGTTTTCAAGAAAGCCACCAGAGCCAAGGAAAGGACACCCCTGGGGACCCAACAGTCCCAGAGACATACTGGGAAGAACAGGCAGTCAGTGAAGTGCTGCCTGCTGCTGCCTAGCCACGTCCCATCCCACCCTCCTCCGTGGACGTTAGAACTCACCCCATCTCAGCTGCAGGGATGCGGGTTGTGGGACTCCTGGCTGGGCTGGCACCCCGGGAGCTTTCAGGGCTCAGTCATTCAAGGGCAGTGCTTGTTGCATCCTGGTGGCCGCAGGCCTTGGGACTCTCAGGCAGGACCAGGTGAAATGATCTTGTGGCACCGCGGGGAGCTGGGACCAGTGGGTTTCCTTGCAGCCTCCCTGCCTCTGCCTGCTACCCGTGGCCCGGCACTCTGCTCGGCAGAGTCCTGGCTCAGCTCTCTCACTTCCTGATTTCTCTCTTTCTCTCTCTCTTAAAGAGACAGAGGCAACTCAGCAGCGGCCTCCACCCCAGCAGGAAGGAGAATGATGATACAGTGAGTTCCCAAGTGGAAGAGACAGGACCAGAGTCTCAGCCACAGAGAGTCCAGGAGCTGGGCTCGGCAGGCTGCCGGGTGCTGTTTGGCGTCTCCCACAGTTCGTGGAGCAGGGGCGGTCAGGGCTATGTTCAGGGCTATGCGCAGTCAACAGAGCAGGTTGGGCAAGTTAGCCCAGAGCAGAGCTGCCCGGGAAGACTGTGCTCTCACACCCTGGAGCCCCAGGGAGGTCCAGGGCCCATGCCCAGCCTCTCCTAGGAAAGCTGGATCTGACTCACATTCCTGGGGAGCCTGCAGAGGCCCCAGAGCAAGACCGGAACCCAGGGTATGCCCCCTCAGTGCGACCTTGAACACAGCCCACAACTCTCCAGCCAGCTCTCACCCACAGCTTGAGGGTCATGACGCGTACCCACGGAGCGTGTGGACAGCGTGGAGTGATATCTTTGGAAAAGCTGAAGACTGGAAAGTGTTTTACCGACACGCATTGAAGGCGTCGAGGCCCACACGCTTTTGGTGATCTGCGCTTGATCTTCCTGGGGCTGGAACTTAGGTGTGCCAGCATCCCAGCTAGGAGTGGGGCCCTGACTCGGATGTCCGATGAGGTTGGAGAGGTCTCTGTCTCTCCAGCCAGCTCCGAGATGGTGGTTGGGTAAGAAATGGTTAAAACCAGGAAATTCCATGTTTCTAGAGAATGGTGAGGGACTTTCCCATGGCCACACCTGGTGGTTTCCTTTGCCAGCCCCACCCCTACCACAGTGACACCAGAACAGGAGCAGAGCTGAGAGCCACCTCAGCCTGGTGCTCAGATAGACCTGCTGATAACACTGGCAGCTTCTCGCAGTAGGACTCTCACAGCAGGAAGGGAGGGTGTCCTGGTAGCCCTGTGCTCCACCAGCATTCCCAGCTTTCTCCCTGCTGCTGGGCGTGTGGGGACTGCACCTCGGCCCTGTGATTGGGAAGGGAACACCTGACTCGCTGCTGCAAGATCCCCCAGAACTCCTGCCTTCTGGCAAGGTGATCTGGCAAGGTGATCTGTTAGAGGTGGCGGCCGCTCCATCAGCCTGGGTCCCTGAGTGACTGTCATGGGCAGAGCCCCCTGCTGGCTCACAAGGGACATTCACTTGGCTTTGGTGAGAAATCAACTTTGGTTGTTTTAGGCCACTGAGGTTTGCAAGGAGACCTAGTCTATCTCTAAATGTGGGCCCATTTCTTCTTGATGAAGCTGCTGGGTCCCAGTTCTGCTTTTCTCTCTCCGGCAAGCCCACTCTCTTTCTCCGTGTCTTTAGCACCTTCTGATGCAACGAATGTGTCTAACATCTGCCGTGAAGCAGGCTGAGTATGCTGAGGACACGAAGATGAGACCGAGTCCAGGGGCCCAGGATAGCTATGAGATACGTACAGATGGCCACCAACTTCAGAGTATTTGACTTAGAATTAAAAAAAATATTTATTTAATTTATTATTTATTATTATTTTTAATTTGCTATAGGGTATGCATGCTCACCAGAGACAAAGACAGAGAGTGGGAAAGTGAGAAAGTAAGCTGCCAAGTGCAGGACTTGAACCACAGTCATTCATGTGGGAGTTTAGCACCTCAATACCATGTTACCTGCTGGCCCCTTAACTTACTTTTATTTTTTTCCTTTTTCCTTAGAGTTTTTTGCTATAGGGCACATGTGCTCCAAAGAGACAGGAAGAGACAAAGGCAGAAAGTGAGAAATCATGGGGCCAGCCAATGGCAGAATGGTTACATCGCTGGACTCCCACATAGTCAACCGTGGTTCGAGTTCTGTACCTGGTGGCTTAGAGCTAACGCTGGGCTTGTGTGCATGTGTGCCCAAAAACATCCTGAGAGGAGGGACCAGCAGTTAGCGTAATGGCTATGTCGCTGGACTCCCACGTAGTCGACCGCGGTTCGAGTCCCGGACCCGGCGACTTAAACTCACGCCGGGTGCGTGTGCGTGCGTGCCCAAGATCCCGAGAGGAGAATGGAGGAGAAGGGATTGCGGCGTGGCCATCCCCCCTGGGGGGTGATTTCCTGCTTTCTATCTCTCTGTCTCTCTCTGTCTGTCTGGCGAGCGCACGCGCCCTATAGCAAAAACCTCTCCAAAAAAAGAAAAAAAAAAAACATCCTGAGAGGAGAATGGATGCAGCATGGTCACCCCCCTTGGGGGGTAATATCGTGCTTTCTGCTTTCTGTCTCTCTGTCTCTGTTCTCTAGCAAGTATACATGCCCTATAGGAAAAATCTTTCTCTGAAAAAGAAAAAGTGAGAAATGACCACCCAGGGGAATGGCCACACTATAATCCCTTCTCCATTCTCTTCTTGGGATTTTGGGCATGCACATACATGCCTGTTTTTTTTTTTTTTTTTTTTTTTTTTTTTTTAGAGAGAGATTTTTGTTATATGGTGTGCATGCTCACTGGAGAAGCAAAGAGAGACAGAGAGACAGAAAGAGAGAAATCATCTCCCGGGGAGGATGGCTGCACCTGCAATCCCTTCTCCATTTTCCTCTTGGGATGTTTTTGGGCATGCATGCATGTATGCCTAGTGTGAGGTTTTGTTTGTTTGTTTGTTTGTTTTTTGCCTGACCAGGTTTGGATCTCGAACCACAGTTGACTATGTGGAAATCAAGTGATGTAACCATTTTTCCATCTGCTGGTCCCCAATGCCAGGTGTGTTTTAAGCCACCAGATCGGGACCGAACTGCAGTTGACCACATGGGAGTCCAGCACCTTAACCACTACGCCACCTGCTGTCCCCACTGACTTGACTTTTTTTTTTTTAACTTTAACAGTAGTGCAAAAGCAACAAGCATTCAGTAGAAACTGTACTTCGAGCACCCACACGACGCTGTTTTTCACTTTCAGCACAGTATTCGGTTACATGCAGTAAACCTTCACTACCACAGCCTAAATTATTTTGTCCAGCTGTAGGCTAAGGTAAGTGTTCTTGGCATTACAAGGTACTCCCAGCTTTCTACATGCCTGGCACGTGAGAGAACTGCATGACCTTGGCACGGCCCAGGCTATGGTGGTCAGCAGGCCAGGTGTGTTAAATGCATTTTAGGCTTATGATGTTTTCCACTTATTCAATGAATTTATTTGGAGAAATTTTTGCTATAGGGTACATGTGCTTGCCAGAGAGACAGAAAGTGAGAAGTCACTTCCCAGGGCGGATGGATGTCCATGCCTCAATCCCCTCTCCTCCATTCTCCTCCTGGGATTTTGGGCATGCACACATGCACATGCATCCAGTGTGAGTTTCAAGTTGCCGGGTCTGCGGTCAGCCATGGGGGAGTCCAGTGTCTTAACTACTACGCCACCTGCTGGCCCGATGTTATGGGTTCATTGGGACCTAACCTCATTGTAAGTCAAGGTGCGTCTATACTTCCACAGAGAGTGAACCTGGCAGGGGGCAGCAGGGGCTGGGGATAATCAAGAAGGGCTTGCCGGATAAAGGGATGCTCAACCAGCCTTTAAAAAGAGGGGAGTCAAGGGACCAGCAGTTAGCGTAATGGCTATGTCGCTGGACTCCCACGTAGTCGACCGCGGTTCGAGTCCCGGACCCGGCGGCTTAAACTCACGCCGGGCGCGTGTGCGTGCGTGCCCAGGATCCCGAGAGGAGAATGGAGGAGAAGGGATTGCGGCGTGGCCATCCCCCCTGGGGGGTGATTTCCTGCTTTCTATCTCTCTGTCTCTCTCTGTCTGTCTGGTGAGCGCACGCGCCCTATAGCAAAAACCTCTCCAAAAAAAGAAAAAAAAAAAAAAAAAAAAAAAAAAAAGAGGGGAGTCAAGCAGAGAAGAGGGGGCTGGAGCTCAGGCGTTCCAGGCAGAGGCGCAGAGCCATGAGAACCGCGGGAGCAGGGCTTTTTTTTTTTTGTTTTTTTTTTCTTCTTCTTTTTTTTTTTTAAAAAAAAAGGTATAGTGGAAGGAGAGGTGATCAGAGTCCTGTGCAGTGACAGATTCAGTTTCCTGGAATATTCTCTGTGAGGCTACTTCCTCTGTGTGACCAAAATGAAGGAGTGTCTTACCTGTGGCCCACCTGGACAGCCACCGGTTGTCTGGGGAGGTGCAGGAGGCTGGTGGCCCCTGCAAGTGTATAAGAGGCCTGACCATTTTTCAGAGTGGCTCTGAGGGGTCATAGAAATAGAAGTGGCAATCCAAAGGCAGTCTGAGGACCAGGCGGAGGCAGGAAGGGAGTCCTTGACACAGCTCTCGGAGGGAAGAGAAATCTCATGTCTACTTCTACTAAAGGAGGCCGCTGGGATTGTGGCCAGGGCAGGAGTTAGCCATGTTGTCCCAGAGATGTGTGTCCTGACTCCCACTGACTTGGGGTAAACTTGAGCAAGTCGATCTTCCTCACAGGTTGGTGTGAAAATAAACCGAAGGGTTTGGTACCTGAGACACTCTGAAATAGCTCTGATAGATGTTAGAGGCTCTTTCTGCCTCCACAGGGCCTGAGTCAGCTCATCACTGCCTCACCTACCCAAGCCTGAGAGAACGGGAGGATTAGGGCAGGCGGTGAGGAAGGCGTCGAGGGGCCTTGCGGGGCAGTGTCCTTGCTGGACTCAGTCACAAGAATGGAGCAGAGGGACGAGGTGTCAGAACCTGCCCCTTACCCTGTGGCAGTTAGCTCTGGCCAGGAGCTGAGTGTGGAAGGATGGTCAGACATGCAGACTTGGCGCCACTCTCCAAGCAGTGGGAGGTGCCTCTGAGCCTCTGAAGGAAAGCGCCTGGGCTACCCCACCATTTCTCCTAGCACAGAGAAGCGAGTACTCCATTCATTCTCTTGACTCTGCAAGCCTCCCCGTGCCATTCTTTCCCACATTCTCCATTAAAGACTTGGTCTTCCACTTTACCAAAATGGTATAGTCTGAAGGGAACTCCCTTTCTCTCCTCACGTCCACTGCCTGCCTAGTGTCTGTACTCACACCTGCCTCACCTCCCAGGAGAGAGCAGATGCGCGCCTTCCCAGGGCCATGGGAATCTTCTACAAGGGCTGTGGAACTCAACCCGCCCTCTCTTGCATATTCATTTATTTCCATTCTGCTGCGTCCTACCCACTAAGCCAACATGCCAGTCTGTCCACCTTAAAAAGAAAAACTCAGTCCCCTGCCTCCTCTTGATGCTCCCATTCAAGTTACTAACCCCACTTCCCATTGCTGCCCAACCCGCCCCATCAGACTCACGTCTTTACTGAAAATGCTTGTCGGAGTCACCAATAGTTACCTTACCTTACCTTTACCGAGCCCGTCTGATCCCTCTCTTCCTTAAACACTTCCCTCTCTTGGTTTCTGTGACCCTATGCTCTCCCAGCCACGTCCCTCAGTCACTCGTTCCTCCCCTCTTCTTCGCTGGCTCTTTCTCCCCAGCTCAACTCCTAATGATTGGAACCTTCTCTTTTTTTCCATCTCACATTCTTCCCTGGAATCTCCTAGTTTGAATACACCTATAATGTAATAGTTCCTTCATTTCTCAAGTATGCTCTCTCCCCCAAACTCCAGATTCATATACTGAAGAATCTAGTAGATATTTCCACTTGGGTGTCTCTTGTTCATCTCAACACTACCAGGCCCCGCAGAACTCTGGATTTCCTGCATATTCCTTCCTGCCATGATGGCCTTTCTTGACCAACCCAGGCACTCACTCTCATTACACTGTTCCACTTTCATAGTTGCTCTTTTTTGCTTACCTGTCCTCTCTGACTAGAATGAATGCTCCATTACTTTTTTCTCCCTTCTAATACTGTTGCTTAGCAGAGAGAGAGGCTTCAAGTTTGTTGACTGACTAAAAGATTGAGTCTTTGGCACATGTAACATGGCAGGTGCTAACTCAAGTAAAAAGAGTCTCACATACCTATGGTATAAACGTTTAGATTAGATCATATATATATATATATATATATATTATATATATATATATATATATAAATTTGCCAGAGAGCGTGTGCACTCTGGAGACAGAGAGAGAGAGAAGAGAGAAGTGAGAAAGCAGCCCCCTAGGGGGATGGGCACACTATAATTCTTCCTCCTTCATCTCCCCCTTTTTGGGATTTCGGGCATGCACACACATGCCCGGTATGTCTTCCAAGCCTTCGGGTCTGGGGCTTGAATTGAGTAGTCAGCTATGTTGATTCCAGCTGTCTAAACCACTGTGCCATGGGCCAGCCCAGATGAGATCATCTTAAAGACGGTTTCCTAAATCCGAACCTACCCCTCCTTCTCTGGTTTCTATCTGGCTGGATTAGGCTTGGTTTTTATGTGGATTGCCATTAGTTTCCATCGTGCTCCCATCAGAGTATGAGAGAAGAAATGAAGAGGGCCCAAAAAGCAGCCAGTGCTTTAGCTTCAGAAAAGGTTCTTGAGTCCCCTGCTCACACCCTGAGAACTGCCTCCATCTCAGGGACAAACTGGGGTTCTCCTGGTCGTTCCCATACTCCACCTCCACTCTGGGGGGGGGGGGGGAGAACTCATTCATACCACGGTGGGCGGAGCAGCCTCGGCAAAAAGACCCAACTAGAGCAGCCCAAGGTTCCATTAAAACAGGGGAAGGGGAGGAGCTGACAGGTGGGAAGGGCGGGAGAGCTCAGGAAAAGATAAAACAATGACAGACAGTCATGCCGAACCTGAGAGAGGCTGCAAAGTGTCTGGTGGACGATGGGCTAGGATTTCCTGAGCCCAGGGCACCCCGTCAGGTGTGAGAGAGTTCATCTATCCTGATTGGAATAACTCTTCTCAACGTAAGGTCTGGATGATTCATTTTAAGGGTGGCCTTTGAGTACTGTCGCCCTTGAATGTATTCTCTGCTAAAGTCAAATCCAAAGATCACCCAGCATCTGCCCTGCCCCCCACCTCGACCCAGTACAAGCACATCCGTCATCAGCACGAGCCCTCTCCTCCCAGGGGCGGAGGCTGCCAAGGGCAGGACTCGGGCTTTGGCTCTGAAAGAAATGGACCCTCCAGGGGCAGCAGGTGGGTATAGTAGTTAAGGCAGCTGGATCCCACATGGCTAGCTAAGCAGTTTGAGTCCTGGACCCAGAGGAGATTGAAGAAGTGATGGTGGTATGGCCACCCAACCAGAAGGTGCTTTCTCGCTTTCCCTTTCTCTCTCTGTCTCCATCTTTGGTGAACACATGTGCCTTAGGGCAAAAATTTAAAAAGAAAGAGAAAGAAGAAGCAAACAGACCTTCCAGTCCCCCTTGATTGCAGCTGGCAAAGTTTCCAAGCAACTTCTCAGACCCCAGTCCACCAAACTGGGAATTCTGACTAGAGACAGAAATGAATATGGCTCTTGCTGAAAATAGGAAAGGTGGATTCTGTGAAGGAAATAGTTCTCATGGCAACAGATTGTCCAATGGCGAGCTGGAAGGCTTTCTGCAAAACCTCTTAGATTGCACACATAGGCTAAACGGATACTGGGGGGGAAAAAATCCACATTCTAAATGCCACTCTGCTGTGCTTTGGTGGGAGAGAGAGAAGGTGCTTGGTTCCCGAGGTCACCTCATTTATCCTCTGTTGCCAGGCAGGACTCTGTTAGCACAGACAAATCAAAATCCCTCCCAGGCAGCTGCACTCTTCAATCAAGAGATTTCAGGGAGCGGGGAAGGGATATGAACTGCAGCCTCGAAACCTAAAAATGTATTTTATTTTGAAGTTGTGCTTTGGATTTTCCCCAATCCAACATCTGTTGAGTGACAGTCTTAGGTTCACACAAAGCATCTCCGAGCATACATACAATATTCCAGTTATCAACACTATTTTAAGAATATACCATTTTACACAAATGTGACATACAAGTCAGACGCCACGACATTGCGATTCCCTGGAAGGTGGAACTTCTCTTCTGCACATGAAGTCCATCTACACCAGCCCTTCCCGTGGTCCGTTCTTCCCGATGCTGGTGTCATCACTCCTCCTCTCCTTGGGGAGAAGTCAGGGTGCCCTGAGGAGGTTGGCTGAGACCAGTCTTTCCAGCTTCCAGGCTGCTGGCTGCAAGCTTCTCTCATTTCCCAACTGGGATGCTGGTAGCCCCACTCCGCCTCTCTTCCTCAAAGGCTGACCCTTCAGAGCCTACGCCGTGAGGGGCCGAGTGGGGCTCTGTGACACATCGTGCTGGTTTCGGCATGTTCTGCGGAAGACTGGTCTCCCTGGGCCCTGGTGGCCGGCTCCTTTTGGCTTTTCGGTGTAAAATCACAGTGTGTAACCCCGATTCCAGTTGACTGCAGTGAGCTCTGCCGAGAAGGACTCTCCTCTGTCGGTTCCTAGCCCTCTCGACAGGGCTATCTCACAGGTGACAAGAGCACCAGAGATGGGGAAGATAGCTTGACTGCCGGAGCTGGGTATAGGTGACCACTCACACACTGTCCGGTTCATGACGCAAATCGGCAGATGGACACTGACCAAAGGGATGGCGAACACAAGTCATATACAGGGTTGAAAGAGAACTAAGGCAGGAGCAACAGAACAGGCCCACAGTGTTGTCCTTAAGAAAGCTTTGATTCTACCTTCTTAGAGAGGAGTGTGCTGGAGAGACGGGGAAGGGCAGGTATGGGCACCAATTCCATCAGGTGCATTAAAAGAAATGTAAAGTGAAGGGTAGGGGTTCATTTTCAGCAAGAAAACAGATCCTTGGTACAAAAACCCCCTGTTGGCTCAAGACCCGGTAAGCCCAGGTGAAAGGGACAAGCTACTAAACAGAGAAACAAAAACTGAGCCTCCAAAGGACTATGGGTTGCCTCTTACAGGCTGACTCATCTTACCGAAGGGTCTTCCGTCCTCCCTTCTACCTCTTGAAATGGTTTTCCTGGGGTTGCAGATGTTCCTTCTTGTTAGCGATTTCCCACAAAGCTCCTCTTTCCCTTCACACAGAATGAGAAAACTCTTACTTCCCACGGCTCCAACTACCAACTTCATGTTAGCCCAAAAAGGATCTCTTCTAGGTCAAAGATGAGACAACTCTGATTTTTCCTACCTGAATGGCAACCCACCATTTCTCCAGAACTGCAGAAGATAGTAAGGCTAAAATCAAAGCACAACTTTCAGAAAACACAGAGAAGAGGAAAGAGCTTCAGCTTAAACTCAAGTAGCTGTCTGGGACCCATGAGCCTGAGACGTGAATGTCTGTAGTCTGGGTACTCCTGGGATGGCATGATGCCAGAGGAACCAGCACCAGGGGCACTGGGTTTGGAGACTGAGTTAAAGTCAACAGGGTACCGTTTTTGCATTTTGGAGAACAAGAAAAAAGATGAAAGGAAGCCAAACTATTCAGCATCTGATTTTCTCTTTTCTCTAGATTCCAGCCTTGGGAAGACTTTTTAGCTGTGGGGTCAAAGTGCCCTTAGTTGTCCTTATTTGGATAATGGAAACAGCCTTTAAGGGTCAGTGTCTCTCTTTAATCTAACTAGGGCTCTTCAAGCCCCTGTTGGTCCCTGAAGAGAGACCTTGTAAATTAACCCAACTGACAGGTAAACTTAAATTTTTGTTTGGGTTAGCAAAGATGAATTTCATTTTCAAATATAAATGTTATGCTTAAGTGTCAAAAAAAAAATAAGGAGGAAAAGGACCCATTTCTTATGATTTCTTTTTAGACCTGCCATCAACACGATAAAATTATTTTAAGACTCTTTACCCTAAAATGAACCAGCTATAAAACTGTCTTATACAGGAAAATGTCTTAAATTGAAAATGGTCCATCAGAGACAAAGATAGGGATCCAAGAAATGTCTATACATTCAGAAAAACTTTAAAAAAGCTCCTTAATAAGATTGGCTTGTACTTCTAGAGGATGGAGGAGAGCGAAAGCAAACACGAATGACCAATTCACAATAGAAAGAAGACAGAGAGAAAGCCCCCAACCCCAAACAGACCACAGGATTGTCCCACCCAGCTAAATTTCAGAAGATGGAGAGATTTCAAAGGCTAGGTTCTCTGGCCCAGACAGAACAAAGTTTGTAACGGAAACAGAGACCTCTGGTGGCTCCTGTGTGAACTGCCACAATAACTTACAGAGACTGGTCTATGACCAGGAGGGCTACACATGCCAGAGACTAGAAAAACCTACGTGTGTACATGTGTATGTGTGTGTGTGTATGTGTGCATGTGTGTGTGTGTAACATGAAGAATGGATTAGATATGATTCCCTATAATCAGTACCCAAAACAAGATGCCACTGAGAGCTGGATGGCAGTAGCCAACCATCTGGTCAAGGCCTCCCCTGTGGTCTGAGGGGACTGAGGCTTGAGCCCACATCCTCATAATTTACCTTGCCAGATTTCACAGTGACTTGATAATGAAAAACTGTCTCTGGCTAACCTAAGAACAGTACGCACTGCAGCTGGCTGGGTTACGACGACTGGGGAAGCAGAGGGCAGTGGGAAGGGAAGGGAAAGGAAGATAACAAGGGCTTCATTCTCAGGGTTTGGGGAGATGGGGAGGCTAATTCCTGCAAGAACAACTTAGAATCTAACTTTCAACTGAAGTCCCCAAGCTAGTTAAATAGGAAGATTTTTATAACAGTCAGTCCCTACAGTCCCCTTGTCTAGAATGATTAAATTATACCCCTCAAACAGTACAAGACTTGTCAGTGGACTGTGGGGAAGCTGATGAGTTGACACCAGGGCTAGTGGCATTTGTTTTGGGGAAGACAGTGGGCTTGGGCCGTGTGGCTGGTGGTTTGACTGGAGCGGCCATCTTGACAGACTTGACAGGCCGGAAGGCGCAGGCGATGTCCCCAGCGGTACTGGCGCTGCGCTGGAAGGCGGGCTCGGGGTCCTTGAGAAGCTGGGTATGCAGGGGGCTGGAGGGCTCCGATGTGGGGGCCACCACAGGGGAGGTTTTGAGGGGCTCCAAGGTGTCCAGAACCACGTCGGGAGTGTGCTTGACACTACTCTGCCGCTCCAACTCGCGCAGCTCGTTCAGGGCAGAGTTCATTGTTGCCTCAATATCCTGCAAAACAGGAAAAAGGAGGAGGTGAGGCAAATGAAGGGAGATGTCCCCAAGGATCCTGTTTCAGCAACAGGGGCCAAGCCATAACGAAACCAACTAAGGAGATGTCCAGATTATTTGACTTGGCTCAAGTCCTTGAACATATGAATGTTCAGAATGTAGGGAAATGGGGACAGAGGTTTTCATAATCATGAGTTTTTTTTCCTTTAGAAAGAGCCGAGATGTCTTTATTTAAATAGAGTCCTTGGGTTTTAGAGATGGGTACTGAAATATTTATGGTTGAAATGACATATGTCCTTGGGGAGGGGAAAGGCAGATGAACTCAGAGTGGCCAGGAATGCAGTTGTGAGTACATGGGGATTCATTATCCAATTCCCTCTGTTTAAAATTATGCATAATAAACACTTTAAAACTTTTTGCCAGAGGGTATGTGCACTTACCAGAGAGAGACAGTGAGAAAAAGGAAAAGCAAGAACTCACTCTCATACAGGAATGGTCATGCTGCAATTCCTTTTCCTCCATTCTTCTTTTGAGATTTTGGGCATGCATGCACATGCACCCAGTGTTTCCCAAGCTGCTGCGGCTGGGATTTGAACCACACAGTCGTCCATGTGGAATCCAGCTGCCTTAACCCACAAGCCATGGGCTGGCCCCATAAGAAACAATTTTTTTTTTTTTTTAAAGTAGTAGAGATAAAGTATGATCTTTGTTCTCTTGGACTTCAAGGTACAAAGTTAGTCCTTCAAGGTAAGAGGGTTAGTCCCTTCTCATCAGGGGCTGAGGAAAGGTTTAAGAGCCCAGTCCTTGAAGATTCATCAGGACACCTCCCTCAGTCCCTCCTCCCCAACTCATGGGAGTGTCCAACTTGATGAAACCATTTCTTTCTACCCATCACCACAGGAGGGAGCCAAAGAGTGACCAGGAGGGGGAGCCAAAGCCCATATAGGTGAGTCTCCTCTAAATTAGCAGAAAACTCCAGATCTTAGGAGACAGCAGTCCTAGCCCAAGGGCTCAAGGCAGAGCCAAAGAACCTCCGTCCACAAGCCAGCTGCCTCCTCGGGAGACCTCCTAGCTCCACCCTTCCCTCCCCACAAACCTGTGTCTGGCACCCCAAAGCACCACAGGGTTCTTCCTCGGGACTGGGCTTACTTTGAAAGACTGTGTGCTCTAAGCAAAGATCCCTGGCTACAGTTTCTGTGTCCTAGAGAGCAACCCAAGCTTTCCGTTGGCTGTGATTCAATGTCACTCATCCTGCTGGTGTTCTCAGACCTTTAAAATGCTCAGGAAGATCTCTTACCTCCCTCTTCAGTCCCAGTCTGTAGCTAGGGTCTGTCCCAGCTGCGTACCTTTTCTGATGTGCCTATTAACACCTGGCCAAGGAGGGAGCTGGGAGGAGTCCCGTGGTGCAAGGCAGACTGTAGGCAAGAGCTTAGACAGGCATAGAATAGAAGGCCAGCCAAGCAAGACATCTCAGGCCATAGCTCAATGCTGGGCTTGCCAGGTACACCTCCTTAAGCAGAGCACCACAATTAAGCCAACAGAGACCATGCCCAGCCTGTTTCGCCCCCTGGAAGACAGAGTGGGGAGAATCTCAACTTGGTTGAGATACAAGAGGGCAAGGACAAGCCCTTAGTTCCTACCTGGTCTAATGAAAATTATATAGTTGGGAGAGACGTCTGAATGAACTGCTTGGAGTGGCCCCGGTAGTCGGATTTTTAGAGGTGGGGCTGGATCTCTAATATTTCACGAAAAACAGAGAGTCGTCAGTGTGGCGCATACACGGAAGAAGACCCTACAATCACAGGGCTTATCTCACTGTGTCTGGAGATGGGCTGCAAATCCTTCTGGTACCCAGAGCTCTCAGCAACCTGAGTACCTTGGGGCCTTCGAGACCAAGAGCAAACTGCTGAATAAGTATCTATCCATGATGTATCACACAGCCTTAAAACTGGGATGAGGGGGATGGGCAGAGCGATGTAAAAATGTGGCCAGAACAGTATCTGGGGTCTCAGCACTTGGGCAGCTTTACTAAAGTCTACCAGAACTCTGACTAAGTGGACATCATCAAAATACTCTAACTGCTGGCTTTAAAAGCCACAGGCCAGCAGGTGGCATGGTGGCTAAGGCACTGAATTCCCACATGGTCAATTGTGGTTTGAGTCTTAGACCCAGTGGCTTGAAAATCACACAGAGCATGTGGGCATGCATGTCTACGTTCCTGAGAGAAATATGGAGAAAGGATTGCTGCATGATCCTATCTCCTGGGGGGTGATTTCTCGCTTTCCTTCTCCTTATTTGTCTGTCTCTCTCCTCCCTGGCAAGTGCACATGCCCTATGGCAAAAACATTAAATAAATAAATAAATAAATAAATAAATGACAACAGCTTTGCCCATAGGTGGCATATGAACATGTCAGATTTTTTTTTGTCCTAGAGTGTGTGCACTCACCAGAGAGAGAGAGAGAGAGAGACAGAGGCAGAGAGAGGGAAAGTAAGAAATCACCCCCCAGAGGGATGGTCACGTCACAATCCCTTCTCCTCCATTCTCTTCCTGGGATTTTGAGCACACACACACACACACACACACACCTGGTGTGATTTTCAAGCCTCCAGGTCTGGGACTCAAACCATGGTTGACCACGTGGGAGTCCAGCACCTTAGCCACCACACTACCTGCTGACCCTGAAGCCAGAGTTCTTTTATTCTGTCTTCAGGTTCTTCTCGGGGAGAGAGGGACAGGCAGGTTGCTTGCTAGGCTTTCTTCTCTGGTCCATTGTCCAACAGTCCCTGAACATAGTATACAATACCTAAAGCGCCACTCTGTCTCAAGGCCTGTCATAATTAGCATGGGCTGCACTAAGTGGTAGTGACCAGCGTAGACTCATATGAGCTTTCTGGAGCCCCCAGTTACCTGTGCAATGACCTCAGGGTCCATGGGTCGATGGTTATTGAAGCTTTTTGACCTTCCTGCTGTGGCGGTCTTCCGGATCTGAGGACTGTCCAGCCGATTCTTCAGGGAAGAGTGGCGGCTGATGGAGTTGAGGCTGCCATGCCCACTGATGGAGCACTTATCTGGCCCTTCCTTGGGGAGGCTCTGGCTCAAGATGGGTTGGGAGGATGGGCGACAGCCAGCCCCCACCCCCGCGGAGGAGGAGTCAGTCAGGGAACTGCTCAGCCCATGGCTGTCGCTCCGAAACGTTTTCCGGATGCTCCCAGGTTCTGGACGCTTCCTTTGCCTTTAATCACAAAGAGAAAGGGCATTGTGATCAGGGAGCCTTGGTCCTGAGGCAGCTGGGACAAGTGGGAGAGGGGCGGGTGTTGGCACCCTGGGACCTCTGAAGGAGAGGGACACAGGGCCCGTACCCTCCTTGGTCTCACCTTCTCTTGTTCTCTCCGTATCTCTGTTCCCCTGCCACCCCAACCTCGGCAAAGGAGAACTGGATACTTACTTGGTGGCTGTAGGCTTTGAGTTCTCAAGATGTAAGGTGCTGCTGGAAAGAATGTCTGGTTAAGGGAAAGTTTCTAATGGAAGATAGATTCGTGCAAAGGCCCCTCCGTTACCTGCTTTGAACAGAAACCTTAGGCCCCAGGTAGGAGGAGAAGTGTTACCATCACCAGGGAGGTAGGACTGCTGGTCAGAGGAAGGTTAACCTTTCTAAATTTTAATATGTCTCTCGATCCACCTGCAAGACTCTAATCACTCTGGTCTCTTATTCTGCAGACATGGGACGGAGCCTTTTTGTAGAGCTGCGGTCCGGTGTGTGCATTTGTCTTGGTGTGCAAACACACCTCCATGGCTCCCACGTCCCCCGGTGCTGGGTTGAGCCCTGGCTTTGGGTCTTTTTGTTCCAGACCTTAAGGCTCTCATATAAAATGGCTGGCAGAATTCTGGGTCTGCTGCATAATTTCATTTTGTCTTGGAACCCGACTTTAAGGGACCTAATCTAAGAAGAAATAAAACTTCTAGTTCAGATGGCAGACGGACTGCTCTAAGCTCGCGTCTCCTAAGGCAGACTGGGGCTTGGGCAGGAGTTGAGGATTAAAAGAGGAAGGGTTAGGGGGTGACTCTACGCATCTGGGATCGGAGGCATGGCCTATGCTCTAAGTAGGGCTGGTCCCGGCCACCGCTGAGGTCCTCCTCTTTACGTGCCTGGGGCATGGCCCAGGACTTGGAGCAGAGTAACCCCCGCATGAAGTTCCCTGCTCAGCAGTTTCAGCCTTGTGAGTCAACCATTCTCAAGTGGAAAAAGGATGTTCTCGGGCTTAGAAGGCCCCGCTCTAATGACTCCTCCTCTGCAGGTTTCAGGCACATGAACTCCGACCACATCAACTCCCCTCCCAGCTCTTTCAGCGCACCCATGGCCCCACTTCTCAGTTTCCTGTACATTTGGTCTTTACCTTGCCCCATCGTGTGTCCTGAAATCTCTCAACAACCAGCATCAGTGCTTGGCACAACCGCAGATACTCAACGAATGTATGGAATTAAATAGAAACTCCACACCCTAACTGCTTTTCACCGATTTCCCTTTTCCGCCTGAGGACAACTGACTCACAAGCCTAAAAACTGCTGAGAAGGGAGATTTTGGGAGTGGCCGCGTTGTGCCCAGTCCTGGGTCAGGCCCTGGGGAAGTAAAAATGATGAGGAAGGCAGAGCTCACGATTTCAAGGAACTCAGCCTGGGGGAGGATCTGAGTGCAGTGTGAGAACCAAGAGGTACTCAAGACTGCTTTGGGGTTACAGAGTGAAGGGCACCCAGTCAGCGCCGGGGAACTCAGGGGTGTCAGAAAGGCTTCCCTGCAGACCTCAGTCTTTGGATTGAGTCTTAAAGGGAGAGGAGGAGTTGAGCAGGTGTGAAGGGCCAGGGGTCACAGTGAGCCTGGGGTGCTTGGGAAACTGATGGAGCTTGGGAGGAGTGGATGTGGCGGGCAGGAGATGAGGCTGAGAGGTGGACACTCCTAAAGACTAGAGGCGCCCAGGGCTGCTGCTTGCCTGCTGACCAGCTGGTGAGAGAGGACCAGAGTGATGGGCTTTGTCCTCCAAGCACCCACCAAGCAAGATGCCACCAAGCTAGGAGGTCAAGGGAACTGTTTGACTTTCTACCAGATGTCTCTGTCGACTATTAAGTTGTTGGAAAAGTCATGAGGCATTTTTGCATAGAAAAACATTGAAAAATATGTCATGGCTTTTCCAACGACCCAGTATTTCAGCTATGACTCCCTACAATCCCTTTATACAAATGGCATTGAATTAATGATGGCTTAAAAAATGTGTCCCTATCTAATTATCTAACTCTCCCTCCGCAAACTTCGCCTGGGCTTCTGGTTAATTACAGGCTTACAAGCTTACGATTGTAGGCTTATATAATTAACACGGACTTGTAAATAAGGGAAAAATGTGATTAGCCCACAGTTACTTTTTACTAGCTTGCCCTCCCAGCAGGGCAGCATGCTAGAGGGAAATATAAAATCCGCAATTTTTTACTAGTCTGAAGTCAATGATAACTACGCCGAGTAAGTGAGCAGAATAAACCACTTTACTAACTGGAGAGTGAAAGAGATGGAAAAGAGCCACGTGTCCCAACCACTCCCCCTGCTACCGTCTGGTTGGAAAAAAGCCAAGAGATCTGGGCAAGCTGGTGTGGTTTAAAAACAACAAGCATCTTTTATTCTCCTTCCAGTCTCAGTGTCCAGAGGCTATGGTTAACAGGTTTTCAAAGTGCAAATCATTTCATTCCTCCAACGCCAGAGGGGAATAAAAACTGTACATCATCTCCAATCCATATTCATCGGGAGCGCCCTGGGGCTTGTCATCCTGCTGGCCCTGGGCCAAGTTTCAGGGTCTGGCGGAAAGAGGTCTGTAGGCCTTGGGACTTGGTGTCTGGCCCCTTGAGATGAGATTAGTTCTCCCATAACCTGGATGCCTCTGGGGGAGGCAGCAGCAGCAGGCGTGGAATCCCTCCAGACAGCCAGATCGGGCGTGGGGGGAGTGAAGACTCCCGGATGTTGCTAACAGCCACAATGAAAGCTGAGGGTCAGAGGTAAGAGCCTGCTGGCCAGGAGTGGGGGTCTGCAAAGGGACTCACAGGAAAGGCTGATACACAGGGCAAAAGCAATAGGAAAAAAATGGAAAATGACTTCTCCTTGGGCGGAAGGGCGGGAAGAAAGGGGAGCTTAGGGTGGATGATGGGGGGAGAACTTGGGACGAAGCCCCCCCTAAGGACAGAGTGTCTCCTTTCCTCCACAGGAATGAGTGCAGTGCAGGGGAAGAAACAAACTCCGGATCACCACGTCAACACACCTGGGGTGACATCAGCCTCAGAGAAGACACACGAGACTTTGAATCTTTGGACAGACAAGGGTTAAGGAAGACATCCAAGACTATTACTTGAGTAAGAATTGGAAAAGAGAAGGCACTGCTGAGATATTGTAGAAAACCAAGTTGTATGAAGTGACCAAGCTTTGGCCAGAAGACTGCCAGGAAGGTCTGGGCTGACAGACACTGCAGGGACACACGCGGGGCACCCTGCCACAGCACGACGCAGCTGGCTGGGCACCTGGACAGGCCTGAGGCCTGCAGAGGCGTCCTGAGCCCTGTCAGCCTTGCAGCGACGAACACATGCGCACTGTTAGGCTGGGAGAGCCGCGAGCCCTACGCACAGCACAGGAATGGAGCTGGGGTTAGGCCGGGGGTGAGGCGGGGTGTTGTTGCGAGTCATTCAGGGGAGCAGAAAATGAAAAGCAGCGCTTACTTGTTGATGTTTGCAAGATAAATATCGGCTACATGACCCCCACTGGGACAGCTGGCCCCCGCTCTGGCTGTCACCTTTTCTTCAGGTGGCTCAGAAATGACCTCAATCTCAGACTTGGGACTGGACCTCTCCACGACACCGTCCTCGCTGGGGGAGAAGGGGCAGGCAGGCAGGGAAGAGGGAAAACAACAACACAAAAAGCAGCGTTAAATCGGCAAGATGGCCCCCCGACACACACATCCCCGCACGTCTCTGAGGCAGCAGCGACACCTGGCTGGGCTAGCTACGTGAGCAGAGGCAAGGAAACCTAAGGGCCTTTGGAGGGCTGTTTAAATAAAAATAAATAATCCGGCTGAGTTCTGCAGGGTCCTCAGCTCCTCAGGAAACTTGGCTAGGGGCCCCCTGGAGTCCAGGCAGCTGCCTTCCACCCCATGCTGCTTTCCTGGGGCGGCCAGGTTGGGGCCATCTCCCGGAGGAGGCGGTGGCAAGTCCAGGTTGCATTTTATCTGCTGAGGTCCCGAGGACCACCGGGTAAGGACAGTCAGCTCTGCAGAGGCTCCGGAGATGCCGGCGTCGAGGCAGGCCGCCGCCACGCTCTGTCGTGGCGCACTTAGCCCCTCTTAGGGTGTCCAAGGAACTCCTGGGCCTCTCCACTGCTCTCCTGGTCCCACTGGCTACTGATGACAAAGAAAGCCCCTTCTCCCCCACAATTCATCTTCGCTCCATCCCGCAGTGAAGGCATAATGCTAAGTTTGGGAGGGTCCTGTCCACGCACAGATTGCCACCAGGCTTGCGGTGCTATCGACAGAGGCAGGATTTCCCTGCAGAACGCGCCGGGAGAGGCTGGGAGGGTGCAGACTCAGGATATCAACCTTTAAAAAATAATATTAAGGGAAGGACTAAACACACTGACAGCATCGTGTCCAAGGGAAGGGAGCTGGGGCAGGGAGGCAGGCTCGGGTGGGCCACAGGGACGCTGCTTCCAAGCGTGGGGACCAACTAACACCCCGTGCGAGGAGACCATTTGTTCCTGGATCTCCTTTTCTCTCCTCACTGCCATCTTCCCCCAAATCAGCCTCATTTGGGCTAAATGAACCAGGCCACTTCCAACGAGGTGGTTTAAGCCAGATTTCTCCTAGAAAAACAACCTGTCATTTTTATTTGCAAGTAGAAAAGTGATACCAGCGGCCCAAAGGGTCGGGATGAACATAGTTATTACAAAATCAAAGAGAAGCAAACATGTTTTCCCAACCTGATCTTTCCAGTAAAGATCAGTTAAAAATCCTGCATTATCAGGATTCCCACATGGCCGACCACGGTTCAAATTCTGGACCTGATAGCTTGCTTTTTCACTTTCCCTCTCTCTTTCTCTCTCTGTTGAACGCATATGCCCTGTAGCAGATTAAAAAAAATAATAATAACAATAAATTGAAAGAATAAATCCCACATTATCACTCATCGGGTTTGAATATGGATGAGTGCTGGCTGGTAGATTTCTAAACCACTGGGCCAGGGGTGATCTGCAAGAGGGTCACAGTGGAGGGAATTAAAAAATTTCTCCACCAAGTCCAAGGGTGGGGGGCGGGGTGGTGGGAGAACCTTTAAGGACCACCCTAGCGCCCCCTGGTGGTTATTCCCCATCATACTCCTACGGCCCCAGAAAGGAAGCCTCCCTCCCCATGGCAGCCAGGGCCCACCCCAAAGGTGCCAGGGTCCCCACGTACGTGTCTTGGACCACGATGTACTGGTGGGGGATGAGCCCGTCAATGCCATTGTGCCGGCCTTCCCACCAGTCGTCAGAAGCCCGCTGGTAGAGCAGCAGGGATGCCCCCTTCTTGAAAGACAGCTCTCGAGCCGTCCGGCCCACGTAGTCGAACTTGGCGATGGCCTCGATAGGCTCACACTCTGAGAGGGGCAGGAAAGAAGGGAACACGTGCTGCTGGGACCTACCCCAGACTCAGGAGACTGGCAGATAAGGCCAAAGAGCTGACCTGACTGTGGCGGGGAGATCACCTAGTGTGGAAAATAAGCCACGGAGGTAAACTAAGCAGGTCATTCCCATGTCGGCTGTGCCGTTCCTCTGAAAGCACAGGTGTCCTCTCCCTGCCTCGTCCACCTGGGCCCTCCACCTGGGCTCCCCTTCTTGCTCCCCTGCCTGAAAAACACACCGAGACGCATCTCGAACACCACCTGCTTCCTGTGGTAACGTTTCCGGTGTTTCCATAGCTCTAGATGCTGATCCCTGCCATCAAACTTGCCATACTGTATGCTTTACGCATTATTTCTTTTCTGATTACAGAACTCCATTCATTGTGGAAAATGTATCCCACATGGCAACCAGCAGATGGCGAAATGGTTACATTGCTGGACTCCCACGATGTCAACTGCAGTTCGAGTCCTGAATCTGGCGACTTAAGACTCACACTGGGCACATGTGTGTGCATGCCCAAAGATCACGAGAGGAGAATGGAGAAGGGAATGCAGCATGGCCATCCCTCTAGGGGGTGATTTCTTGTTTTCTGTCTCTCTGCCGTTCTCTGTTTCTCTGGTGAGCACACGCACCCTAGAGCAAAAATATCTCTTAAAAATAAGTAAATAAATAAATAAATGAAAATGTATCCCACTGTTTTTTAAGTAATTTATTTATATTACCCACTCTCTCTAATAGAACATGAGCTCTTAGTCTTGATAAAGAGAAAATAACTTGCCCAATCAACTTTCCAAGGAGCAAATTATGGAAATATATCTTGTGACCCATATAAGAAAAAATGTACATAGAAGTCATTTTGAAAAATAAAAGGAGTTGGGGTCGGCAGGTAGTGTAGTGGTTAAGGCACTGGACTCCCACATGGCTGACCACTGTTCAAGTCCCGGACCTGGTGGCTTGCTTTCTCACTTTCCCTCTCTCTGTCTCTCTCTGGTCAAATTAAATAATGATAATAATAATAATAATAATAATAAAATAAATAATTCTAAAAAAAGTAAAAGGAGTGGGACCAGCAGTTGGTGTAATGGCTATGTCGCTGGACTCCCATGTAGTCGACTGCTGTTCGAGTCCTGGACCCAGTGGCTTGAACTTACGCCAGGCGTGTGTGCGTGCGTGCCCAAGATCCCAAGAGGAGACTGGAGGAGAGGGGATTGCGGTGTGGCCATCCCCCGGGGGGTGACTTCTCGCTTTCTGTCTCTCTGTCTCTCTCTGTCTTTCTGGCGAGCGCATGCGCCCTATAGCAAAAACCTCTCCAAAAAAAAAAAAAAAAAAAAAAAAAACAAAAGGAGTTTACAAGTGCATTTTAATTTTTGTGTGGGCTTCTATCTCCTCATCTGTAGAATAGGGATAACACTAGTACCTTTTTCATGACACTGCTACAAGTAGTCAATGCGTTACAATTTGTAAAAGTGCTTAGAACAGGCCTGACCCATAGTAAGTGCTATGTGTGTGTTAGTCACTGTTATCTTCATCTTCATCTGTTCTAGGCTGCGGGTGGGGCTCAGGGAGCAAAAGAAAGCTCCAGAATCTTGACACCTGAGATGAAAGTCAGATATTCTTGGCAGTAGAGAAAAAGGCTGCCTAAAAACAAGACCATGCTTGGGCAGCCCTGGCAGATCTGCTCCTGATTGGGCAGGGTTGTAGATTTCATTACAAATCAGATCAGAGAAGGGCTGTCAAAATATCCCACTCCTGGTTCCTTACAGCCTCAGGGTACAACGCTTAACCTCTCTGACCTGTGTTTTCTCCACTATAAAATAGCAGGGTATCTATTTCACAGGATTAGGGTATAACACATAAAAAGCCTCTAATGATACGGGGTGCAGTGTAGGCGCTAACCCAATATTGATCTCCCTAGTTCATCAACTCTCTCTCCTAATGTCGCAACTGATCATCCTAGAACATCAGCATCTAAATACACTGTCCCAACACTTTTCTCCTTTGAAACTCAGCCTGGAACTGCAGAATTCCCAGCAAGGCAGGAAGGAGGGAAGGTTCTGCAGACTGTGCCGTTTTGTACTCGTTCCCAGAAAACTCTGAGGCCCCTTTTCAGCTTCTAAGACTTCCAGAGCCCGAGCGCTCCAGGAATGGAGGTGTGGAAATGCTGGAAGGAAAGGGGAAAGTGCTGGCTGGACAGCCCCTCATAAATCACGCGAGCTGCGAGGGCCCGAGGGTGACAGGCCAGAGTTCCAGCCCCGGTGCACACCCTGCAGGCTGCTCTGCGTTCACGTCTGTACACTGTACTCTGCAAAGGGTCAGTTCTTCCAGTTGGCAGGCACGAGGCTGTTACGGTTTCCTGCACCCTCAAGCCCCCTCCCCTCTGGCTTGTTTCTGGTGGGTCCCTGATCTCCAGCTTCCCTATTCCGCAGGCTCACTGTTTTCCAAATGAGTTCTCCGCGTTGGTTTCCAGCCATCCGCAGGAGTCTGGCTGTGATAAGGGACCCATATCATGTTGGGTCCAGGCCAGATAGGGAGCTGGGAGGTAGGGCAAGAAAGGTGAAAGGCTCGTTCTTCACCTCTGGTTTCATCCAGAGACCATCCTCTCTGGGCAAGCGGGCTCTCTCTCCAAAGAAGAAATGAAAATGAGAGACGGGGTGCCTTCTGCCTGTCCTCGGGGGACCACTGAGCAGGAAGCCTCTTCAGCACACAGGATGTCTAATCATTTCCTCTGCTTTACCTCCCCGGGCCCCCGTGACCAAGAGCGGGGCCCCATACCGTCATCACTTGTGTGGTGCTCTGTGGTCACATCCTGGGTTGAGTCTTCAGCCGAGGTAGTCTCTCCATGAGGGCTATCACTGCAAGAGAAGAGTGACCGGGACATCAGGATTTGTTTACCAAACTCTCGTCTTCCTCTTTGGATAACGTCCTTGGCGCAAAGGCACGGACTCCACCTTCCGCTCTCTGTACCCTAACTGCACACACCAGACAGATGCTCGTGAGGAAATACAAGGCTCCCAGGGTTCTTCTTGAGACTACTAGGGACTTAGATCATTTGGGGAAGAAAAAAAAAAACCCTTTTGAATTTATATAATACATACTTCAAAAAATACAGGATAATTCCATTCCTCAAGGGCTGCTTCTCTATGTGAATTCCTTGCTGGTTCTCAAGGAGGAGCCATGACAGAAAGGAAGCACTGCATTTTACAGTTAATACAACTGGATCTGAAATCCAGCTCTGACCCGTGGTAGCTGTGTGGCCCTAGGCAAGTTACTTCATCTCTTTAAGCCTCAACTACCTCGGCTGTCCACTGAGGGTAATGATGTGAACACCTCACAGAGCGTATGAGAATTGGATAAAATCACGTAGTGGCGGTTGGCACAGAGGGAGGGGCTTCCTAGGTGGCGCTTCCTTTCTTCTTACTCCTTTTGCCTGCAGGTTGGTTGCTTTGTGGTTCAGCCTGCCTACTGGTGAGAAAATGCGGGGTGAGTCACAGGAGGGGGTAGGAAACAGAAGTCGGGGAAGAACAATCTGCTGTGGGCTAGACTCAGACTCTGCAAGAAGGTAGAAGATAGACACTGGGTCAAGTTCTTCAAAAACTTCATGGAGTCAAAATGATCTAGGATCAAGAGAATCAAGACTGGCCAGGGAAGTTACTAGGCAAGTCATTTCTACTCCTGATCTCCATGTTTGTGGACTTCAGAGTACATGGGGAGGGCCATCAAGAATTTCTTACTTCCTGAAAAGTAGAGAACCCCTGTTCATCCTACAGTTTCTCTCTCTGGCAGTGGGTTGTAACCAGCAGGCCCTTCCGGGTAGTTCTGTAGAAGCCCCGCGGCCCACACAACCCACAGCACGGCTGCAGTTTCTACCTTTGAGCCCCTCGGCCCCTCCCACCCCATGCGATGGGTCCTCCATTCCTGGGAAGTTCCTTAAAGACCAGGTGTCCAGTTCAGACTCAGGCCATGTGGAATAAGTCAGTTTCAAGGAAGCTTCCAGACTCTGGACAACGTCAATAGGGATTCTTCTTTGTCAAAAAATGTAGGCAGAATTTCTCACTGTATTCTGGGCCTAAAAGCCCTCTAATGAGTTTGATGATGTTCTGGAAACCCTTGGGCCCTCCAGAGGTGCATAGGGCAAAGGCAAACTTCACCCCAAGGCTTTGAGTTCATGTCCATGGCCATCTACCAAGGCAAGAGTTCTAAAAATCCAGGGAGCCCTGGAGGACTCTTTACAAAACAGATTTCTCTGCTCCCAGATTTTCTGAGTCAGTAGGTCTGGGTGGAGAGGGGACTTGCATTTCTTTCTTTCTTTTTTTTTTTTTTTGAGAGGCTTTTCACTGCAGGGCGCGTGCGCTCGCCAGACAGACAGGGAGAGACATAGAGACAGAAAGTGAGAAATCACCCCCCCAGGGGGGATGGTCACGCCGCAATCCCTTTTCCTCCATTCTCCTCTCGGGACCTTGGGCACGCACGCACACGCGCCTGGCGTGAGTTTTAAGCCACCGTGTCTGGGACGCGAACCACGGTCAACTACGTGGGAGTCCAGCAACATAGCCATTACGCTAACTGCTGGTTCCCGGGGACTTGCATTTCTAATGTGTCCCATGTGACACAGGTGCTGTGGTCCAAGAGTCCTACTTTGAAGACTGCTGCTCTGCGGTGAAGGCATGATGGCGCTTTTCAAGGTCCCTTCTAGGCCTAAAATCATCCCATGCTTCTCAAGTTCCACACCCCTATCCAGCAGCACCCCCAGGCCACTGGTACCTGAGGTCTCAGCCCACCATGCCACCCAGCAGGCAGTCCTAGGACACTGGGTTCCAGTTTTGGGGCTGGAAAACGTGGTGAGATGGATGTAGCTCTCCTCCCACAGTGGCCTGGAGGCCAAGTGACCTGGTGCTCCCTCCCGGCTCTTCTGGTCCCTCGGATTCTTAGGCTCTACCTTCCCTTTTGCCACCCCTCGCTCACCTCCTGTATCAGAGCTCACTCTGCCAGCATGTCTCTCTCTTCCCAAAAAGGGGAGAGAAGAGGCCCGAAGCCTGCTGAGTGGGCATGAATCTGGCAGCTGGAAGGTCCCTCTCAACTCAAGGTCACTGACTCCTGCTCCACAGGTGCTCCAGCCTGTGGTAGGCTGATAGCTTGTGGCTTTTCCAGGGGCTGCTGATAAATGTGAGATGCACAACAAACAGGGGGGCTGGGGAGAACACCTCGGAGAAAGCCGAAGGTGCCACCTGCCTGTCTGTGCCCGTGAACCACGCCGTCGGGGGCTCTGTCTGCTCCACTGAGCTGGGATCAGGGCAGCGCTTGGGGGCAGACATTCGGCCTAACCCTGGAAGGAGGTTAAGGCAAAAACTGGGAACACTACAACCCTTCGCCACTCAGGCAAGGGGGACTCGACTTGCCACGTCACATGCCCGGAGCTCACCAGGCCGTTGGCTGAGCCCTGCACTGAACATGAACCTCTGCGGTCACCACCAACCACCTGCCAATGACAAAAAGCCTTATCTCCAAGCCGGCTGGCCTGTGCTCCTCCAGCTTGGCTCCTACACCCACACAGAAGAGAAGGGTGAGTTTGGATATTATTGCATTCACAGAAGGATGAATGTCATTGTCTTCAGTCCTGGGGCAGGAGGCTCTTTGGTAGGGATCAGGGAGAAGCATGGACCAATTGGCCTCTGAGTAAACAACCTCCCCTGTCCTCCCCTGCCTCAGTCGATAGCAATGGGGCTGACCGAATTGGTTCCAGATGTTGAATTCAGAAGGAATCTGCCTTGGGCTGGCTTGTGCTTGCAGCTCAGGCTGAAACACTATTTAAGGGAAGAAGGCAGAGGGAGCAGGAGGCGGAGATAAGGGACATTAGGGATTCCGAGGGAAAGGCAGTTGTCTCTAGGCTTATTGGGCGGTACTATGGTGGGCAGTATAGACAAGAGACTGGGTTGAATCCCCATCACAGGGGTGGCTGGAACACTGTCACTAGCCTCTCAGGATTGCAGAGGCTTCATCTATAAAATGGAAATGGTGATTTGTTATTTGTCAAATAAATTCGTTATTTCCTAGAGACCTAGCAAAGGTGTGTCCTGGTGAGTCCTTGAGGAGCTCTGTGCCCAAGCTAGGTCATGAGAAACCCTGCACTGCAGAACGGAACCTGCCTCGGGGAGGGGACGGCACTAGCCTGCTGACCATGCCGCTAGCCCCTCTTTGTCTTCACGGGTTTCTGAAGTCATTCTAAAGTGTCACCTTACAAATTCACGGCCAGAAAATTACACCTCAGGCCTAAACTCTGCCTAGTAAGAATGGGGTTCCCTGGGATCCGGGGCTGTTTATTTCACAGTACACTGCATGGAGTAGAAGCCCGAGCGACCCTGCGGACTTAGGAACAGCACGCAGCTCTACGAACCTCGCAGTCTCCTCCCCTGGAGATTATCCACATCACCACTGGTGGTGTGCTCATAATTTTCAGAGTGTCATAGAAGAAGGGAAGTGGCATGAAAGGTACTTATTCTGTAGGTGGGGCTGAAATTGGAGCCTGCCTGTACCACCCCAGACCCTGGCAGCCTGAAAAGCCTGGGAGTGGAGGCTGAAAGGGTCTGGGTGCTTCCCTCTGGTTTTCGCTTGGCCATCTGGCCCCTGTGCCACTGTGTGGTGGTGACGCCCTCCCTCCTCCAGCCCCGAGCCCCCTACCAGTAATCCTCCATGCTGCCTCCTCTGCTGTAGACAGGGCCCTCCAGCTCCCTGGGGTTGGGGAAGATGTTCTCGTGCTGGATGATGATGGTTTTGATCAGCTCATTCACGTGGGCTTGGCAGGACACCTGGTCGTGGCCCTCCGGCACTGACATCAGTGAGGGCCCGAAGCAGATGGCGAGGTTGTAGGGGTCCATCATGTTCTCTTCACTGAACTGTGACAAGCTGCAGGAGAAGGGAAAGGGGCAAGCTGGAGAGCTCTCACATGAATGCCCAGAAAACACAATCGCAGGAGGCACTGCCAACAGCAAAAGCAGAAGGTCCACAAACTGCCACCTGCCTTCTGGGCGCCAGAGGCCTTCCAGAAAGTCAGCTGGGAGAATGACCGGCAGGATGGTCATTCAGGAGCCAGGGGAAGGCAAGGTGGAGGTACCGGCTGGCAGGTGTAACCCTTCGTCTCTCTCCAGCTCCTTATTCAAGTCCTACTCACCACCCCATCCTTACCCCACACCCGACCTGACCCAACAGAGCCACCCTGCCTTGAGAACCTGCCGCTTTGCAGGACCGAATATGGTCCCCACTGGCCTCTGGGCTTCCAGAGCAGACAGGAACTCTCGTGCTGTCCTGGTAGTGGTGTGTCTGAAGACAGGCACTGTGCAGCATGTGCCTTCCAGCATAGCAAAATAATCACATTAGTAAGGATATTCCATTCCAGCCTCGAGACTTACTTTAAAAAATAGCCAGCTGATTAGTTTTTGTATTCCATCAGGCAAATTTCTTTCTGGAGCAGCTAACGCAATTGTTTTGCACTTTCATAATATCCTCCTCTATTACTACAGTCGGGATTTATTCAGGAAAAGGTCAGCATGCTGTTCAGCTTCTGCTCGGGCTTCCTCTAGATGCAGGCTGACTTCATTATTGGATGTTTATTTATTCTGGGAACTCCCCCTTCTCAGCCAGCAGCTGCTCCAGCCACACCCCCAGCCTTGGCCAAGGACCCAAGGCCTTCGATGAACCACCGCGCCAGATGCGTTTCCCATTGGCCCTTGGCTGTCCAGGCATGGAGGACTGGGCCAGCTCCGGATAAATCCCCTCACAGCAGGCAGAGCTGTAAGCTCGGCTGAGAAGTCTGGCCTCCCTTGTGGGCATCAGCAGAAAGTCCCTAGCAACCAATTCTGACATTTCCTGGGAAGAAACTCAAGCCCTCTGATGCCGAACTGAGAGGCCTGAACTCGGCTGTCTTCATCTGAGAAGAGGGTGGAGTTTATTTCTAGAGTTAGCCACATCCAGACTCACATTACAAAGCTACTTTCTCCATAACCCAATGGCTCTCTCTTCTCCTGGGGATTCTCAGATGTACCCCTGTCCCTTTGAGAACTATTAGGCTGTTGGGAAAGTCATGATGTATCTTTTTATGCAAAAATGTGTCATGGCTTTCCTGACAACCCAGTAATACTACAGATGCCATTGAGTGTCAAAAGAAGAGAGTTGAGAATCACCATTCTCTAGGACCTCGAATCAAACATGGTGGAGGCAATGGAGGTGGGGGGGGGGGGGGTTATAGATCTCAGTGGCTGGACTGCTTCACAAGCATTCTTAAAGATTTCATTTTATAATCCTTCCCCGAATCTTGAGTTAAAAGGAAGCAGGACTTTAAAAAGTCTGGGGAAAGTTTCTAAGTCTACTTCTTGGTCAAAGTACAAGTGCAAAGAGACAGAACAGATAATTACTTTGGTCACCTCCATGGAGGTAACTGAAGCATAAGGTGTCACTAGACTAAAGCTGTCGCCAGTTCCTGGCTGGTCAGTTTCTAGAGTCATGGGGAGACAGAAAAAAGGAAGGCCCTGTTTCTTTAGCGTGATCTGACAGTTTGGGTTACATGAAAGAAAATCAGTATTCCAGGGCAGCCCGGTGGCCAGAGGGAAATCAACTCCAGCTCTGGGAGTCCCGCGTTGGAGCTCTGTGAGAGGCGAGCACGTGACGCCGCCGGAGGTCGGTACCGTTCCATTCATAGGTGGCTACGACGGCCAGAGACTTATGGAGGATGTAGCTTCGGGACTCCATCCTCCACCTTCCCCACATCTATCAATCAGCTTCTTCTGTCCTTTCATGAATCCGGATCCACTTCTCTTTTTTTTTTTTATATTTTTGTCATAGTGTGTGTGCTCACCAGGGGTGGGAGGGGAGAGAAAGTGAGAAATCACCTTCCAACAGGGACGGCCACGCTGCAATCCCTTCTCTTCTATTCTCTTAGGATTTGGGGCACATGTGCACACACACACTGGCATGTTTTTCAAGCTACCTGGTCTGGAACTTGAACTATGGAGTCAGCCACATGGGATCCAGTGCCTTAACCGTCATGCACCTGCTGACCCAATCCAGGTCCCTTTTCTCATTCTCATTAAAGGATCTCATTTAGACTAAAGTCCTTTTATCCTTTCCAGTTTACAATGGGAACATTTTCTCTTTCTTTAGGGGTTAAAGCAACGACTCTTAACTCTTAGGGGGAAATGGGCTCTTTAAAGAATCTGACAAAAACTAAAATTTCTTCTCCTCCCAGAACCTCCTCTCTTCCCAAAACTCATGGACATGCACATACAAAAGCACACAATTTTATGTAACATATTGTGGTGTTAAATCAGGTTGAATCTCTTATCTGAAATACTTGGGACTAGAAGTCTTTTGGATTTTTAAAATATTTTTGGAATATTTGTACATGCATAATGAGATATCATGAGAACTGGCCTCCACACTAAACCCAACATTTAAAAATATTTCATACATATTATACAAATAGTCTGAGATAATTTCATACTATATTTTTATATTACAGTGCTCAAAAAGTTTCAGATTTTGGGGGCATTTCAGATTTTGAATTCTCAGACTAGGGATGCTTAACCTGTCATCTCTGAAAACCCTTGAGGATATGCCTAGTATGAAACCTCAGACACTGTTGTTGTTTTTAATTGCCAGAGGGTGTATGTATAGCCAGAGAGAGAGACAGAGAAACAGAGAGAGGAAGAACCCCCTAACGCGGTGTGGTCACGCTGCAGTCCCTTCTCCATTTCTCTATCTCCATTTCTCCTTTCTCCATTCTCTGTCAGGAATTTGTGCGTGTGTGTGCACGCACACACACACACACGCACACACACGTGCACCACTTGGGGTATCTCTCAAGCCTCTGGGACTATGATCAAACCATGGTCAGCCATGTGAATTCCAGATCCCTCAAGCCCTAGGCCATGGGGAGGGCCAGAATTTTATTTTTTTTTTAAAAAGGTCTAAAATGAAGCCAGCAGGTAGTGTAGAGGTTAAGGAGTTGGACTCCCACACGCCAACTGTAGTTCGAGTCCTGGACTCGGTAGCTTGAAAATCATGCTGGGCACGTGTGTATATGTGCCTAAAATCCCAAGAGGAGAATGGAGGAGGAGGGATTGTGCTGTAGCCATTTCCCTGAGGGGTAATTTTTCACTTTCTCTCTCACTGTCTATATTTCTCTATATCTCTGTCTCTCTCTCCATCAAGCACACACACCACACCCTATGGCAAAAAGAGAAAAAGAGAGAAAGAGAGAGAGAGAGAGTGCGAGAAAGTGAGACACACCCTTCCAGGGTGGATGGCCATGAGATCCCTTCTCCCCCATTTGCCTCCAGGGATTTGGGACAGCGAGATTTTCAAGCCACAGGGTCTGGGACTTTAACTGCAAAGTCAGCCATGTGGGATCAGGCTGCCTTAGCCTTCATGCCACCTGCTGACCTGCCTGGCTGCTTCTTTTTTTTTCGGGGGGGGGGGGAGGTTTTTGCTATAGGGCTCGTGTGCTCACCAGAAATAGAGAGAGACAGCGAGACAGAAAGCGAGAAATCACTCCCCAGGGGGGATGGCCACTCTGCAATCCCTTCTCCTCCATTCTCTTGGGTTCTTGGGCACACACACACACACACATGCCCGGCGTGAGTTTAAGCCACCAGGTCCAGGACTTGAACCGCGATTGACCACATGGGAGTCCAGCAATGAAGCCATTAGGCCATCTGCTGGTCCCTTGACTGCTTCTTGATATGGGACCCTTGATTCTAGTCCGGGAATGGAAGATAGGGCTGTGGACATATGGCAGGAATTAATTTGTAGGAACAATGACCCATCCTCTTCTCCCAACTGGCATTATCTGACAAGCTGAGGGCTCTAGATCTCAAAATCAAAACCTTAAATTTTCAGATAGCACTAAGTTTTAGACAGCTTGTTTTGGCTTTCAACTTCCCAGGCCCCAGAAGTTTGATTTGGCAATCATCAGTAGACTATGGGAAAGATATTAGGCCACATGGTTCATTTTAGGGTTGAAAAGGCTGAGGACAAGTTGTATGATTCACCACAACCCCAGGCAAGACACGAGGCTGAGAAACCATCAGACCTTAGAGCTTTCTCAAGAGGAGATGCCACGACTTCCCTCTAGACATCTGTGATTCAACAGCCTGCCCTGACTTCCCCACAAGGCTCTTCAAGGGACCAGAAGAGAAAGTTAACTCTGGCTGCTTCTTTCTGGTGGCCCTCCAAAGGCCACCTCACTCCCCTTTCCCCATCCTCCATGCTCCTCACATCTCCCCATCAGCTTGCCTCTGGCCCTGTGTTCTGACCTCCTCCCTGGGCAGGAAATTCCATCTGCTCTCACCTCCTTAAGAGTCTCACTCCAACAACAGTCCTTGCTTCCTGCTCTTTCCGTCATCATCAGGTCTTCTTCTCTACCAGATCATTCCCGCAAGTATACAAACATGCAACAATACTTCCCATCTTAAAAACAAAATCCTCCCGGGAACCAGCAGTTAGCGTAATGGCTATGTCGCTGGACTCCCACGTAGTTGACCGTGGTTCGCGTCCTGGACCCGGTGGCTTAAAACTCACGCCGGGCGCATGTGCCTGCGTGCCCAAGATCCCGAGAGGAGAATGGAGGAGAAGGGATTGCGGCGTGACCATCCCCCCTGGGGGGTGATTTCTCGCTTTCTGTCTCTATGTCTCTCTCTGTCTGTCTGGTGAGCGCACACGCCCTATAGTGAAAAAAAAAAAAAAAAAAAAACAACAACAAAAAACAAAATCCTCCCTTGGGGTGGCCCCATAACCTACTGGTTAAGGAAGCTGAATTCACATGGCTAATGGCTCAAATCCTGGTCCTGGCAGCTTGAGAAACAAGCCAGGTGTGTGTGCATGCATGCCCCAAATCCTGCAGAATGGAGACATGGAGAAGGGATAGCGGTGTGATCATGCTCCACTGCGGGGAGTTTTCACCCTCTCCCACTCTCTCTCCCTCTCCCACGAGCACGCTCTCTCTCTCTGATGAACACACACATTCTCTGACAATTACAAAAAAGAGGAAGAGACACCAGAGCTCTCTCTAAGCGTGCACTGAGGAAAGGCCTTGCGGTAACACAGTGGGAAGGTGGCCTTCTACAAGCCACGCAGAGACGCCTCACCAGAAACCAGCCCCAGCCCTGCTTGGATTTGATCTTGGACATTCAGCCCCTGGAACGGTGAGGAAGTAAATTCCTGTTGTTCAAGCCAGCCTGTGGTATTTTGTTATGGCAGCCCTAGTGGGTAAATATATTTTTCCCCTGGTCTGTCCTCTGCCTTACGCTTGCTTTATTGTAGTAAAACACACATAGCATGGGGCTAGGAGGTGGCATAGTGGTTATGGTATTGGACTTCCACATGGCTGACTGCAGTTCGAGTCTCGGGTCCAGCGGAGGGTCTGGCATGTTGTGTGTGCGTGCCCAAAATCCTGAGAGAAGAACGGAGGAGAAGGGACTGTAGTATGGCCATCCCCCCCGGGGGGTGATTTCTCACTTTCTCTCTCTCTCTGTGTCTCTGGTAAGTACACACGCCTTCTAACAAAACTATCTCTAAAAAAACAAAAAAACAAAAACCAAAACCAAAACATACATATAGCATAAAATTTAGCATTTTAACTATTTTAAAGTATACGATTCAATGGTATTCGGAGTTGTGCCACTATGACTGCTATCTAACCTCAGAACAATTTCATCACGATACCCATTAAGCAGTGATTTCCCTATTCCTTCCTCTAGCCCTGAATCTTTTTTTTTTTTTTTTTTTTTAACCAAGAACCTACTTTCTGTCTCTTAGGCCTTGCCTGTTCTAGACAATTGCATATAAATGGAATCATATGATATAGGTGGCTTCTCTTTTTTCTTTCTTTTTTTTGATAGGGGTTTCTGCCTTAGGGCATATGTACTCACCAAAGAGAGAGAGACAGAGACAGTGAGAGGGAAAGTAAGAAATCACTCCCCAGGGCAGATGGCCATGCTGCAATCCCTTCTCCTCCATTCTCCTCCCGCGATCTTGGGCACGCACACACACATGTCCAGTGTGAGTTTCAAGCCATCGGGTCCAGCACTTGAACTTTGGTCAGCCATGTGGGAGTCCAGTGACATAACTGCTAGGCTATCTGCTGGCACCAAGTCTGGTTTCTACCACTCAGCATGTTTTTGAGGTTCAGCCATGTTGTAATATCTATTGGTCTTTATTCCTTTTTATGGCTAAATAATAATGGATAGGCCACATTTTGCTTATCCATTCACCTGCACTCCTTTTCTCTTGATCTGACACCATCGAGATTCTGGCCCTCCCATTCCACCAAGTCAGCACTCGTCCAGGTCACCAGTGATATCCATGCTGCTAAGTCAACTCTCGGGCCTTTTCTCAGCTGACCTACGGGGTCGCTAACTTAGTTTATCACACGCTCCCTGAAACACGTTTACCACATGGTGCTGGAACACCGTTTTCTCGTGGCTGTGCTTCTATACTACCGCCCACTGTCACTGCTCAGAGAGGCACGCCCTGACCAGGGTATATTAAAGAGCAAACCCTTACCTCGTGTGGAGCACTTTCTAGGCCCCCCTGGTCTGTCCTCTGACTTACGTGTGTGCTCATTTACAGTCTGTCTTCCCCCGTGTAAATGCCATGAGGACAAAGATCTCGATAATCAACACTGTTAATATGGCCGGCACCTAAGACAGGGCCTGGCACACAGCAAATGCTTAACAAATACATGTGCAGTAAATGAATGAATAAATACATGAGCATCTGCGAATCTCCCAGAAAAAATCTAGCCACATTTCTACTTGTCCATCTGCACAGAGCAGCCCAAACACTCTTTGCAAAAGTCAGAAGAGCAGCCCATATCCATTCTCTTCGAATCAGAGATGGGAGAGCTTTAGAGGAAGACTCAGCTTTTCAGGAAGGACAGCACCAGTGAATCACTCTTCCAGATGGCAGGGCAAGGGCTGAGAGCCCACAGCAGTGCTTCTCAGACCTCGAGGTGCGTGTGACTCAGGACCTGCCCCTGTGACTCAGGACATCTCGTTGAGATGCAGGTGCCGAGTCCGAGGTCTGGAGGGAGTGATGGGGCTAAGATTCTGCATTTCTTTCTTCTTGTCCTTTCTTTTCAAAAATTATTTTATTTGAAAAACACTTCAAATGAGCTCTACAATCTTAAGTTTTGGACAGTACATTGCTGCGAGTATAGGTACAAAGCTGTACATCATTTAGTATTCATCCTGCTGAACTGACACTTCACGCCAGTTGATTAGCAAGCCCGTTTTTCCCAACTCCTGCCCCCTAACCACCACCATTCTACCCATGGATGTGCGAATCTGACTATTTAGGATTGCTCATATAAGTGGAATCATGTGCTATTGGTCCTTCGGTGCCTGAATTATCCCACTTAGCATAATGTCCTCAAGTTTCATCCATTTTGTCGCACACTGCAGAATTTCCTTCTTTTTAAAGGCTGAATAATATTCAATTGCTGTATAAATCTGCATTTCTAGCAATCTGCCAAATGATGCTGATGCTGCTGGTCTGTAGACCTCTCTTGATTAGCAAGAGACTAGAAGACTATATATAGTATGTTTGACATCTGAAGAAATCAGGTTTCAAAAGGCAAGCAGTAGAGTCAGCTGCAGGGAGGAGCTACCTACATGTTTGAGAAGCTACTAACTGGGCAGATGCAGTGGTCTGAGACCTGTAAAAAGAACTCCGGGGCCCCCCGCTGCTGGCACTCTCATGCTGGGCAAGTCCTTCCTTTTGCGGGTGAACTAGATTTAGTGACTTCTCTCTCTCTCTCTTTCTTTTTTTCCCTAGGTTTTTGTCATAGGGTGAGTGCACTTGCTGGAGAGAGAGAGTCAGAGTGAGACAGAGAGAGAGGAAATGAGAAATGGCCCCCCAGGAGCAGATAGCCACCCTGCAATTCCTTTTCCTCCACTCTCTTCCTGGGATTTTCAGCATGCATGCACATGTGCTTGGAGTGATTTTCAAGCAACCACATCCAGGACACTAGCCATGGCTGGCCATATGAGAGTCCAATACCATAACCATCATGCCACCTGCTGGCCCCAGTGACTCACTTTCTTTTTCTAGAACTATTTTTAAAATTTTATTTATTATTAGTAGTATTTTTTAAAAATTTGGCCAGAGAGAGAGAGAGAGAGGGAAACTGAGAAAGGAAGCTGCCAGATCCAGGACTCGAACCATAGTCAGTCTTTTGGGAGTCCAGCACCTTAACCGCCGTATCAACTGCCAGCCACTCAGTGACTCACTTCTTTCTTTTTTTTTTTTGGAGAGATTTTTGCTATAGGGCGCGTGCGCTCGCCAGACAGAAGAGAGACAGAGAGATAGAAAGCGAGAAATCACCCCCCAGGGAGGATGGCCACGCCACAATCCCTTCTCCTCCATTCTCCTCTCGGGATCCTGGGCACGCACGTACACGCGCCCGGTGTGAGTTTTAAGCCACCGGGTCCGCGACACGAACTGCGGTCGACTACGTGGGAGTCCAGCGACATAGCCATTACGCTAACTGCTGGTCCCTCAGTGACTCACTTCTAATGAGTGAAATATGGCAGAAGGGATGGGATGTCACTTCTGGGATTAGGTTACAAACGACTGGTTTCATTTGTGGGTGTTCTCATTCATTCGTTCTGAGGGAAGCCAGCTATCCTGCTGTAAGCAGCTCTTTGGTGAGGCCCACAGAGTTGAAGGACAACAGTCAACCAGGAAGTAAGGCCCTCACTTCAACAACCTGAAAGGAACTGAATCCTGCCAATAACCACTTAGGTGAGCTTGGAACTGGATCACCCCTAAGTCGAGCCTTCAGATGAGACCACAGCCCTGCGCCCAATGCCCTGATTCTAACTTCATGAGACCTTGGGCCAGAGGCCCCAGAGAAGCTGACCCTGCATTCCCAACCTACAGAAACTGTGAAATATTAGTTTTTCTATTTCCTGACCATGACCAGAAATAAAGTGCAAACATAACCTGGGCCCAGTGTGATAAAGAAAGGTCCTAAAAGTCTGAGTCCAGGTGGTCTCCACCAGGAGCTATCTGCAGCTCTTGCTAAGTCAGGAAGTATGCACTTATCAACTGATGCCTTTCCATACAAGTGGTCTTCTTGACCACCTGTATTCTATTAGGTTGTTGGGAAAGTCATGACGCACTTTTCTGTTTTTCTAAACAAAAATGTGTCATGACTTTTCCAACAGCTCAACATTTACTAGTTTAGGAAACACAAATTTGACTATTAATGCTGCATTTTTTCTAATGTTGCACTGTGATGAGCAAATTAAGCTTTAAAAAATTAGACTATAAAACAAAAAACCCTAATCACGGGAATCGGTACACTTCTGGTGTGTCAACGGTGGCCCACATCACCAGCTCTGCTTGAAGCTTACTCTATTGTTTCTTGCCTCCTGCACTTCCCCCCCTTTTCAGAAGGAAGAAAATGTGGGGAAGAAAATAAAGCCCTTGGGGTCAGCAGGTGGCATGGTAGTTAAGGTGCTGGACTCCCACATGGCTCACTGTGGTTCAAGTCCCAGACCCAGCGGCTAGAAATTCATGCCAGGCACATGTGTGTGCAAGCCCAAAATCCCAGGAGGAGAATGGAGAAGGAACTGTGGTGTGGCCATGCTCCCTGGGGAATGATTTCTTACTTTTCCTCTCATTGTCTTTCTCTCTTGCCAGTGAGCGCATACTGAATACACAGTCTTTCTCTCTCTCCAGTAAGCACAAAACCTTAAAAAAATTAAAAAAAAAATAAAAAGGTAAAGAAAGCCATCATACTTCCACACACAGTCAATCCAGGCCCTTCCTTACCCCGTCCCTTGCTCAGCACTGTCATGGCTCCCTGCCCTGGAGGGACAGACCTAAGCTCATGTTGAGGGCTGGAACTCATCAATGAGGGGAGATAATGATTGGTGACCCTGAGGAGGCTGACTAACTCGAGAGGAATTAGCACAGTTGCCAGCTCCATGTGAACACCCTGTGTGAGTCATTGGGGATTTTAAACTGAAAGGCAGTTGTGGGGCCGAGTCAGGGCCTGGCCAACAAACACGGCAGACACAGGCACGGGAAGGAGGCAGGCTGTTGATCCAGGGCCCTCTGTAGCTCTGCAGGGCCAGCAACTTGGCTGCAGATGGTGTGGGTGCTGCTAAACATCTCAGGCAGGGATTGCTAACCCATGTGCGTAGGGGGCCAGGCTGATCATGGACTTTTGTAAGCAAGTGGGCCTTATGAAATGGCCTCAAAAGTCCTATTCCTTTAGAGACCAACCATGTGGGAAAACTCTTCGTTTTCACAAGGGAGTACGTGCGAACCACCCTGGCACCTTGGTTTATCTTCTGTTTCTCCCCCGCCAGTGGACTTGTGGACCCAGAGAAAGAGTTCTCCAATAAATGAAAACCCGTGAAGCAAGAGTGATGGATGACAAATGACAAGTGAGTTCAGCCTGGGGACTGGATTATAACTGGAAGACTGGGGACAGTGGTGAATTGGGGAGTACTTGCCCATCTATTCCAACTGCTGCCCTGAGTATACAGATCCAACATTGCCAGACCTAATCATTTTTCAAAAGAAGCTAGAAATCTAGATTTTTTTTTTTTTTTTTTTTTTTTTTTTTTGCCAGATGGCAGAGAGAGACAGAGAGAGGGGGAAAAACACCACCCAATGGGGTGTGGTCACACTGTAAGCCTTTCTCCATTTCTCCATCCTGTTGGGATCGTGGGCATGCATGACATGTACCCAGTGTGTTTTTCAAGCCACTAGGTCCAGGACTCCAACTGTGCGATCAGCCACGTAAGATCTAGCTCCTTAATCACCAGGCCACAGGGTGCCCCATCCCCAAGGCACATTTTTTAATCTCTCAATATTTAAATGCTGCTTGTATGTTTTCAATCATATTGGACCTGAAGGAAATGCATCTGAGGGCCTTAGTTTGCCCTGGGTTGCCCATTTACCACCTTTGGTCTGGGTCGCTGAGGGGGCAGCTGTGGTGAAAGCTAAGTGAGAAGAAAGAACGACCTAAGGGAAGCAGCACGTGTCCTTGCTCATTGCCTCTACTGCCACATGAGGACCCCAGTGCTTGCCCTGGGCAAGGACATGCTGTGTGGACAAGAAGAAATGCCCACACCAGGCCCCAGGCCCTGGTGGTCCTCAGACCTTTCCTCGAGCCAGTCATTCCCTGAGTGATCGGCGAGATCCCACCAGTACAGGGGAGGCTCCCACACAGGCATCCCCATTCCAGGTCTCTCCCCTGAACAGCAGATTTCCATTCAACTGTTCAATATTCCCACTCGGATAACGAACAGGTACCTCACGTTACAGGGCCCACATGGGCACCTGGTCTTGATTCTTTCCTCCACACCCATCGTCCCTAACTCTATAAATGGTATCACTAGCCCCCTGTTGCTCATGCCAAAAATTCAGGATTTCTCTTTCATCTCATTCTCAGCTAACCCATCCGAAGGTCCTGTCTGTGCTGTTTCAAATGTATCCTAAACCTGAGTCCCCCATCCACCCGAGGCTAAGCTAGCAACAACTCTGACCATGCGATAACCTTGGGTAGGTTTCCCTGCTTCTCTTTACCACCCTCCACAGTAAGTTCTCCACAAAGAGTTTGGCAGGTTTAAAAAATAGATATACATTGGATCATAAGACTTTTCTCCTTAGATTCTTCCAATCACTTCCCAATGCTGAATCCATTACTACTATGACTCCCGGGCACTGAGTGTCCCTGTGGCTCGTTTCTCATGTCACTCAGGTGCTGCTTGGACACCGTCTGCTCAGACAGGCCTATGCTGACCACCCATCAAGTGGCTCTCCGTCCTTGTACTCTGGCTTCCATCAGACCCCTCCCTCTATCCCTTTCTTTACTCTTCTAAGCACTTATTCCATCTGACTCATCTGCTATCGCCCGTCTCCTCCCCAGGAACATGAGCTAAGTGATAGCTAGGCTTTCATCTTTTATTTAGCAATGCATTTAAAAAAGTATTTCTTTCTTTTATGAGAGTGAGAGATGTGGGGGGAGCAACAGAGACAAAGGGAGAGAGAGGAGGGGCACTTTCAACAGGATCTCATGCCACGACCCTACTTCCCAGTCTTCCCAGCCAGTCAGGATCATGGGTGCATGCACCCAGAGTTCACAGGTCTACTGGAGAATAAAACTGCAGTATTCCCTGTGGATCCAGCAGCACTTGACAACAGGTCACTGCTGAGCCACCAAGCTGGCCTGACAATGTAGTCTTACAGCCTAGCACTATGGCCCACACATAGTAGGGACTTAATAAATATTTGTTGGGATGGGTGAATACACATAAATCCATATGAAAAATGCCTCAGCCAAAGCCAAGGTCTGATCCAGTTGTTCACTGGGAAGGCTACTCACTGATTGAGGAAGGCAAAGAGGTATCTCATGATAATCAGAGTGGTTTTGGGCAGGACCAGGAGGACTTTTCGGATGTGTAGCGCTCTCTCCTGCAGGTTGTCCATTGCTGAAAGAAGAAAACCATGAATTATCCTCCATGGTGCCGTGATCACAAGTGTCTATGAACCTGGGAGTAACGGTCACAAGGTCTTTACCACCAGCATGCGTAACACAGAAAGTGCCAGACCAAGCCCACACTGGTGCACAGGGACAGGAATGTCACCCCTATTTCTCCTTGGGATAGGGGTCACTGAAAGAGGCATAAGTTGGGTTCCTGATAATTCACCAGTGCAGGCGCAGGGGCGTTTAGAGATGTTTCTACCCACTTATCACCCTCTATTCCAAACAACCAGACAAGGAGCTGTCCAAAGCCTGCTCTGACTGCTCGACGCCCAGCCTGAGTGAAGAGGGAGAGGCTGCACAGGCCCATCCTGCCCCGCTACACGTGTGTCACCTTGTCTCTGGACAAATCTGAATTATCCCTCCCTTCCTGTATCTGCAGTTGGGGTGAGTAGAATGTAGACAGGGTAGGAGATGGCAGACTCCTGGGAAAGTCTTCTTCTATCTGAGAAGACCAGAGAAGTTTCCTGACTCTTGTGCTGTGGTCAGGTTAGTTAATGGATGGCCCTGAGTCTATGGCCTCCATTGTGGGCAGCTTCCAGCTTCCTCAATATGCTATGCAAATACTCTTTCTTTCTTTCTTTTTCTTTCTCTTTCTTTCTTTCTTTCTTTTTCTTTTCTTTTTTTTTTTTTTTTTTTTTTTTTTTTTTTTTTTTTTTTTTTATGGCTATAGGGCTTGTGTACTTGCCAGAGACATCAAAACAGAGAAAAAGGGAGAAACCATCCCATGGGTGGAATGGACCCACTGTAATCCCTTCTTTTTTTTGTTTTTGTTTTTGTTTTTTGGAGAGGTTTTTGCTATAGGGCATGTGCGCTCGCCAGACAGAGACAGAGAGACAGAAAGCGAGAAATCACTCCCCAGGGGGGATGGCCACGCCGCAATCCGTTCTCCTTCTGGGATCTTGGGCACGCATGCACATGTGCACGGTGTGAGTTTTAAGTCACTGGGTCCGGGATGAGAACCGCGGTTGACTACATGGGAGTCCAGCGACATAGCCATTACGCTAACTGCTGGTCCCTGTAATCCCTTCTTGTCCATTCTCTTCTTGGGTCTTTGGGGACGCATACACACATGCCTGGCATAACTTTCAAGCTGCTGGATCTGGAACCAGACTATGGATTTGGCCAAGTGGGATCCAGTTGCCTTATCCTCCACACCATCTGCTGGCCTGATATTGTCATTTAAAAAATATTTGTGAGGTAAGTACATTTGCCAGGGAGAGACAGAAAGAGGGAGAGGGAGAAAACACCTCGCAAATGGGGCATGGTCAGGTCTCAATTCCCACCTCTTTCATTTTTCCATCCAGCTGGGATTTTGGGCATGCATGCACATCCATCTGGCATGTTTTTCAAGCCACCAGGACCAGGACTCAAACTGCATATTCAGGCACGCAGGATCCAGCTCCCTTAACCACCAGGCCATGGGCCAGCCTGATACTTTTATGTGAGTACCTTTTTTTCTGAGTACCTTTATGTGAATGAGAACTGGAGAGTATGGGATCAGGAGCAGGAGTCTATCTCTAGGGGTGAATTGAGCAGCAAGGGATCATCAATGGCCTTGGCAATCCAAGTCCAATTTAAAATACTGCACCTACGGGACCAGCAGATGGCATAATGGTTATGTCTTTGAACTTTCATGTAGCCTACTGCAGTTCGAGTCTTGGACCCGGTGGCTTAAAACTCACGCCAGGTGTGTATGTGTGTACGCCCAAAATCCTGAAAGGAGGATGGATGAGAAGGGACTGTAGCATGGTCATCCCCCTGGGGGGTGATTTCTGTCTTTTTGTCTCTCTGTCTCTTCAGCGAGTAAACATGCCTGAAAGCAAAAAATCTCTCTTAAAAAACAAAAACAAAAAACCAAAAAACTGTACCTAGGCATAGTCCTGGAAAAAGACATGAAATAACCAAGGGATGCCTCTACTTCGTCACCCACATACACATTTCCACTAGACCCCCCTCAAACAGTGGGTCAACAAAGCAAGAGAACTACCTTTCTGAATGCCCTGGGTCTTTCTCAGTACAACTGAAAGACAAGCACTCAGGGCAAACACTGAGTCAAACTGGAAACTTGGGGGGCATGAAGACCCTGGCTGAACTGGGAAAAAGGATCTTTTCTGCATTTTGAAGGTATTACTCCCTTTAGCTTCTGGAGCCACTATTCAGATGGGGTCTGTTTCCAGGGTGACTTGACACTAATCCAAGTTTCCACAGATTATTTTCCAGGGAAAACAAATGAGAGATGTTTCAGTATCACTAGGTACTAAATGCTCGGGATGGCTTGCTTTCAAAGCCCCAAATCTTAGAGTAAGAGGTAGAGAAAGCCTAGGAAGGGTAGAGAATATACCTTTACCTGGGTAAATACCATTACTACTTTTAAATACGCGGAAGGCTTTATTCCTAGAGCAACACATATGAGTACATCTAGCAGGTATGCTGTGTCATGCTTAGAGGAACAAGCAGGAAATATTGGTAATAGTTATGCATTTTCCTCGTGTATCATAAACAGCACAAAAACCACTGTAGAAGCTTCACATAGGGGAAAAGGACTGGGTCTTATACCTAAACAAAAAGGTATTTAATTAATAGAAAATAAAGCCCAGAGAAGGGAATGAGTTTGAAATAGGGTGAATCAGAAAAATAAAAGCCAGGAGTCCAGACTTAGGATCCTAGATTCTTACTGAAAGTCATTCTTCCTGCCTCCCACTTGGGAATGAAAGACAAGGAGGAGAAACTTCATGGGGATAAAGGAAAACTTGGCTGAAAAACTTATGAGAAGACAGAGATCTTGTGGACCTTTTCCCTCTTGTTGCTAGGTGCCCTGACCCCGAAGCCAGTCTAAGGCCAGGAAGGTACTTACTGACGCAGGCCATCAGGTCATGGAAGATGTCCTTGGGGAAGAGAGGGTGTTCCAGCCCCCGGAAGTAAAGCTTCAGGACGCCAGCTATGGAGTCCATGTCATGGTCATTCTGGTCCCCAGCCAGGGGGTCCTCTCCTAAGGATAAACAATCCCCCAAAAGGAAAGAAAAATATGAGAGAGGCAAAGACACGAAGGACAAAACTGCAGTACTAGGGAAGAAGGGGTGACCTATTTTGATCCTCGGCCTGGTCCATCAGCCCTCTGCCCAGCATGGTGACCATGAGTAGGGCCCACCAGGGACCAGATGAAGCAAAGACTACTCAGGCTCTGGGACATTCCCTAGGGGCTGGGGCTGGGCTGGGGCTGGGACACAGCAACTGCCTCTCTCACAAGAATCATGAAACCAGGCTGGACTGCGCCTCTGGGGAGGAGAATGAGGCCAAGGAGGCTAGGTCCTTAGACAAGCTCTCACTCCTCCCGGCCCACAACAAAGGACACCTACTTACAGGAGAACAATCATGCCGGAGCTCCCCATGGAAAATTTCATATCAGAGGTAATTAGATTTAATGATAGGACCAACCTCAAATTGAAACTATATATATCCATTACCGTGACGGAAATTGCCAAAGCTTGCCCATTACCTTAATAGCCCACAAGATAATAAATGTGCTAGGGTGAACAGGCGCATTAGCCTTGCTAGTAACTGCCACCAAGGGTTCCGGATGAAGCCATAAACTGCCCAGATATCGTAGTTAAGTTCTTGGGTTTTGACAGCTCGTTGGCCGGACAGAGGGAGGATGGGTGGGGCTGAGAAGGGAGGAGGGGTCTAAGACGTGCCCTGGAATCTCCATGTATATTTAAGGAATGGGTACAAGAGAGCAGGGAGGCAAGCTGGTTTTCTGACCTCTGGGGGCTCTCGGGAGAGAAAGTGGAGTCGCTACCTCAGAGGGCTGACAAAGACTTGGTCTTATTTTCAAGGCCATTTCCTCACCTCTCTCAAAGGCATTTTTGATGTCATTCACTTCCACTTGGGATCCTGACACCCGGAAAATTCCTTCATGCTGTAGTCCTGGAAATACACAAGGAAAAGTGATCAAGGAGAAGAAAAAGCAAATCCATAACCATACAGCAAAGCTTAGTTGAAAGCCTACCTCCCCCAGCCAGTATGTGTTTAACCACCTGGTCTTTCTTCCACAGGTCAAAAGAGAAAAAGCACGTGCAAAGATGAGGCATTAGCCTAAAGAAGGAATAAGGCAGAGGGCCAGCTAGTGCCGTGGTGGTGAAGGCTGCTGGATCCCATATGGCCTACTTAGCACGTTGGACCCAGCAGCTGGAAAAGACGCTGAGTATGCGTGTGTGTGCGCCTAAAATCCTGAGAGGAGAACTGGAAGAGAAGGAATTGTGGCATGGCCATCACCCCAGGGGGTGCTTTCTCACTTTCTCTCTCCCTCTCTGGCAAATGCAAGTACTCTCTAGTAAACTTAAAAAAAAAAAGAAAGAAGGCACTATGTCAGAGGCTTAGGAGGAGGTATCTACAGCGGGCTCTACCCTGACTCCAAGGGTGACTTGAAGGCAGGCTCCTTCCCATGTCACCTCTCTATTCCCATCTGTAAAGTGGGGAAGTAACCCCTTGGTGCTTTCAGATCACCCAGGGTCAAAAATGGGAAATGAGTTATGGCAGGCATAGCACTGGGCACCACAGGAGGAGTTCCACAAGATCTGAGATAACGATCATTGCTTAGCTCTTCTCACACTGTTCAACTGCTATAGGGGGCAATGCTTTCAATACTTAGGAAAAGGAGAAGACATGAAAACACAGGTGGTTAGTCAACAGTATTGCCAGGCACTGCACTGGGCACTGGCTCTTGACTGTAGCTTTATTCCACAGGCAAATGTGTCTGAAGGCCATACTATGACAACATGCACTAAAGCGTTGTCTTCTCGGGTTGGTTAGAGTTGAGTATCATGATAGACAACGCCTGCATGGTAATCACTGCTAACAAGTACTTTTACTCAAGTCCGTCACATAGTCCTCTCAACAGGTAACAACCTTCAAGGTAGGGGTAAGCCATTTTCTATACAGATGGGGGGGTTCTGAGTGATGGCCAGCCTTGAGTTATCTAGGTGGTAAGAACCAGGGTGAGGACATAAACCAACGCCTTGAAGCTTTAATCTTGTACTTGATCCTCAGTGCCAAGCTCATGTGGCCTATTAGAGGGCAATTTAAAGGGGGCCAGAATCACACTGGTTGGTCTGGACACGGACATGCAACTCTAAAACTGGTGAGAAATAAATCCAGGAAGCATGCCATTAGCGCCAGGCCCAAAGTTGGACTGGACTGAGCCAGCACCTGTAACCGCATTAGGACTGCCCTGGGCTCAATCTCAGGCGTTCTGTCAAAACCCCTCTGTGGTGGCACAATCCTTCAAGAACCTTGACATGTTGTAGAAATTGCAGATTCATTTTAGGAAAATAAAACAAAACAAAATAGAATAATGCTACATTTTGCTTATTGTTTCAGGGTTGTCCTCTCAGTGAGGGGGTAGCTGGATTCTACCAGCTAGACCTTTGGAGACAAACCACACAAGCCTGAACTGAAAATCCAAATCCAATTGAAACAACATTAAGAAGCAAACAGAGGGAATGTAATTACGGCTTGTAATTGGACTTAAGTTGTCTGTTCCTCTAAGGGAATCTTGATAATATTCCTCACAGAATGGCAGGCAACGTTAAAACCCCATTTCTACCAGCGTAATAGTCCCGTATTAGTTACCAACGGCATGGAACACCCAGATGTTCCATGACACTTAACAAAGAATATAAACAGCAAATGATCTGACAGAAATAGCCACATATTCAGTATCAAAAACATAATGTAAGGGGACCAGCAGTTAGCGTAATGGCTATGTCGCTGGACTCCCACGTAGTCAACCACGGTTCGTGTCCTGGACCCGGTGGCTTAAAACTCACGCTGGGTGTGTGTGTGTGCGTGCCCAAGATCCTGAGAGGAGAATGGAGGAGAAGGGATTGCGGCGTGGCCATACCCCCTGGGGGGTGATTTCTCGCTTTCTGTCTGTCTCTCTCTGTCTATCTGGCGAGCGCACGTGCCCTATAGCAAAAACCTCTCCAAAACAAACAAACAAACAAACAAACAAACAAAAAAACATAATGTAAGGAAATGTCATTGCAGAAACCAGGCTACTTATGTGCTCAGGACCAGCAGTTGGTGTAATGGCTATGTTGCTGGACTCCCAAGTAGTCAACCGCGCGGTTCGAGTCCCAGACCCCGTGGCTTAAACTCACGCTGGGTGCATATGCATGCGTGCCCAAGATCCTGAGAGGAGAATGGACGAGAAGGGATTGCAGCATGGCCATCCCCCCAGGGGGCAATTTCTCGCTTTCTATCTTTCTGTTTCTGTCTTTCTGATGAGCGTACATGCCCTATAGCAAAAATCTCTCTCAAAAAGAAAAAAAAAAAAGAAAAGAAACTTGAGCGTTCTGTTCTAGTAGGCAAAGCCAATGCATGCCTTTCTCGGAAAGGGACATCCTGGTACTTCTTTCTGGTAGGTTAGATTATCGAGGAGAAGTAGCCTTGGTCCCTGGGCCAAGGACAAGACAGAGGCGAGCTTACTAGAAATCAGGTAGCAGGTCTGAAACACACTGAGCTCTCTTTCCACCTGGTTTCCATTTCCTGGTGAGAAGGAAGGACCTTGGGACCAGCAGATAGCGTAATGGCTATGTCGCTGGATGCCCTGTAGTCGACCCCAGACCCGGTGGCTTAAACTCATGCATGTGTGCGTGTATGCCCAGGATCCCGAGAGGAGAAGGGATTGTGGTGTGGCCATCCCCCCAGAGGGTGACTTCTCACTTTCTGTCTCTCTGGCAAGCGCACATGCCCTAATAGCAAAAAAAAAAAAAAAAGATCTCTATGTGTTCTTACTAAACAGGCGGAATCTGTAGAGATCTAATCTGATAATTTTGGAAACAGGAAGATTAATAAATGGTCAGTTACCCTAAAAGTAAAGGGGAAAACCAATTGTCTCATTATATTGCAGGTAACTCCTTGTATAATCAATATGACACATCCATGACCTTTAACATTTTTTCTTAATGCACGCTAACATAAAAGTATAATACCTGAGGCCTGCAGGTGGTGTGGTGGTTAAGGCACTGGGCTCTCACATGGCCGATAATGGTTGGAGTCCCAGACCTGGCAGCTTGCTTTCTCACTTTCCCTTTTTCTCTCTGTCTCTCTCTGGTAAACACATGTGCCCTATAGCAATTAAAAATAATAATAAATAAAGTTAAATCAATATGATTTTTAAAAAGTATTGGGTTGTCAGAAAAGCCGTGACACATTTTTACATAGAAAAACAGAAAAATTTGTCATAAATTTTCTGACAACCCAATATAATACTCATCAGACTTGGATAAGTTATTTGGGCATGCCTCCAAATCTTCTATTCATTGCCAAGAGTGGCTCTCCGAGAGAATTCTTGAAACGACTGCTCCATCAACCACACATACCCATGCACCTTGTTCTCTTCCTCATGCAACAAGGGCGGTTCTTCTCCCCATCATGATTTGGTTACCATCGTTCCTTACAGCCTTTCCTCCTCCTTTAGATCTTCCTGGATCGCCCTGACTCACTCTCTCTCTTCCTCATCTATATAATGAGGACAATACCTACCTCTTAAGGGATTGGAAGATAGGTAAGGATGTAAAATTCCCAGCATATGGTGGGCCATAGACTTCTGAGACTGATAAAAGTTATGGACTCTATCTCCATTAAATGCACATATGCAAAAATTTTAACCATATTATTTTCTTTTGAAGAATGATTTTTTTATTTAACTTTATTTATTTATATATTTAAATTTGACCAGAGGGGACCAGTAGGTGGCGTGGTGGTTAAGACATTGGACACTCCCACATGGCTGACCACGGTTTGAATCCTGGACCTGGTGGCTTACTTTCTCGCTTTCTCTCTCTCTCTGTGTTTCTCTCGTCAAATTAAATAAAAAATAAAGGAATGAATAAATAAAAATTAAATAATAATAATAAGAAGAGATATTTTAAAAAATAAATAAATAAATTTGACCAGAAAGGGGCAGAGCAAGAGAAAAAGAGAGAGAGAGAGAGAGAGAAAGCAAGCCACCAGGTCCAGGACACGAACAGTGGTCTGCCATGTGGAAGTCTAGTACCCTCAACCACTGTACCACCTGCCGGCCCCTTAACAATATTATTTTAAAGAGTTCATTAATACCTTGAGATTTTATTTGGAAAAAAAATTTAGTTTAGCTAAAGAAATGTTTTTTGAGCAGCTACCATTTGCTAAGTTTTCTTTCTTTTTTTTTTTTTTTTCTTTTTTTTTTTTTGGAGATGTTTTTGCTATAGGGCGCGTGCGCTCGCCAGAAAGACAGAGAGAGACATAGAGACAGAAAGCGAGAAATCACCCCCCAGGGGGAATGGCCACGCCGTAATCCCTTCTCCTCCATTCTCCTCTTGGGATCTTGGGCACGCACGCACACGCGCCCGGGGTGAGTTTTAAGCCACCGCGTCCGGGAAGCGAACCGCGGTCGACTACATGGGAGTCCAGCGACATAGCCATTATGTTAACTGCTGGTCCCTGCTAAGTTTTCTTTCTTTTTAAAAAACAATAATATCAGGGCTGGTAGATGGCATGGGGGTTATGCTGCTGGAGTCCCACATGGTCGAGTCCTCGACCTGGTAGCTTTCTCACTTTCCCTCTCTCTTTCTGTCTCTCTCTAGTCAAATTAAAAAAAAAAAAAAAAATTCGATTCAATTCAATAATTTTGTTTAAAAAATCTAGGATATATTTATTTGCTTAATCCTAGAGTATGCATACAGGTTTCAGAATTGCTCATCTTTATCACTTGCTGAAAAAAATTACTACTGTACAATATTTGTTTATAGTTCCTTTAGTCTTTATTGGGTTGCTGGGAAAGCCTTGATGCATTTTTGCATAGAAAAGCATGACATGACTTTTCTGTAGACCTAATACAATATACAGTCAAAATACTGTTTTCCAGAGTTACTTAAGTTAGTTATTTTCTTCCTCATCCTCTTCAGTGGGGTTATTTGTAGTATAGTTTATGGGTTATTGTTTGCATTTCATTTTGGGTTTAACCACATCCTGTCTTTATTTGTTTATCTTTTGAATGGGAGTCACTAATGTAGTTCTAAAAGTCACAACTACACAAAGCTATACTCAGAGACATGCCACTCCTCTTCCATGCCCATTGCCCTATTCTTCACCCCTTTCCCACCCATTCCATGGAGATGAATAGTCAAATATTAATTTCTGGATTCATCCTTCCTCTATTTCTTTTTTGCAGAAATGGAAAGACACACACATATTCTTATATCCTCTTCTTTCTATAGGTAGCACACTATAGATAATTTCTTTTTTTAAAAAAAGAAAAAAAAAAAACCTTAATATGTCCTAGGAATCTCTCCATATCAATTCATGGAAGAAATCGTCCTCATTGTTGTTCATAGTTGCATAGTACTCCATTGGAGGGCTCTATCATGTTTTTTTTTTTCCCTTCTTCTTCTTCTTTTTAAAAAAGATTTTTATCATAGACCATGTGTGCTTGTCAGAGAGAGACAGAGAGAGGGAAAGTGAGAAATCACTCCCCAGAGGGAGGTGGGCACACTGCAATCTCTTCTCCTCCATTTTCCTCCTAGTTCTCTGGGCACACATGCCTGGTGTGTTTCTCAAGTCGCCATCCCGAGACTCAAACCACAGAGTCAGCCATATGGGATACACTGCCTTAACCACCATACCACCGGCTGACCATATTGGGTGTTTTTTTCAATGCTCTTCTATGTATGAGCATTTAGGTTGTTTTTAATATTTTTGCAATTATAAACAATACTGTAACAAATAACCTTGTGCATATTTTTTTATATCGTTTAAAGTGTATCTTTATGGTAAATTCCTAGAACTCCTGCATCAAAAGGTAATTTTGTTAGATGCTGCCAATCCCCTTCCAGAAGGGTAGTACTCAGTTGCATTCCCATCAGCAATACAGAAGCAAACCTATTTGCTCAGCTCTCACCATAGAAATGTGCTAAGCTTTTGTCCCCTCATAGGCTGTGCCTGTATGGGGGCAGAGACGGGTACATTCAAGCCACAATATTTAGAATCTGTCTACTTCTCGGCTGGACCCTGATCCAGGCCACCATCACATCTTCCTTAGGCTACTGTACTAGCTTCCTGTTTTCCGCTAACGGTTTTATCTCTATACAGCAGCCAGAGATCCTTTAAAAAGATGACTCCCTGTTCAAAATCTTTGAATGGTTTCCCCTGTCACAATAAAATCCAAACACCTACTTTAACCAACAAGGCCCTAGAGCCTGGCCTCCGGCTTCATCTCCTCTTACTCTCCACTTCGCTCGCTCTGCCCGGGCCATGCTGTCCTCCTACGTGCTGTTCCTTGAGTACTCCAAGGTCTCTGTACTTGATGATCCCTCTCCCCAAGATACTCTTCCTCAGATGTCCACACAGCTCCTGAGTCCCCCATTCCCTTAGGACTTGGCTTAAATATCACCTTCTTAGAAGAGGCCTTTTTCCTTGGGACCAGCAGATGGTATCATGGTTACATCACTGGACTCCCACATAGTCCACTGTGGTTTGAGTCCTGGAACCAGAGACTTCAAACTCATGCTGGGCAAGTGTGCGTGTGTGCCCAAAATCCCGAGAGGAGAATGGAGAAGAGCTGTGGCGTGGCCATTCCCCCTGAGGGGGATTTATCACTTTCTGTCTCTCTGATGAGCGCACTCACCCTATAGCAAAAATCTCTCTTAAAAAAAAAAAAAAAAAGATGCCTTTTCCCTAAGCCCACCTAGGAAAGTGTCCTCTCTCCAGTCTCAATTCCCTCATCTTGCTTTGCTTTTCTTCATGACACTCATCGACACCCATATTGCATATGAATTTGTTTATCTATCAGTTATCAACGGATTGTTTATCTGTCCTTCCATAGAATGAATATAAGGTTCATGAAGGCAAAAACTTATTGGCACACAATAAATAATCAATTTATATTTGTTGAATGAATGGATGACTGAAATGCATAGATAAACAAATAACTCAGACACTCCTTCTACTGTCCTGTAGGCACAATGGACTCTTCCTCTCAATTCAGTTCTCTTTGTTGGGTGCTTAGGCATTAATCATTACTAGCTTGTGAAATTTCTTATACTGTTATTCTCAATTTGCACAGCTTATCTCTTTTTATTCAACTTATCACTTGCTTACTTATTTTCTTTCAATAGGACCATAAACCACTTCAAGATGGGAATGGTATATACTCCTGCTTTTGTTTTCTTACTGGGCAATGCATGGTAGCCAGCATCGATCAGGATCTTGATAAATATCCATTGACTATTCAACATGATGAACAATGCTGTTCCTTCAAGTATATAAAGATAAGATTTAAAAAATCATAGCTGAAGTTGTAAGCACGCTAAGTAATTACTGTTTCAAAAACGAATCCAGACAACGTCCCAGTTCATAGGGGTGAGGATGGCAAAGGCAGGGAGGATGGCCGCCTCTCCATTTAAGACTAGCAATCACCTCTGTGCCTCCTTAGTCCTAGGGAGGTCGTTCTGTTCCTTTTCTTATCACTAAACAGGACAACACCTAAAAACAGTTCTCATGCCCAGCTCCTAGAAATCCTCATGGTGACAGCTCAGATATCTGTGCCTTCTAAATAGTCTTACATTTGGAAGATGAATTCTCTGGCAATATCTCCATCTCTAAATTCAGTCCAACCAAATCCAGAACTAATGGGATTCAGCTTTGTCTAAGCAGAGAACAGCATGACTTTTTTGGGGGGTGGGGGAGGGGCAGGGAGGGCATGCAGCGGGCACATGCACTTATCAGAGAGAAAGGACAAACCCCCTATGGGGCATGGTCATGCCGCAATCCCCTTTTCTCCCGTTTTTCTATCTTGTCAGGATTCTAGACACGCACACACACATGCAGGCATGTTTTTCAAGCCACAGGGGCTGACACTTGAACTGCCTCGGCTCCGTGTGTGCAGTGCTTAACCACTGTGCTCCAGGGCCAGCCCATGTGACTTGTCTTAGGTTGAGAAGTAGTCAGCCTCTGCAGACTCTCAAATGTTACAAACCACTTCAAGACCAGTTACTTACTGGGTTCCTGGGCCTATTGCAACCAGTGAGACCAACAATCCAGAGCAAAACCCAAATATCATTAGGGATCAGTACGACATTAGAAAAGGAATTGTTTTCAAACCAGTCTAGTACGCAAAGCCAATGTGACAAAATGGTCAGACTGTGCCGTGGGGGACACCTACACATGCAAAGGCCGAGAGTAATGGCAAAACTATCGCCACCGTTTAATTTAAAACACCCTCTCCTGCTAGAAATGGGTGTATGGTAAGTGGCTAAGGCATTCTGGATCCAAAACATATGTCTTTTTCTCAATGACTAGGCATGGCCCCTCTGAGGTATCCAACACGATGTGAACAATTACAATTTTATTCCTTTCCTGCATCTATCAGGATGCAAAGTCAGCCTCTATTCTTACTCTACAAAGAATTCCCGGAAGTTCTTCCCAATCTTTGCGCAAATATGGGCAAGGCTGCAATCCTGCTTACCGTGTCTGCTGATAAACCGGATACAGCTTTCTACCACCAGAGGAATGGCCTGGCTGGAGTCCTGAAAAGCCAAAGAGAAATACAACTTTAGAATCATCCAAAAGGGATAGCCCAGGGTCAGAGAAAATGGGCCACGTGGTGCGGAACTTGTCAGCTACATCAGTCGCCACTCCACAGAGAAGCACCCGGCCTGCCCGAGCTCCGGTGACAACAGTAAGGCCACCTGGCTAGAATGCCACACAGATATCTCAAGTTCACCATGTCCTAAACAGATCTGATTGGCTTTTATCCCAAACCAACTCCTCACCCCGGCATAGACTAAGTCACTACATTCTGTCAAGGTTGCCTCCTAGCTCTCTCTCAAATCTGTTTCCTTCTCTCTACCTCTACTGCTATCAGCCCAGTTTGACCAAGCAGAATCTCAATTCCCACCCTTGCTACACACGTTTCTCTTCCTTCACATAGCAGGTAGGGGATCTTCAAAAGTGCTCATATCTTGGGAGCCAGCAGTTAGTGTAATGGCTATGTTGCTGGACTCCCACGTAGTCGACCGCAGTTCGCGTCCCAGACCTGGTGGCTTAAACTCACGCCAGGCACGTGTGTGTGCGTGCGTGCCCAAGATCCCGAGAGGAGAATGGAGGGGAAGGGATTGCGGCGTGACCATCCCCCCTGGGGGGTGATTTCTCGCTTTCTGTCTCTATGTCTTTCTCTGTCTGTCTGGTGAGCGCATGTGCCCTATAGCAAAAACCTCTAAAAAAAAAAAAAAAGTGCTCATATCTCATCATTTAAATTCTTTCTCTCTCTCTTTCTCTTTTTAAATAATTTGCTACAGTGCACATGCACTTATTGGAGAAAGACAGAGAGGGAGGGAGAGAGAGAGAGAGAGAGAGAGAAAGGGAAAGCAAGAAGCATCCTCCAGCCAAGGGATGGCCATGCTGCAATCCCTTCTCTTCCATTGTCTTGGGGAGAACAGGCACCCAGCATATTTTTCAAGCCACTATGTCCAGGAATTGCGTCTGTGCAGTCAGTCATGTGGAACCCAGTAGCCCTAACTGTGCCAACTAGCTGGCCCCATTTAAATTCTTTCAAAGACTTCTCATTACTGTTCACAGTTTTGTATGTCCAGATCCTGCCTTGGCCTCTAGTTTCATTGTCTGCTCCTCCCCTGGTCTTTGTCATAGCCACCCTGGCTGCCTTTCTGTTTCCCAGGTAAGTCTTCCTACGTCTCTTGGCTTTGCATGAGCTGAACTACTGCTGGCACGTTCCCCTCAACCCAGACAGTAGGCGGAACTGTGTGGGTGTGAACATTCGCTTGCATCTGTCCTCACTACAGCTCAAGGGCAGATCCTCTGTCAATTCTTGGGTGTTCATTGCTGGCTGTAATGCTCTCACACAGTAAGTGCTCAACTAAGAGCAGCTGAAGGTAGCAGGATGAAATGAGAGCTCAGAAAAGGGTTTGTATGCATAGAAGGTAAGAAAAAGAGAAAAATCAACTCTTGGAAATAGTGGCGATTAAGTGGAACTAAGCAAGAAGCAAGTCTCCTGCTCCTTTGTCCATCTGTGCCCTGCCATTTTGCTGTACAATCCTGCCCTTGTCATTTAACTTTTTTGGGTCTCTGATTCGCTCATCTACAAACTGGGTAGGGGACTGGTGGTGAGGAGAGTAGTATTTCCTATCAGCTCTTGAACCTCAGTGCCTACTGTCTACTGAGGAGTGTACAGAGGTGTTGGGCCATGTGCTAAGTCACGTGGGTGGGTTGGTCCAGTAACAGTGCTGTTATTAATACTCACTTGAGGAAATGGAAGCTCAGTGATATTAAACAGTTGTTGATGGTTACATAGACGGTAAGTGGCAAAACTGGGACTCAAACTCAGACAGTCTCCATCTGCAACTGATCACTTTACCAGTACTCATACTTTATCTTAAGAATTTAGCCAACATTGGCAGGTGTGGGTTTTAAACTGCAGCTAAATGCACAATAATTCAGCCATGGGGAAGAAAGAGATCAAGCAGAGGAGCCAGGACCTAGTTAGAAAGGGTGGTAGATGCTCCGGTCAGAGCTTGGACTCTGACGTGGGATGGGTCTGGGTGGCTCCTGCCCATCTTCCAGGTTTGCCAGTGCCCCTCCCCTGGCTCTGGATTTCTCACTGTGTCTGTGGGGTTTGGCCACTCTTAGAGAAGCAGCTGGATCTCATGAAGAAGTCTGGCTGAGAGAGGCGGCTTAGTCTCTAGCTCTTGGCTTGCTGGCAACCAGGGAAGCTGCCAAAGGAGTAGTGCATGTGTCACGGTGGAGCTGGAGTCAGGAAGGTCTCAGGACCCAAACATTCATCTCTATGACCCTCAAATCCATCTGTTTCCTCTGCCTTTCCAGTGACATTAGTCTGTGCTCCTGCTCTGTCGGCCTCACTGACTTCTAAAAGCCAGGTTAGGGTGCTCGCTCTTCCTTGCTTTAATGAAGAAACTGGGTTCCACTATTTTTTTTTTTAAGAGGTTTTTGCTATAGGGTGCATGCGCTCGCCAGACAGAGAGAGACAGAGAGACAGAAAGAGAGAAATCACCCCCCAGGGGGGATGGCCACACCGCAATCCCTTCTCCTCCATTCTCCTCTCGGGATCTTGGGCACGCATGCACACGTGCCCGGCGTGAGTTTTAAGCCACCGGGTCCAGGACGCGAATCGCGGTCAACTACGTGGGAGTCCAGCGACATAGCCATTATGCTAACTGCTGGTCCCATGGGTTCCACTATTTAAAAAAAGAAAAATAACTCTACTTTTGAGAAGTCTTTTTGTGTTGACCGACTTCTGTTAGCATAGTTTGCATTTATAAATTGTGGCAGCAGTGATCACAAGGACAGCAATATAAGGGCTGGGAAAGTTTTGTTGGTCCCAGATGTGTGTTTCCTTCCCAGAGGGAGGAAAGTCAGGAAGCCCATGGGCACTGGCTTCACCAAGTCACATGAGTGCAAGATTCTGCCTGGACACGCGGCAATGGAAGATCCATGGTAGTTAAGGTAAGCACACAGAATTGGCAAGAAGCAGAACATCAGAGATATTAACCTGTATGTCCACGGTTACCGATGGCATGTCAGAAGTAGCCCAGAGGAGTAACCTGTGGCAGGTAAGGGTAGGCCAGAGACCACCTGTCTGACTGTAGAAGAAAGAGGGTTTTCCAAGTCCCCACTGCTCCAGGGGAGCCTCAGCCAGAATCCAATGGGGGCACGACATGGACAGTCACGAAGGCTTAGATTGCTCCTGCCATCCTCCCTTCTCCCTGGGCCATTTCTGGGTTGTGAGTAAATGCATTCTCCCACAAGGTGCCTGTGTGCTCCTGTGGTCTCCTAAAGACCCACACTTGGCTGACGTGGCGTACCCTTGTGTGAGCAGCTTCTACACGTGATTTAATTCACTGTCTGTTTTCCTGTTCTTTTTCTCTTCCTCCCCTCCCCAGTGTTAGAATCCATGCTAGTTTATACAATATTTTTGGTCATATATTCTCAGGGTTGGAAGGGGCCTTTAAGGACAAACAGGCTAAATTCCCATCCAGTCAGATTAATAGAACTTTCAACCAAAAGTGAAGGGAGAAGGGTAATAGCCATAATTTGGAAAAGACAGTAAAGCAGTAGTTCTGTGATGTGCAAGAAAAAACAATCAGAGAGGTACCCGGATGATGTCTAAACACGCATTGTTTGGCATCCTTTGAATAAGAGGGTTAGGGCTTTTGTCAGTTACTGATCTCTATTACATTTGTTAGATTGCTATTTTTAACCAAGGAAGAAAATACAAGTCTTGACAATTGATTAGATGAGGGTAATGAGGAAAAAAGACATCAAAGATAAGATTGGGGGCCACGGAGACAGTGCGGCATGGACAGTCCCCCATTAATAGAGAAGTCAGGGGAAGGGCTAAGGAAATCAGAGAGTGGTGGGAGAAGTTGAAGAGACTGCTGCTCAGGAGTAGGAGGTGCTACCTCAGCTTTCAAGTCTAAATGTCCAGGCAGTCACTAGTTAGATCCAAAGATGCAGAAAGACAGCATTACAGGACAAAAGGAAGCTTAGGAAAGGAGAGAAATTCATCTAAGGAAACGAGAGTGACAAGAGAAGGAATATGGAGAGAGGTCAAGAGAGGACCAAGCCTTGAAGAAATGCCTGACCTCTGAGGAATAGAAAATGAAAAGCCAGTAAAGAAGATAGGAAGTGATGGGCAAGAGACAGAAAATGCTGGGCTTGAAGGCAGCAGGGGTCTGGAAGCAGCACTCAAAGTGTTTCCTTTTTAAGAAAGAACTGGGAAGGTTGGAATCTGGTCTTCAATAGGGTTAGAAATGAAATGATTGGAACCCATTAGAGACCTTAAAAAATAAAAGCTACCTGATAGTTCCTCTTGTTTGGCTGATGTGCCATAAGTAAGCAAGCGAACACACATTTATTTCCTAGTTACTTATATAAGAATTCATTTCCAAGGTCCTTACTATTGGGCTGTCTGGAAAGTTATGATGCACTTTTGCACAGAAAAATACATCATGACTTTCCCAGCCACCTAACATTTTGCCTATCTTAGGAAGCCTTTTTCTGGGTCCCCATGAGATCTGAACTGCTAGAGAGAACTAGAGTAGGAGAATGAAAAAAGGATCATTATTTGATTGAGGGTTTGGGTGTATTTGTGGAACTCTTTTGCAAATCTAGCACCAAGCAGATACGCTCTGCCTGTAAGTATTTAGGTGCTGTGGGCAACACACCAGATGGGAGCCCTTCTCCTCTGATGGTGAGCCCAACCAGGATGCACAACACTGCAGACAGTAGGCTCTGGACTCCTGCAGCCAGGGTGAGGCTGTGAAACTCTTGGCCAAAAGCTCCACTAATAAGCAAGAGGCCCAGGCGACCAGCAGGTGGCGTGGTGGTTAAGACGCTGGGCACTCCCACATGGCCAACCACGGTTCGAGTCTCGGACCTGGAGGTTTGCTTTCTCACTTTCCCTATCTCTCTCTCTGTGTCTATCTCTGGTCAAATTAAAAAATATAATAAATGAATGAATAAATAAAATTCAATAATTCTTTAGAAAAACATACGCAAAAGGCCCAGCAGTCTAGGAACTGAAAGGAACAAACTTCAAATTCACTTGTGTTATTAGTGTTAAAGGGAAAACCACTTCTGTTCCCTTCAAGATATCTACCTATTGAGGCGGACTCAGGCTGCAGGCCTGACCTTTCCGAATCTCCACGCATCCCCACCGTTTCTCCTCCTTGGACCCCAGGTTGGTTGTCTGGGACTTTAAGGCGAACTCCCACCCCACCCCACCCGCAATCCGGATCGAGCCGGCCAGCAGTTCCGGGCACCAGGCGGACTCAGGCTGCAGGCCCGACCTTTCCGAATCTCCACGCATCCCCACCGTTTCTCGTCCTTGGACCCCAGGTTGGTTGTCTGGGACTTTAAGGCGAACTCCCACCCCACCCCACCCGCAATCCGGATCGAGCCGGCCAGCAGTTCTGGGCACCAGGCGGACTCAGGCTGCAGGCCCGACCTTTCCGAATCTCCACGCATCCCCACCGTTTCTCGTCCTTGGACCCCAGGTTGGTTGTCTGGGACTTTAAGGCGAACTCCCACCCCACCCCACCCGCAATCCGGATCGAGCCGGCCAGCAGTTCCGGGCACCAGGCGGACTCAGGCTCCAGACCTGACCAACCTGGTCCTGTCACTCATCTTCTGACACTTTCCCACTAGCCTTTGGACTCTGAATTCTGGTGATTTGAATAGCGCGCGGCATGCTTGCGCGCCGCGCGATTTCCTTTTTTCAGTTTGTTTTTCTTTGCTCTTGGGGTGTTGCTTATTCAGTCAATTGTAGGCTCACCTGTCCTTAGAGACAGTGAGGACTTTGGGCCATCCAGGGTAGTGGCAACAGTTAATGGTAATTGTGAGCAACAGGTAAGCCAACCATAAGGGAAATCATCAATTTTCTAAGCCTGTACAACTATTAACAATCAGTTAGGAAGAAACATATAGAATACCTAATGACTAAGAACAATCGCAGAGGCTCCAGAAATATGAGCAACCAACAAAAGGCCTCTCCCTCAAGGGAAATCATCAAGCCTACATCACCCACAGTCAATACAATGGACGTCGTGGACATGTCTGATAAGGAATTCAGATTATTTGTAGTGACCAAACTAACTGAGATGGAAGAGAAAAGAGACAAGGAGCTCCAGGAGATGAGGAAGTCCTTCAATGACTTGAAAGAAGAAATGGATACCTTAAACAAGAACCAGATGGAACTTCTAGGAATGAAGAATGTGATACAGGAAATCAAACCTCCCTTGAAAGTATTAAAAGTAGGTTAGACCAGGCAGAAGATCGAATATCTAACGTAGAAGACAAAACTTCTGACCTAGAAAAAAGCATCAAGAAGATTGAGAAAACAACCATGAAAAATGAGGATAATATACGAGGAATACTGGATACTATCAAGTGCCCCAACATCCGGATAATAGGTATTCCAGAAGAGGAAGAAAATAATAAGGGCCTAGATAATTTATTCCATGAGATCCTGGAAGAAAACTTTCCAAATCTAGAAAGGCACTCAAATATCCAGACCCAGGAAATACATAGGACCCCGGGTAGAATCAACCCAAGAAGATCCTCTCCAAGGCACATTATAGCCAGACTGGCAAAAACAACAGACAAAGACAAGATACTAAAGTTGGCAAGAGGGAAACGCCAGGTTACTTACAAAGGTCACCCCATCAGGCTAACATCGGATCTTTCGGCGGAAACAATGCAAGAAAGGAAAGAATGGGGAAGCATAGTAAAAGTGTTGAGTGAAAAACAATTTCAACCAAGAATATTATACCCGGCAAAATTATCTTTCATATGGGAAAAAAAGATAAAAACATTCTCAAATAAACAAAATTTGAAGGAATTTACCAACTCCAGACCAGCTCTTCAAGAGGTTCTGAAGGGAGTATTATACCAGGAAAACTAAAAAATCAGAGACAGTTATACGAGAACAAAGAGCAACCAAGAAAATGGCTCACTTAATGATAGGATCAGGTACGGAAATATCGATAATTACATTGAATGTCAATGGATTAAATTCTCCAGTAAAGAGACATAGACTGGCTGACTGGATAAGAAAACAGAAACCCTCTATCTGTTGCCTACAAGAAACTCACCTTATGGATAAAGACATACATAGACTAAAAGTCAAGGGCTGGAAAAAGATACTCCATGCAAATGGAAATCGAAAAAAGGCTGGAGTAGCGATATTGATCTCAGACAAAATAGATTTCAAGACAAAGACTGTAAGAAGAGACAAAGAAGGGCATTATATAATAGTAAATGGGGTAATCCAGCAAGAAGACATAACCCTTATAAATATCTATGCACCCAACTCAGGTGCGCCTAAATATGTGAAGGAAAGACTGTTGGAGCTAAAAGGAGAGATAGGGAGAAATACTATAATTGTTGGAGATCTCAACACCCCATTATCTCCTATAGACAGGTCTTCTAGACAGAAAATAAATAGAGAGATACAGGACTTAAATGATACTATAAATGGAATGGGCTTGACAGATATCTATAGAACTTTCCACCCTACATCCACAACATATACATTTTTCTCACCCCGACATGGAACCTTTTCAAAGATAGATCATATATTAGGACACAAATCAAGCCTTTATAGATTCAAAGGCATAGAAACTGTACCCAGCATCTTCTCTGACCATGATGGAATTAAACTCAAGATTAATTTCAAGACACAACCCCGAAAATACACGAACACATGGAAACTGAACAACCTACTTCTGAATGACTTCTTCACTACTGAAGAAATTAAGGCTGAAATAAAAAAATTTATGGAAACTAATGATAATGAGTACACAAGTGTCCAGAATCTATGGGACACAGCAAAAGCAGTCATAAGAGGAAAATTCATAGCGATTAGTGCACATAAGAAAAGGACAGAAAGATGGCAACTAGATAACTTATCATCATGCCTCAGAGAATTGGAAAAACAACAACAAACAAATCCCCAAAATGCCAGGCGAAAAGAAATAATAAAGGTTCGAGCAGAAATAAATGAAATAGAAAATAAACGAACCATACAGAAAATAAATGAAAGCAAAAGCTGGTTCTTTGAAAAGATTAATAAGATTGACACACCATTGGCTAGACTGATTAAGAAGAAGAAAGAAAGAAACCAGATTAATCAAATATGTGATGAAACAGGCAATATTACCACAGACATAGCAGAAATACAAAATATCATTAGAGGATACTATGAGCAACTTTACGCCAACAAACAAGATAACCTGGAGGAGATGGACAAATTCCTGGATGCATATAATCTACCAAGATTGGATCAGGAAGACATAGAGAACCTGAATAGACCTATAACAAGCCAGGAGATTGAATCAGTAATAAATAACCTCCCAACAAAGAAAAGCCCAGGCCCAGATGGCTTCACTTGTGAATTCTACAAAACTTTTAAGGAAGAGTTAACCCCTATCCTACTAAAATTATTTCTAAAGATTCAAAAGGAAGGAAACCTTCCAAATTCATTTTATGAAGCCTCCATCATCCTCATCCCCAAAACAGATAAGCATATGACAAAAAAGGAAAACTACAGACCAATATCATTGATGAATATAGATGCGAAAATTCTCAACAAAATACTCGCAAATCGTATCCAACAACATATAACAAAGATCATTCATCACGATCAGGTAGGCTTTATACCAGGGATGCAAGGATGGTTCAATATACGCAAGACCATAAATGTAATACACCACATTAACAGAAAGAAAGATAAAAACCATATGATCATCTCAATTGATGCGGAGAAAGCATTTGATAAAATACAGCATCCTTTTATGATTAAGACTCTCAGTAAGATTGGTATAGAAGGGTCATTTCTGAACACAATAAAAGCCATCTATGAAAAACCTACAGCTAACATTATACTGAATGGGGAAAAGCTGAAAGCTTTTCCTCTGAAAACAGGTACTAGGCAGGGCTGCCCACTTTCTCCACTGCTCTTTAATATAGTACTGGAAGTCTTAGCTATTGCAATCAGAGAAGAGAACAATATTAAAGGCATTCGAATAGGCAAAGAAGAATTGAAAATATCTTTATTTGCAGATGACATGATGGTATACTTAGAAGACCCAAAGGTATCCATGAAAAAACTGCTTGAAGTAATAAGTGAATACAGTAAAGTGGCAGGATACAAAATCAATATCCAAAAATCTATAGCATTTCTATTTATGAACAACAAGTTGAACGAAGCAGAGCTGAAGAAAGGAATCCCTTTCACCGTAGCCACAAGGTGTATAAGATACCTAGGGATAAACCTAACTAAGAAAGTCAAAGATCTTTATAAAGAAAACTATGAAAATCTTAAAAGAGACATTGAAAGTGACATAAAAAAGTGGAAGGATATCCCATGCTCCTGGATTGGAAGAATTAACATAATCAAAATGGCAATTCTACCCAAATTAATCTACATGTTTAATGCAATTCCAATCGAAATACCAGAGATATTCTTCAGAGATCTAGAAAGGGCAATCATAGAATTTGTCTGGAACCATAAAAGACCTCGTATTGCAAAAGCAATCCTGCGCAAGAAGAGTGGAGTAGGAGGCATATCACTCCCTGATCCCAAGATATACTATAAAGCTGTGGTCATCAAAACAGCATGGTATTGGCATAAAAACAGACATGTGGACCAATGGAAGAGAATAGAGACCCCAGAAATAACCCCCAAAGCTTACAGCCAACTGATCTTTGACAAAGGATATCAGTCAATCCATTGGGAAAAGGAAAACATCTTTAGTAAATGGTGCTGGAAAAACTGGGTATCCACCTGCAGAAAGATGAAACTGAACCCCCATCTTTCACCACTAACAACAGTCAACTCAAAATGGATCAAAGATCTTAACCTAAAACCTCAAACAATAAAACTACTGGTGGAAAATGCTGGGGAAACTCTGGGGGACATTGGAGTAGGCAAAGACTTCTTAAATAAGACTCCCAAGGCACAGGCAATAATCCCTAAAATAGACAAGTGGGACTATATTAGACTAAGAAGTTTCTGCACAGCAAAGGACACAGTAACAAGTGTGAACCGACAACCCTCAGAATGGGAAAATATTTTTGTTAAATATGCCTCAGACAAGGGACTGATAACCAGAATACATAGGGAACTCAAGTGCCTTATGCGAAAAAAAATGATTAACCCAATTAAAAGGTGGGAAAATGAGCTGAACAAAAGTCTCTCTAAGGAAGACATACGAATAGCCAAAAAGCATATGAGGAAATGCTCAACATCCCTCATCATAAGGGAGATGCAGATAAAAACTACAATGAGATACCACCTAACCCCTGTCAGAATGGCAAAGATTAAGAATATAAAAAGTGATAAGTGTTGGCGGGGATGTGGTGAAAAGGGAACCCTCCTACACTGTTGGTGGGAATGTAAACTAGTTCAACCACTGTGGAGAACAATATGGAGGTTCCTCAAAGATCTACAAATAGAACTACCATTCGATCCAGTAATCCCACTTCTGGGTATTTACCCAAAAGACAGGAGAACGCTCAGTCAGAAAAGTGCTTGCACATCAATGTTTATTGCAGCATTATTCACAATTGCCAAGACATGGAACCAACCTAAATGTCCACAAACTGATGAATGGATTGGAAAAGTGTGGTATATATACTCTATGGAATACTACTCAGCCATAAAAAATAACAAGGCCCTGGAATTTGATAGAAAGTGGTCAGATACGGAGGATATATTGCTGAGTGAAGTAAGCCAGGATATGAAAGAAAGATATTGTATGTATCCACTCAATATATACCGACTATCAGCATTCTATGATAGTGAAAAAAAAATTGGAGGACATAAAAGCAGTGAAGGTACTTAATGAGAATAGGACAGTGTGGAATGGGGGAAGTGAAGAGAAGAGGATAGAGAAAGATAACAAATGAACAATAGAGAGGCAGGACATTAGTGAGAAACAGATATGGCTTATTAACTGTTGATGTTGACATGTATAGTATTCTCAACTGGATTTGTCTGAGAAGTATTTCATGATGGGCAAAGTATTTGTACAAGCAACATGAGAAATAGCGATGGACTGTCTTAAAAAATAATTAGAATAATAATAATGATTGGGGAAAACATAGAAAAGATATTGAATGTTGAAGCGGGGAGATTAATGTCTCTGTACTGACTGACATGCATGGCATTCCCTTTTGAAAAAGTAATGTAATACAATGTAAAGTTATATGTAATTCAATGTAATATAAAGAAGAATATGATGATAATAAAAAAATAAATAAATAAAAAAAAAAAAAAGAAACAAAGTATATAGATGTAAATACCAGATATAGTATGTGTGAAAGAGGAGGGTCTGAGGAAGGACATTTGGGGGAGGGACAGGGAGGAAAAGCATTAATGGCACAAAGACGTGTGGTATTATCTGTTGAAGATATTTCATAGTTTTATCAACAGTACTAGGGAGAAATGTTCACCTGTTGAAATATCCATTTTGTAAGACAAATAATAATGTGATTGAATGTATGGAAGAAAATGAAATGAAAAAAATAAATAATAAAGAAAGAAAAAAGAAAAAGAAAAAAAAAAAAAGATATCTACCTATTCATTTTAAAAGCAATAAATTATCCCTGGGAGGCATTCCATTCCTCTTTCATTTTAAATGAAATCATAGGTGAGAGAGGCAGAAGAAAGAAAAGGAGGAGCAAAAAGGAGAGTTGCAGTGAAATTTTTATACTTCAAAAAAATGTGTTGTTGCATCTGATGGTGTACTCATTAACCAAAGCATAAGATCCAAAGCAGAAGTGGGGGGCACAGTGACAGCAAAGCAAAGACAGGCAAGGCCTATGTCACAAGAGTTCCCCGGCTGGCTGCCCACCCAGCCAGAGCCGTCAGTGAGTGGAAGACCCTGCTGGTGCTGCCGGCGACACGGAAGCCGTGTGCCCTCTAAATTCGATTATCTCCCTGCAGCTAGAGCCACTGTGAATTACCCAAAATGATTTTTTAAAGCCTGGATCAGCTTTCCCCTGAGTAGACACAAAGATATTTCTGAGCTCGCTCTACCCCCTCCCTGCTAACTGCCTACTGCATAGCTGGTTTGAGCTTAGGGGACACAGAATCATTTCAGTATTTGCCGTAAAGTGTAATTAGAAAGTCAAATTTGCTACTACAAAAAATACTTCAATTAATTTTTTTTTAAACAAGCACAAGTACTGTTTAGATTATCCATGGATATGGATTATCCATGCCAGTGCTTTCTAAGATCCTTCCAAATATGGGTAATGGGAGCTGGGTGCCCAGTGGCAGATTTTAATACAACCCTGAAGATCACACACAAACTGCAGAGCAGAACAGCTCTCGCCTGCCAGTCCGAGATCAGAGGTATCTCTGCGTTGTTAGCACGTCTTAGGAATCCAGCCAAGATGACCAAACCACAGGAAACCAACAAACGAAATCTGCAAACTTAAAGCATGGCTGTCTGGTCTAGGTGACTGGCTGCTGTGAGTGACTGACGAATTAGTACAGATGTAGCAAGCGACATGCCTCTTTTGTGGTCTCCTGCTAAAGGACACCACAAGCAATTCTGGAACTATCTGCCCCAGTCGAACCAAATTTCTAGTGTGCAAGAAGAGAAACGACTATAGAGAGAAACAAGTGATAAAGACGGATCCCTCCAAGCAAAATTAAATCAAGGAAGCTGCCATAATACTAAACATACAATGACTAAATTGACTGAATGACATTCCAAACACGGGCAGGAAGTCAGAAACGTGTCCTACCCACATGGTGGCTCCATAAATGTCTGTGGAATGGCCTTGATTTGCATGCCGGACCAGTCCAGGCTTGGCCCTTACCTGTTTCCTCACAGTGGAGCTACGCCTGTGGTCGATCCCGCCAAGTCAGAAGTTGATCCAGCAATACGGAGGAAAAAGAGAAAACAAGAGAATGAGACGATCACTTTTAAACCTTGAAATAAAGTTTTTAATAGTTAAAAGTAATCTGTGTATGTATCACACACCAGCAGATGGTGTGATGATTAGTGTGCTGGACTTCCACATGGCTAACAGTGGTTCAAGTCCTCAACTTGAAGGCTTGCGTTCTCACTTTCTTTCTCTCTCTTGTGAGCATATGTGCTCTACAGCAAATTAAAAAATAATAACAATATTAAATAAAATTGAATACATAATTCTTTTTTAAAGTTATTTTTATTTAACTTTATGTATTTATGTATTTATTTATTATCTAACCAGAGAGGGACAGAGTGAGAGAGGTGTGGGGGAAGAGAAAAAGCAAGTCACCAGGTCTGGGACTTGAACTGTGGTCAGCCATGTGGGAGTACAACGCCCTTAACCACCATGCTACCTGCTGCCCCTCAATTTTTTTTAAGAATTATTTTTACTTACCTATTTATTTATTTAAAATAAATAATTCTTAAACAAATAATCTGTGTGCTGGTTAGTAAAACAAGTCATATTATTCAGCTCAGTTCCAGAAATAGATAAGAGATTTGATAAGTTACTTCCCAAAGAAGCTCTTTTTCTTTTTTTTTTAAAAAAAAAGAAGTATCTATCCAATTTTATTTAATCTTTCATTTATTTTAATTTGACCAGAGAGAGACCAGAGAGAAGCGGGAAAGTTGGAAAGTTGGAAAGCAAGCCACCAGATCCGGGACTCCAATCGTGGTTGGCCATGTGAGAGTATCCAGCACTTTAACCATGATGCCACCTGCTGGCCCCCACCAAAGAAGCTCTTCATAAAAGCAGAGATCCTGGCTATTAATGTTTATCACCCATCATTCAAAATAGGAGGGAATTTATTCAATTTGCAGTAAGACATATTTGGGCTAGACAATAAGAAGGTCTTTCTATTCACAAGAAAATACTAGTAAACATCAAAGGACAAGACACTTGTCTTTCTCTTGGACACCCTGAGGAAATAAGGAAGCAATTTTTCTGGATTTAAAGGGCTGAGAACATTCAGGCTGGAAAGAACTTTGGGATCCTCTGAATTAATGTTTTTCAAGCTGTGTTTATCCCCAGAAACCTTTTATCAAAGGGAATCTATGTCAGAGGCCCAACACCCCAAACGTGGAGAGCAACAGTGCCTGCTTTGTGAAGGGAGGGTCCAGAGCCTGGCTACCAGGTCTTGCTCTGCCCTTGCCAGCAGGCCACTCCTGAGGAACCTCACGGGGTCTTTGAGCTCTTCAGATCTAGTGTCATGCTCTCGTTTTATAGAAGAGGAAACCAGAGTTCAGAGAGGGGGAAAAGAGCAGCCTGAGGTCACGCTGAAATAACCCATGAGCAGGGGATTCAACTCAGCCCTTTTCTGTCCCATAGAGCCTTGTATAGGACCTCAGGTGAACTTCAACAAAGACTCTGTCACCACAAAGATACATTCCCCAGAATTTCTGTATGCTGGTTCCCTGCAGTCATCAAGAATGGTATATTAAAGGGATCTTTATTGTAATCCACAATGACAAAACGATGAAAGCCAAATAAAGCTATCTCTAAATAATGAGTCTATGATTGTAAATGGCCTCATGATTATTGTGTGTGTTGGCAGATACAAGTGGTTGATATAATGGGCTGAGCCTGAGTCTCTAAGGAGTCCAGCCCATTAAAGTTCTTTCCCCAGTTAAATCAGCATGTTTTCAGGCATCTGAGAAGTGTTGGCTGGATGAATGCTTTACTGTCTACCAGCTCACGAGTTTTCTCATAGCAGTGCCATGATTGGGAGGGAAAATATTTGACTGGGGTGGAGGAGGGAGGGGAAGGTGGGGAAAGATTGGGAGGTTGCATAGCTGTACATTGGGCAAGGATTTCTCCAGCACTATTTGGCAAGCCAACACAATGAAATATTTCATTATCTGATAAGAGTCACTAATTAGGTACTGCCAACTTTTCCATGCATTTCAAAAAAAAAAAAAAAAGATCACAGAACAAATGCTATCTTCTAACTTTCTCTGGGTCAAGACTTCCCAAAGCCCACATGTTACAATTTAGCAGCTCAGGTTAGGTTACCAGCATTCTCCTGAGTTGAATGTTTATTTTCTTTGCAATGTACAGGCTTTTGGGAGTCTCAGGGACTATTTCAACAGATAACTTCCTTCACTCAGTTCTGCTCAGCTCTTTCCCTAAGTCATAGCAAACCCCATTTCACTTGAGAGCGAATGAAGTCTGCAAGGGAGAGAGAAGGAAGCAATCCCCTCTCATCCACCCCCTCCCCCCCAAGGCCACTCCTTTGCAAAGTCATTCAGTGCCCTTACAACTCAACTCCTTGGCTCCTCCCAGACTTGAATCTATCCCGTGGGCCTTACTTTATCCCTTCCCAGGGCTGTCCCAGGCCACACCTACCTGGCCAGACTGCAATCTGTCCGCTGACCTGTTGGAAAGACAAAAGCGAAAAGCATATGTTGAAGCAGAAGGGGTGAAAGAAGGAGACCTACTCCTAGGACTGGCATGCTCTGCCTTCTCCCAGAGGGCCACTAGTGTAGCAGCAAGGCTAAAAAGAAGAGGAGAGCCTGGACAAGAAGGGGTTTTAATGCTGGTTCCCAGTCCAGGTTGCCGATATCGCTAAACCTTAGGTTTGTCAGCTCTGCTTCCCAACGGGAAACCAAGGGTAGATGTAGGGGAAACATAGTGAGGTAGACTATACTTTAGGGAAAAAATTATTAGAAGCCTTCCTGGAGATGAAATTCAGCTTCTCTTGTGTACATGTTGGATGTGTGTGGCAGGAAGAGACACAGTTGGCTTACTCCTGAGTATGTGAACACACACACACTCACGCACACATAGGGATTGAGAGGGGAAGAAGGAAACAAGGGTTGTTTGGGCAGAGAAGGGAGAAGATGTGGATGCTCTTGTTTTGGATTTATATTAAATTCTCCCTGTTAGGTTGACCTAGGATGGAAAGGGAAAAGTGAGATTTAATGTTGATACTATTATCCAATCATGGTTCTCAATCCAGTAGTGGGCCCTAATTGTTTAATGGGTAATAGCCACCTTCAAAAAATGAAACAGAGAAACTTAAAGTGTTCCTAAAAATATTATTAAATTTTTAAAAAGAATTATTTATTTATTTTTATTTATTATTACTATTTTTTAATTTTACCAGGAAGAGACAGAAAGGGAAAGTGAGAAAGCAAGCTGCCAGGTGTAGGACTTGAACCACGGTCAACCATGTGGAAGCCCAGCACCTCCGCCACCACATCACCTACTAGTCCCATATTATTATATTAAAAAAATATATATATTCAGGCCAGCAGATGATATGGTGATTGGGGTGCTAGAATCCCACATTACTGACTGCAGTTCCAATCCTGGACCTGGTGGCTTGCTTTCTCACTTTCCTTCTCTCTCTTTGTCTCCCTCTGGTCAAATTAAAAAAAAGAAATACTAATAATAAATAAAATAAAAAATTCTTTAAAAAATATACATGCATGTATACTTGGCCATGATGTAATATATGTTATTTTCTTTGGATCCACAGTTAATGAAGCTTGATCTGTATTGGATACACCAGAGGCAAACCCCAGCAGGTGCAGATCTGGAAAAGGGGAGTTCACTCCTACCCTCCTCAGACAAGTTCCTGGAAATGCCAAAAGATGGGGGAGGGGAAGGGAGGGCTTTTTTTTTTTTTTTTTGTCTTTACAGGTTGCTAATTGTTGATTATCTTTAGCAACACCACCCTCTGCCCCTAACAGCCTCTTATTACCAAAGGCTCTGCTTTCATTGCAAAAATATTATTCTGAGCCATTATTTTCAACATCTGTCCTATTCCCCTCACGGAATATTCATACACATCAATTATCCCTCTGTGGCAAGAACAAGTGGCTCTTGCATTACAGTGACAAATACGTACAGAAAGCAGGGACATGATGACTTGCATACAGGAAGATTTACAGCCTTTTTTTTTTCTTTATTGCTAGAGTGTGTCATCTTTAGATTGAGGCAATTTGCAGCATTAATGAATGGTCAGCCTCCATTCCCTCCATGGTAGCACCTTTAATGCAGTATACATGTGAGCAAAACCTATTCTCTCTCTCAGATACACACATACACACACACACACACACCTGGACGCACCCCAAGGCCCTGTTTTACATGGGCCATGCTTAGAATGTCTTGACCAAAACAAATCACAGCTATAGCGTGTTCTAAATAGTTCTGGGCTTTCTTTCCTCTAATTCCCCATGGAGCAATCTGATAACCCAAGAGTAAAGATTTTCTACAAGCCAAGTTTGGCTCTCAATACTCAAACCTGTTTAGTCTGAGTCCCTTGTGTGATGAGGGAGGAGAGAACAGAAGTTACCCAGCAGGCTTTCTTCACATTAAGATCAAAGGCATCAGAGCAGAAAGAATTAATACCTGTGGGAGTTGTCGGGGCAGAAAAAGGACAGGGCGAGAAGGGTGGGTGGGAGGCTCTGTGTGAATACGGGACTCCAATTCCTGGGTGAAGGAGCAAAGTGTATTGTGTTTTCTGATACTCTGCAATTTGTCTGTAGAGTGCTCAAGAATTCGAGCGTTGGACCTCCATGTGAGTGCAGGCTTGCCCGTCACTGGTGTCACCATGCAGCCCCCAAGCCTCTCCCTTCTTTAAGTGAGGAGATGAGTGGGGCAGGGCATTCAAAGGCATTTCAACCTGGGAATCCCATTAATCACAGGATGCTGAGAGCCAGGCAGGAGATGTGGGCAAGGTGCCAAAAAAGCCCCGGGGAAGCTTCTCTTTCTACCTTGGCCTTCTGTTTGACAGGCGAGGAGAGAAAGTCCAGAGTGCCAGGCCCCTTCCCTGCCTTGCTACTTTCCAGAGTCTGGTTAAAGTCATCCTATGGGGTGAGACAGTCCATTCAGCACCATGGCCTCAGCACAGCCATAGCAGTGAGGGCTGCCTCTTAAACAGCACCAGGACCCTTCAAAGCCAAGGAAAACGGATGCTCTCCCAGAGAAGCTACAGTCTGTTTGCCACTCCTGCATTTGAGGATCCTCCCCCCACTCAGAGCAGCTGGGGGTCTCATCTCACAGCTTCCTTCCTTCTTCTCCAGCCTCCATCCTGCCACAGAGCAGCTGGGAGTTTGAACAAAGTGTCTGGAGAGTAAATAACCCTTCAGCCCTTTACTCCAGTCGAGGCAGAGGAGGTGAAGGAGGGGGAGTGGGTGGAGAGCAGGCACGCTCCATTTAAACAAATAGATGATGCACATTAGTGCTTCATTAAGCACCGGCCTCTTCCCATTACTCAAGCAGTCATTTGGGGCGTGTGCTTTCACATCAAACAGGCTAGGGAAATGCATTCATATAATAAGATGGGGCCTCCTGGCTGGGGAGGAAAGGCGAATGCACAGCAAGAAAACTTGGGCTGGGCCTCCCCTGGCTGCTGGGCCTCCAGCAGAAAATTCCCCCACTCACTTTCTCCCAGGGTTTTCTGCAGAAGGTCGTGCTTGGCTTGTAACTTGGTGATGAGGTTCCTGCCCTCCAGGTACTCCTTCATTTTCTATAAGGGAGGAGGAGGAGAAAGAGCAATCAGACTCCAGGAGAAGAAGAAAAAAAATCACGGACGCTCAGCTGGACAATTCGCTTTTTCAGAGTTCGTTTGGTCTCTGACCCAATTTCCACCAGGTCCATTTTTAATGTCTTCGAAGTGCATACGGGCAGGTGCTGATTTTCATGGTGAATTAGTGTCATGCACTGTGTTTTCCTGGGAGTTCCGCACGGCCAGTATAACAACCCTGTCTCCAAGAGCCCCTCATCTGTCTCCTTCAGTTCCAATGAAGAACAGCAGAAAGGGTGGGCGGACTCATTGAGCCCTGGTCTCTTGGTGTGAGGACTCACACCTGCTCTCTGGCACCTCCACTGACACCCTGCCCCAACCCCAGCTCCTCCCAGGGTGCATTCCATCACAGCAGGAACAGTGCCAAGGAGAGGCTCAGCCCTTGCTTCAGCTGCAAGCCAGCAGCTGAGCACCTTTGTCCGAGCCATACCCTATCCAGTCTCCTTCTCTACTCTGCACGGAGTAGTCTTTATGGAAAGCCTGGGCTTTCTAAGCATTCAGAGGGAGGGGCTGCCACCCCCCACCAGCACACACACATCAGTTCCAAGCCCAAGATGGGAATCTGGGCGTGCAATCCCACCTGCTTTAACAGTCAAAATTTGATTGCTGTGCTGCATTTTCAGATTTGATCTCTCTCAACCCCTGTCTGCCCAGGGAGAGAAACTGTTTCTCTGGACAATGAATGCATCAACTCTTTTTTCTTTTTTTTTTTTTTTTTGAGAGATTTTTTTGCTATAGGGCGCGTGCGCTCGCCAGACATACAGAGACAGAGACAGAGAGACAGAAAGCGAGAAACCACCCCCCAGGGGGGATGGCCACACCGCAATCCCTTCTCCTCCATTCTCCTCTCAGGATCTTGGGCATGCATGCACATGCGCCTGGCGTGAGTTTAAGCCACCGGGTCCGGGACTCGAACCGCGGTCGACTACATGGGAGTCCAGCGACATAGCCATTACGCTAACTGCTGGTCCCCAATGCATCAACTCTTGAAACCACCTAGGAACTACTATTAACAGTATTCCCATTTTATGGATGAAGGCACTGAGGTGTGCAGAGGTTGATTAAATAGTTCAAGGTCAGTGAGCGGTGGAGACAGTATCTAAACATGTGCAGTTTGACTGTACAGTGTGTGCTCTTAACCATTATGATAAAATGCCCCATCCATTATGGTACAGAGCTGAAGAAGGAGGGAAGCAGCGCTAAACTGTATGGTATCAATTCTTTTCATATGGGTAACAACTTAAGAATTTTAGGAGCACAGTAGCACACATTCTCTCATTTATGCTTATAAGAACTCTGCTTAACATAGAGGCAATATATCATTTCCTTATCATAGATTGGAAGATGATCTCAGGGGAACAGGTGTCAAATAAACTGCTGATTGTTGGAAGTTAGCAAGTGGTAGTGCCAGCCTGGACCCTGGGCCTTTGGACTCTCAGTATGGGGTCTTTCCCTCCCCTAACGGCTACTCTTGGGGATCTTTGTTTGTGTTGGTTGTCTCTTGCTGCAATGGTTCATCCGGCCATGTCTAAACTCAGAAGACAAATGGTAGGGTTTCCCAAAGTGTGATCTAAGAATATTGGTGATAGTGAGATGGTTGAGGAGTTACGTGAATAAGACCTTTTAAAGTATAATAGTTCTATCTTCTTTTGTTTATAAAGATATTTATTTTTTTACAGTTCTGGAGGTTGGGAAGTCCAAGGTCAAGAAAGAGAGAAAGGGAAGGAAGGAGAAAGAATAATTCTATCTTTTTGTGACAGCAGGTGGCATGATGGTTAAGGCACTGGACGTCCACATAACCGACTGCAGTTCATGGCCATCTAGTAGCTTGCTTCATCACTTTCCTTTTCTCTCTCTCTGATCAAATTAAAAAATAAAATAAATAAGTAAATAAAGTTAAATAAATAATTTCTTAAAAAATAGCTCTCCTGGGACCAGCCAATGACTTAATGGTTATGTCGCTGGACTCCCACTTAGTCAACTGTGGTTCACGTTCTAGACTCGAGGCTTAAAACTCATGCTGGGTGCATGTGTGTGCATGCCCAAAATCCCAAGAGGAGAATGAAGGAGGGATTGCAGCGTGGCCATCCCCTCAGGGGTGATTTCTCACTTTCTGTCTCTGTCTCTCTGGCAAGCACATGCGCCCAACAGCAAAAATCTCTCTAAAAAAAAGTTCTCTTTTCATGTGTATTAAGCCAAACAATATAATTACATATGAAGCCTTTGATTTCATGGCTATCACAATTTAGGATTAAGACATACAAAGAAAAGATGAAAACTGTGAGTTACTTTTACTCTATACTTTTCCATACCATGTGAACTTTTAACTAAAACCTTGCTTCTGTCTCTCTCCCCCTTACTTAAAAAGAAAGAAGACATATCTTTCTCTGGCATGTAGTACTTTGCAAACCTTATATACTTTGCAAACCTCCACGACAGCACCTCACACATAGCCTTGTCATGAATAGTTTGATTATTCGCTTATTCACTATTATTATTAGTAGTTTTGCTATAGGGCATGTGTACTCTCCTGGATGAGGAGGAAGGGAGAGAGAGGAAAATGAGAAATCACCCCCCCTCCAAGGGGCGATGACCACACCACAATCCCTTCTCCTCTGTTCTCCTCTTGGGATTTTGGTGAGGCACGCACACTTGCCCGGCATGTTTTCCAAGTTGCCAGGTCAGGGACTGGAAACATAGTCAGCCGCATGGGATCCAGCTACCTTTATCTCCATGTCACTGACCGACCTTATTTATTTATCTTTTAAAAATTGGGTCTGCCGTGTCATGGTCCTCCTGCCTCAAACAGAGTCACTATGTTGCCCAGGCCAGCCTTGAGCTTATGATCCTTCTGCCTCAGCCTCCCTGAGTCCCTGGGATTACAGGTGCACCCACTGCTTGGCTTTTGGGTTGGACGAGAAATTGAACCTGAGCCCCCCATATAGTTCCAGCCTGTGGAGCACAGTGTCTTAGCAGCGCGGCCACTGCAGCCCAGCCCACAGAGGGCTTACTACTCATGTGTCTTCCTCTCCGGGTTACTTCTTCCCTCTGGTCAGAGACCACGTGATTCATCGCCCTTTGCACCCTTGATACTTACTAGTACTGTGCCTAACAGATAGTAGACACTCAAGAAATGCATGAAAAATGAGTAAAATGTAGTTGCATGGTTCTAAGGACTGAACCAACCTCAGCAGTTACAATCCAAGTCCCTAAACTTGCCTCCACTCCCTACATGAAATATAAAACCAACCTAAAACAAGCCCTGTAGCAAATCATTTTTACCGTCCTACTCACGCACAGTCTCCTGTGCTCCTTTATGCTTTTGCACGAGAACATCTGCATGAAAATGGGGCTCCCTTGTCACCTTCCCCTTTCCATCTGCTCCAGCTGCCAGCTCACCTGCTGTCAGTCCTCCCTGGGTGATATCTTAATCCCCAACCAATGCCTAATTGTGAGCTTGGAACAGTACTTTAGGGCCCAGAGGTGAAAAGCCTTCAGGAAGCATCCACCGCTAACAACATAACCCTCAAAGGCCTCTCTTTGCAAAGTTACCCCAGGAGACTTTAAAGGTTTTCTAACGAGGAAAATTCCCTGAGAAGCTGTAACCCTCAAAATAAGACCGGAATGCCCAGAAAACAGCCAAAATGTGAGAGGAGATGGATCCAAATTCTTTCTTCTCACTCATGTTTCTACTGGTGATTCCGAAAATTATTTTTTTCATTCATGTTCACAGCTCACCAGTTAACTGGCTGTCACTCAGTGAACCATTAAAATAAAAATCTGATAAAGAGGTATGATGGATTGCCTTTTCGGGTTCCATTAAATCCTGAAGGATCAAAATCGTGTCAAGGTATGACCTGCATCTCTAATGCTGTGTGGAAGTCATGGCTGGGAGTTTTCCACTAGGTAAGCTGGGTCCACGGGAAGGTTTGCAGGCATGTTATTTATCACCTCTCTACCCTGCCTTGGGTTGGAATTCATCTGTATGAGGAATAAGCTGGGGACAAATGTCCTTGCCTTTATCAGCACGGTTGAGTTAGAAGGCCTCGTCTGTGCTGGACAGACACATAGACAAAGGAGCCAAGAAAGCTGAAGGTAACGGAGAAATAAGTGGCTTTTCAGTGATTTCTGAAGATCAGGAGGCCAGGTAAAGAGCTATTAATGTGAAATCTCAAAATCCCCTCCTTTGTCAGTGAGGGTCACTTTATTTAATTACCTAATATTAGGTAATTAATTTTCTTTCATTCCATTCCTTACACCCGGCTTCTCTGACCAAGCACCCAAAGGTAAAGGGATGACTAGGGTTTTCCTCAATAGCAGAGTAAAAGAAACTGTAGTGTTGTATTTTAGGTAACTCACAGATGAGCAAAATAAAATCAAGTTCTTCAAACATAGTCTGACCAGAGCCTGACTGCAACCCCAACTTTTATAATCAATATTATAAAACTGAGAATTTCTCCAAAAAGGAGAAAAGGAAGCAAAGAGCTTATTGGATGTTTTTGTTTTGTGCCATCGTGAAACTTCAGTTTTTATGATCTTATGAATTTATTTATTTATTTTTTTTGGAGAGGTTTTCGCTATAGTGCGCGTGCGCTCGCCAGAAAGACAGAGAGAGACAGAGAGATAAAAAGCGAGAAATCACCCCCCAGGGGGGATGGCCATGCCGCAATCCCTTCTCCTCCATTCTCCTCTCAGGATCTTGGGCATGCACACACACGTGCCCGGCGTGAGTTTAAGCCGCCAGGTCTGGGACTCGAACCACGGTCGACTATGTGGGAGTCCAGCGACATAGCCATCACGCTAACTGCTGGTCCCATTATGAATTTATTTCTTACTTCCTTATTTCTTAATTCCTAATTGGTTTGTTAACTATTAGCAATAAATTTTATTTGTTGAAAAGTATTAACATAATGATTTTTCTTTCTAAGCACTCCCTCCCTGACATTTTAGTTGGAGTAAAATGAAATGCTTGACTAGGAATATTTTAGTCCTACTACTTAACTCTACTACCTTGGGACGATTAGTTAAGCCTGAAGTTTTAGTTTTTAGATCAGGAAAATGGGAATAATATCATTTTCATAGTTACTGAATATGAAGCAGCATAATAAGCATTACCATAATTAGTAGGTACTTGAAAAATGAATTACCTGCTCAGGCAACATAAATACATTCCTCCCTTAAATTTCTTTGCCTTACGCTAAATATATAAAAGGGTTTGGGACCAGCAGTTAGCGTAATGGCTATGTTGCTGGACTCCCATGTAGCTGACCGCGGTTCAAGTCCTGGACCTGGTGGCTTAAACTCACGCCGGGCACGTGTGCATGCGTGCCCAAGATCCCAAGTGGAGAATGGAGGAGAAGGGATTGCGGTGTGGCCATCCCCACTGGGGGGTGATTTCTCGCTTTCTGTCTCTCTCTCTCTGTCTGTCTGGCGAGCACACGTGCCCTATAGCAAAAACCTCTCCAAAAAATAAAAAATAAAAATAAAAATAAAAATAAAAATAAAAATAAAAATAAAAAAATTAAAAGGGATTAATCAAAGCAGGTTTGGGGTCTTTTAAAACATATAGTAAGACGGTTGGCAGGTGGCATGGTGGTTAAGGTGCTGAACTCCCACACGGCTGACCACAGTTCTAGTCCAGACCTGGCAGCTGGCTTTTTCACTTTCTCCTTTTCTCTCTGTCTCCCTCTGGTCAAATTTAAAAAAAAAGAAGAAAAAAAAGATGATGATAAATATAATTAAATAAAATAATTCTTTAAAAAATTATAGTAAGGGGGCCAGCAGGTGGCATGGTAGTTAAGGCGCTGGACACTCCCACATGGCCAACCATGGTTTGAGTCCCAGACCTGGAGGCTTGCTTTTTCACTTTCCTTCTCTCTCTGGTCAAACTAAAATAAATGAATAAATGAATAAAATTAAATAATTTGTTAAACTATAGTAAGAATCATGAAAATTACTCTCAAATTTAATTTTAAGAATCTTTTTCCCTTTACATACACTTTTTTTTTTCAAAATTTAACTTTATTATTATTATTTTACAGTTCGAACACAGAAAGACAGAGAGAGAGGGAAAGTGAGAAAGCAAGCCACCAGGTTCGAGACTTGAACCATGGTCGACCATGTGTGAGTCCAGCGCCTTTAACCACCACGCCACCTGCCAGCCCCGTACATACACTCTTACATAGGGTGAATCCAAGGCCGTAAGTATCCACTGCAGCAAGGGGGTGGGGTGGTAGGAGGAATAAGCTAGCCTTCCCAGCCCCATACGCAGAGACACACAGATGTCAGGATTGTGGCTGCTTCCCCACCATCCAGGCACGCTGATGTTTCCCCTCCTCCCCGTCAATTTTTAAAGCAGGAAACAGCTGTCAGACAGAATACATAATAGAGTAAACCTTACACAGAGCACATCTCCCTAGTTTAATTGACAGGGCAGGGACACTCATTCATTTGTACCTCCTTAGCACATGCCTACCGAAGGCCTGCAGGAAAATACCAAGATAAATAATGATCTCAGACCACAGTTCCAAGTCTAGTGGTCTAGTGCACTGCCCGGATGGCCAAGGGACTGTCTCCTCTCCTGGTGCCTTACACAAGCCTATCCCTAAGAATTTAGGCAGAATAGTTCTGTTATTTTATCATCCATAGTCTTTAACCCCTTCCCCATTCTATTTTCCATACAAGAACCTCATACTTCAACTCCTCGTAGGAGGAGAAATGCCAGCCCTATCAGGCTTTGATAAGCCTTGGCTAAAGAGTGAATATTACCACCCCAAAAATAGGGAAAGGGTAAAGTAAATAATTGTACATCCTTATAGTGGAATACAGTGGAGCCATTGAAAAAGAAGGCAGATCCTTCTTGACTAATATGAAAATAATATCCAAAAGTGAAAAAAATAAAATGAAGACGAGTATGAATAGTATACTTCTATTTGTATTTGTATGTCTATCGTATTTCATTACATTTATAGTGTAATGTATTGTATTAAAAGGTATTTATAGGGACCAGCAGGTGGTGTGGTGGTTAAGGCACTGGACACTCCCACATGGCCAACCACAGTTTGAGGACACTCCCACATGGCCAACCACAGTTCGAGTCCTGGACCTGGTGGCTTGCTTTCTCACTTTCCTTCTCTCTCTCTCGTCAAATTTTTAAAACTATGAATAAATACAATCAAATAAATAATTATTAAAAAAAGGTATTTATCGACATGCAAATGGTGGCTTATACATAGAATATCTCTGGAAGGACACAGAAGAAGCTGGATTTAGTTACTGACAGAGATGAGAGGAAGTAGGGAAGAAAATTTACTTTTTTCTGTATGCCCTTCTGAAATTTTACAATTTTTTTAAGAAGCCCACTTTTAAAAAGAATTATTTATTTAATTTTATTATTTTTTAAAAATTTGACCAGAGAGAGACAGAGAGAGGGGAAGTGAGAAACTAAGCCACCAGGTCCAGGACTCAAACTGCAATTGGCCATGAGGGAGTCCAGTGTCTTAATCACCATGCCAACTGACATCCCTAGAAACATACTTTTAATAATCACAATAAAAAAGACAAAGGGGGGCTGGTTCCATGGCTTAGTGGTTAAGGGAGCCAGATCCCACACGGCTAACTACAGCTCAAATCCTATCTGTAGCCGCTTGAAAGACAGGACGGACACGTGGGCACATCTAAGATTCCAACAGGATGGAGAAATAAAGGAAAAGGGATGGGATCTTGGAGTGACCACACTCCATTGGGGGGGTGACTTCTCTCTCTCTCTCTCTCTCTCTCTCTCTCTCTCTCCATCTCTCTCTGGTGAGCACCCTTTGCTAAAAAAAAAAGAACAGTTGGTGTCTATGTTAAATGGAGTAGCTGTCCGTGCTTGCCAAACTATATGAAGCCAGCACAACTGTAGGTATGCTTTTTTTAGCCTGTCACCTCCACAATTGTTGCCCGTGTGTTTCTCTAATGCCCTGCCAAAATGTCAGGCTGACACATTCTGAAAACTCCCCTTTTTAACCACTAGGCAGTCCCTTTTCTTAAATGCCCATTTCGCTACCCTCCCTAAATCCCCTTTTATCATGAAATGAATTATCTAACACATTTCAAGAACCAGTCACAAACACGATGACCTCTCTCGTAAGTCCTTTACTAGACAAGCCCAGACAAAAACTCTTCCTGTTAACCATGGAAATTTGCACGCAATTTTGATAAGTAGCACTATGGTCACAAAAGACAGGAAATGGGTTAGAGGACATCAGTGCATTCAGACAGAAGGTGAAAGGATTTGAGAGGTCACCAATTTGAATACAGTCATTCCTGCTTTTACGAAAGGTCAACTTTGAATACAAATGTCACAGATTTATTTAAACCCAAAAAGTAATTTTGATAGACGGTCTTAACTACAGAATTCTATGCTCAAAATTTCTTACTTAACCTAAAATGCAAATCTTTTACAATGTAATGAGATTGGGCCATTTAAGTAGTGTTATATCTAAGCAGCCCAGGCAGACCAGCCAAACAATCCTATTATTAAAAGCCTCTAGAGAGTGTTCGACAAGCTCCTTAGATAATGAAGCTTGGGGCAGTGACACAGTCCTCATTATAGTCAAGAAGTTCTTCTAACATTCAACCAGGGTTTTGCATGCCTTTATGTGTTTGCGCATTCTGCTCTATTCTCAAGGAACGCCATTCTCTTCCCCAGTCCAATATGTGGTGCTCTCCTTCAAGGTCAAAAAAAAGAGCTACCCACGTTTGATATCACCCCAACCACACTCATTCTGGTTGGCATTCATGTACATATGAGTATCTGTATTTTTGAAATTTTCTATTTTTTAGTATAAAAACCAATCTCTTGTAACTGTTTAGAAATATATGAAGTAGGGACCAGCAGATGGTGTAAATGTTATGTTGCTGGACTCCCATATAGTCGACTGCGGTTTGAATCCTGGACCTGGTGACTTAAAGTTAATGCCGGGAGCTTGTGTTTGCCCCAAATCTCAAGGGGTTAATGGAGGAGGAGGGATTGCAGTGTGGCTATCCCACTGGGGGGGAGGTGATTTCTTGCTTTCTGTTTCTCCATCTCTCTCTGTCTCTTAGGGGAGTACATGCAACCTATTGCAAAAATCTCTCTCTTAAAAGAAAAAGAAATATATGAAGTAATGGGGCCAGCATATGGCATGTATTTAAGGTGCTAGACTCCCACATGGTTGACTTCAGTTTGAGTCTTGGACCTGGTGGCTTGAAAAATCATGCCGGACATGTGTGCATGGGTACCCCAAATCTGGAGAGGAGAATGGAGAAGGGATTGCGGTATGGCCATCTCCCCAGGGAGTGATTTCTCACTTTATCTCTTTCTCCAGTGATCACACACACCCTATGGCAAAAACCTTGTAAAAAAAAAACATAAAGTAAAAACAAAAATTCTCTCTTTACATGCCTAATTCCATCATTCTCCTCTTCATCTTGTACTCTCAGCATGCCCAGCTTATAGTACTGGCTGGAAGATCCTCAATAAATGATCAATGACTAATTTAATAATGACCATTGAATAATTCAGAAAGATGACAGTGAAAATAAATTTTCAACATTTACTGAGCACTAACTAGAAACAAGGCAGTGTGCTAAATACTTTATAATAATGAATAGATAGGGCAGGACCAGCAGTTAGCATAATGGCTATGTCACTGGACTCCCATGTAGTTGACTGCGGTTCGAGTCCCAGACCCGTTGGCTTAAACTCACTCCGGGCACATGTGTGTGTGCCCAAGATCCTGAGAGGAGAATGGAGGAGAAGGGATTGCAACGTGGCCATCCCCCCTGCGGGGTGATTTCTCGCTTTCTGTCTCTCTGTCTCTCTCTGTCTTTCTGGCGAGTACACTCACTCAGTAGCAAAAACCTCTCCAAAAAAAAAAAAAAAAAGAGAAAAAAAAAAAACAGATAGGGCTAGCCTGTAGTGTGGTGGCTAAGGAGGCTGAATCCTACGTGGCTGACTGCGTGGTTCAAGTCACAGATCTGGCAGCTTGAGAAACATGCCAGACACGTGTGCATACATTCCTGAAGTCTTGAAAGGAATGGAGAAGGGATTGTGGCATGGCCATCCCCCCTGGGGGGTGCCTCTCACTTTTCCTCTCTCTCTCCACATGCCCTCTAGCAAATTAAAAAAACAACAAAAAAGAATGAATAACCCAAAAAGTCTTTCCATTATTTTTTAGTATACTTTAGTGTTATAAAGGGGTTTAAAAGATGTTATAATTAAATGTCTTGGATTATAGAACAATATTTAACACAATAACTTATTTTATGTAATAAAGTCATAAATATGTGCTCACATATGTGTTTGCGTCTGCACAGAAGAAAGACTGCAAAAGAATATATCCTAACACCATTATCTTTAGGGGGTAGGATTATAGATGATTTTTATTTTCTTCTAGCTTCTTTTTTATTAAGAATTATTTAATTTAATTTTATTTATCATTATTACTAATTTAATTTTAATTTGCTATAGGGCATGTGCATTCACTAGAGAGAGACAGATAGAGAGAGAAAGAGAAAGCAAGAAAGCAAACTACCAGGTTCAGGACTCAAATTGCAGTTGGCCATGTGGGAGTCCAGTGCCTCATCCACCAGGCCACCCTCTGGCCCGATTTTCTTCTTGGTTCTAAACTTTATATAATGAATATATTTTTGCTTAGTATAACAATATAAAAAGTTGTTTTACGGCGAGCGCATGCGCCCTATAGCAAAAACCTCTTCCAAGAAAAAAAAGTTGTTTTAGAAGAATACTGATAAATTACTCCCTTTCAACAGCCTTCTACATGATTAAAAAATTCTGAAGGATTCTGAGCTTAAGTAATTCAAAAAACAGATTTCTTTTTAAAAAGTTAGCAAATCATTAGTGTTCTTAATGGAGAAAGGGCAATGTTCAAAGAAGAATTAAACAAATTGTTCCAGTAGGAGGAAAAATTCAATTTACTGCATGCAGACTGTTTCTTGACTGAAAAACAAGTTAATTCCTTTCATTCAGAATCAGTATGCATATTCACTGGCTATATTTCATCTCACATCTGTAAACTTAATTTTTCCTTTTTTGGTCGTCAGAAGATTAGGAAATAAATTTTAGTCCAAGCAATAAATACTACTTGGCAAGCTCAAAATAACTTAATTATTAAAAAGCAGCACCAAAGACCAGCTAACAACCTTCCAAAGGGCTGTTAACACTATTTAAAAAAAGGAGGGGTCCATCTGTCTAAAAAAGGACTATAAATACATGAATAATAAAATACAGTATCTTAGAATTCTCTACAAAACAATGCTGTACATGAACGATCTCTTTGAATTTTAGCAATAATTTTGAAAAACAGGGTTCGTTCTATGGCTTAGTGTTCAAAGGAGTCAGATTCCACATGGCCAACAGCAGTCTGAATCCCATGCTTAAAAAAGATGTAGGATCAGCAGATGGCATAATGGCTATGTTGCTGAACTCCCATGTAGTCGACCACGGTTCGAGTCCCGGACCCAGTGGCTTAAACTCATGCCAGGCGCATGTGCATGAGTGCCCAAGATCTTGGGAGGAGAATGGAGGAGAAGGGATTGAAGTGTGTCCCCGCTGGGGGGTGATTTCTCGCTTTCTGTCTCTGTCTCTCTCTGTCTTTCTGGCGAGCACACATGCCCTATAGCAAAATCCTCTCCAGAAAAAAAAAATGTGTGTGGGGGGCACATGTGTGTTCAAGTCCAGAATCCCAGCAGGATAGAGAAATGGAGGAGAAGGGACTGTAGCACCCCACTGGGGGATCTCCCTCTCTCTCTGGCAAGCTCAAATGCCCTCTGGCAATTACACAAAATTATGAAAAATAGTTTCTCAACAATCCAAGTTATAAAATAATGCCATATCACTTATAGGAGACTATAGACTTTAGAAAACAAGATAGGTGTAAGCCAGAATATCTGTATGTTACTCCCAAGAGCAAAGCAAAAGATGAAGTCCCCCTTTGATGATACCGTACAGCTGAGAAGAAAGCTCTCAAATGAAAGCCTGCAAGCTGGTTCTTAGTAGCATACTTGGGAATATCCTTCCTCTTGGCGGTCTGTGTTAGACATTTACAACTTATACATGTTTGTGCCTTTAAGTATAGGGATGATCTCCAAGCATGCTCAGATTCAGGGTATTCAAAGCCTGCCTTTCAGGCACATGGCAAGGATTCTGAGTCCCATCTCCCTTGTATACCACAGTACCTGCTGATGCTCTTAAAAGGCCACGGAGCTCCCTTACCGTGAAATAAAACTGCTCTGTTTCTTGCTGGTTGGCTCTCCTCTTAGCAATGCTAGGCTTGCTCATGAAGGTTTCTGAGACTGTGGACTTGACAGACTCCATGGAGTTGCTGTATTGGAAGCAGTCAGACACATCAAAATCTTCTACAGTCACAATGTCCTGGATGGTCTGAAGGGTGGCCTCCATTGTCTTCTTTACCTGCAATGACAAAGGCCAACCCAATGCGTGAGGGGCAGATTGCAAAATAGCAGGTGATGGAAAAGCTTGGAGAAGTGGGAGGAGGAGTAGGCTGTGGAAGGGTGGAGGATGCTCTAAGAGGGTGCAGTTCTGCTTCCCATTGGACATCATGGAATGAAAACTATCACATGGGCTCTGCCAGAGTGTGCTACTCCTCCAGAGAGGACCACTACCTTCTTCATGCTATGTACTTGACTCAGCTCGTTCATTTAATATTTATGTTTAAATTTAATATTAGCTCTTTGTTGTAATGGGAGTGCTAAGGGAAGGAGAACGAAACAAATCCAAACCAACCCCGTCGTACACAAGAGCTAGTTAAAATGTGTGAGCAGGGGAACCAGCAGTTAGCGTAATGGCTATGTCGCCGGACTCCCACGTAGTTGACCGCGGTTCGCGTCCCGGACCCAGTGGCTTAAAACTCACGCCGGGCGCGTGTGCGTGCGTGCCCAAGATCCCGAGAGGAGAATGGAGGAGAAGGGATTGCGGCGTGACCACCCCCCGGGGGGTGATTTCTCGCTTTCTGTCTCTATGTTTCTCTCTGTCTGTCTGGCGAGCACATGTGCCCTATAGCGAAAAAAACCTCTCCAAAAAAAAAAATGTGTTAGTGGTCTTGTGCTGCAAATTCCCAAGGTCTGTGTCATGATCTTCAACAAACTGATGAACTTGTTTCCCCATTTGCAAACTAGGTGACCCATCCCCAGTCCTTCTTGACCATCCTTGGAAAACTAAGACTTACTAAGATGCGAGGTAAGAAGCCATCTGAGCTTAACAAAAAGCTAGATCATCTATCCTACTGCCCTTTTGAACTAGTAGTTAAAAGCAAATACACAGGCCCAGAAGGAAGTCACCCTTTCCTAAGAGGACAGAGATGTTTGAAGTGTCAAAGTCAAAGGCCTCTGTCTGTTTGAAAATGCTGGAAAAAGCCAGGCACGAGGGGGTGGTTTCAGAGACACAATATTGTTCACACAGCTGCCAAGTGCCATTTTGATTAAATGTGTAGAGGGGGGAAAAAAAGCATTTTGCAAAAGCTCAAAATAGAACACAACCTTTGGCAATGTAAGAGCAACTTCCTGGAGTTCAAGGGCAGGATGTAGCAGAGGGGGAAAGTCCAAGCCTACATTTGGCTAGGAAATGTTTACGGCAGCCCGGACATTCTCTGCATGCTCCTTCCACCTGCTCCCAGATGGCAGCAGGCAGGAGGCTCACCAGGGACACTTGGGAGGGTGGCTCTGAGCCTTCCAGGCAGGAAACTCACCTCTTCGTTCTCAATTTTCAGAGTGGATAAGCGAGACTGCAATTGTTGGCATCTCTGTACCAGCTCACTCTGGACAGGCTGCTGGGCACACAGCTGGGAAGCCTGCCAAAAGAAAGCAACACCAGGTCAGGAAGAGGCCAGGGTTTTCTTGGCAGTTCCAGAGTTCCCATTACTGCTAATAAAACGATTCATGTTCAAGGTATAAGGCTCAGCTTCTAGGTTGAAACAAAATCCGAAGCCACCAGGTATGGACTTCTTCCAGGACTAAATAGCACATGAAAGGAATGGGGCTGGTTTGGAAAGACCCGGTCCCTCTCTTTGAAACCCATCTCTAGGCTGGTGGTTGGCAGTGGCACGTCTACACAGGCACTACAGCTCCATAGAAGGCTGAGGAGGCTGGTCAAGAGTGCCTTAGACACCCCTAGTTCCAGAAACACAATGCTTTGGCACAGTGAGGATTTCCTGCTAAAGACTCAAGTGGCCACCGCTCCGGCCCCTTCCGCATCTCCCTTCATATACCAGAGTGAAAGCAGGAGAGAAGTGGGTCAGGAGGCTAACTTGCTGCTGTTGGCAGCCAGCATGTGTTTATAAATCCAGGCCATGCATGAGAGCTCTGACTCAATGAGAGGGAGTGTGAAGCCAGAACAAGTTCATTGGCTATGTGAGAGGGCCCCAGAGGGCACAGAATCTGGTGAAACTTGGCGTTTTCCGAAGAGCTATTATTTTATCCCAGGTCTTCACTAAATCTGCATGGAGAGAAGTCTGCCCTTCCTCCAGCGAGTACTGCCAACTAGCTTTCCCCAGTGTGACAGGATGGCCGAGCCACTGTCTCCTGGTGGGGGGGTTGGCTATGGCATGAGGTCACCCACAGTCCTCAGGATGACGGATGAGGAGCAGAAGGCTGGAAGAGTTGGGAAGCGGGAACCATGTGGAGGCAGCTCCTGTCACCTTGCTACCATGTGTCCTTTAGCTTCTTATATCCAGAGAGAGACATCTGGATAGACTGCCTCCTTCCTCCTTAGCAACGAGTGGGCACATTCACTTGCCCACAGATCATTCTCTTACTTTTGAAAAAACAAAACCTCTCTTTAGATGGAGGGAGCTTAGACTTGACCTTTCTCTCCATTGGCTTTTAAGCTCCCAACTGACTTGACCTCCTCCCCTGGCTGAAAGGCTGGCCTGAGCCAGCTCTTAGATCTGCAGAAAGCTGACTTCACTCTGGCTCTTGGATAAGCAGACACAATGGAGAACGCTCAGTGGCCAGGATGGGTGAGTGCCAAGAGCGAAACTCTCTGGTTGCCTGATGTCACCAGTCAGGCATCCAGAGCCCCATAAGCCTCTGGGGGCACCAAGAATGGAGCCAAGCACCTCCTCCTAGTATATCTAAGAGTGCTTGGCATCAATTCATGTGCTGAGTGCCCCAGAACACTAGTCAGTGTGGGGCCTTGGCCAATTTCAGGGCTTCCGGTCAAAATGCCACCCGAACTTTGGCCCCAGTTCAAGAACATCTAGGCAGCCACCTCCCGTGGCCTCCACAATCTACAGACAACCCACACTAATGGGGATAGACTAGCTGCAGGGACCAAAAATGACTCATTCTCTCATCTCTTTTTATTTTCCACTCCTATGAAGACTAGGCTGGAATGTAAAACCTTTGCAAGTTGGAGGACCGACCCTGGCCCTGCCCGGCTCAGCCACTGGTCAGCTCTATGTATAAGGGAGGGCTCAGACAAAAGAGTGGGCCATTGGTTTTTAAAGTATCTCAAACCTGGTAGGGAGCAATCATCGAGGACAAAGCCACCTGCACGTCTGTCCCTTTAAGAAGCGGCAGAGCTGCTGACGCATGCTTTGGCAGTGGCCATCTACCATCTACCGGGGTGCAAGGTAATGCATTCCAGCTGTGCTCAGTAATATGGAAATAAGGCTCTGACAGGGCGGGGAGGGGGCCTTAGCACCCGGCATCTGGATCTCCCCTTTACAGAGACAAGCTGTTTGGCTCAGAAGGCAACTCAGGCAGCACCAGAAAAATGTATCATTCTACTCAGCTGGTCCCCAAGTTCTACTGATTCTTGGGAAGGAATCTTAGTGGCAGCTGGGAGAAGGAGCTTCGAGGCAAGTTTGTCCAGAAGCCAGGGCAGGTGAGGAATGGGGCTTCCTGGGGCTTGGCGACAGCCCTCCCCCCAGCTCTGATCGCACATGCTGTCATCTCACTTCCCCATCTGTTCAGACACTGACATTTCCTAAGCCACAGCAATAGAAACAAACTCTAAAGTGTTTGGTTTTTCCAAAGAAGGAGAGGAAAGAAATCGTCTCCACGTTTTCATCTAGGATAGAAATGTCCACTCTCCATAGTGGCCTTTCGATGACAGCGATTCCTCTGGTTACAGCGCTACAGCTGTCATTCTGGAACAGGGATTTCTACAGAGTCTGTATCTAGCCCTAAGGGAAGCATCATTCCTGGGGTGCACATGAATGTTTTTAGGTCCCCTAGGTCCATTCCTCCTTCTTTTGGCAACTTTGGTCTAACTGCCCTGGGGTGGGGAGTGGGGACACCTCCCCCCTCACAACTCAGGCCATGTGCTTTGTGAAGCACGTGACCCGTGGATAAGCCAGCAGCGGACTGCAGATTCCCAGCCATGGTGATTGGCTCAGGGATAAGCATTTTCTCCAATCAAAACCAACAAGATACGATAATACTTTCATGGGAGCTTGGAGGAGAGAGATATTTTTCTCCACTAGATTTCAGGCTACCAGGAGACAAGATTAGAAATGCAGTCACCTTACGCCACAAGATAAAGACCTATATGAGAATGAAGTTAACATACAGGAAGTGGACCAGACAGGAAAACAAGTCTTGGTAAAATTCCGGCTTCTAAATCCTACCATGCCTAAAAGTCCATCTTGATCTTTCCTCTCAGGTAAGCGTGTACAACCTCCTTCTGATTTAACCAATGGGTGAACAGTGGCTCCTACTCTCAGGGATGAGGGTCGCTCTGCTTTGTTAGCACAACCCCCAGGAGTGGAGCATAAAGATCCAGAATAATGAAAAACAAAGCACTTCTCTTTGCTCTCGCTTTAGTTTATTTAGGCCCTTTTCTCTCTTTTGTGGTCATATTTTAAAAATAATTATTTAATTTTATTTATTATTATTATTTTTAAATTTGATCAGAGACAGAGAGAGAGAGAAAGAGAGAGAGAGAGAAAGTGAGAAAGCAAGCCACTGTATCTGGGACTCGAACTATAGTCAGCCATGTGGGAGTCCAATGCCTTAACCACCATGCCACAAGCTGACTTCAATTTAGGCCTTTCTTGTTCTAGTCTCTAATTAGAGGAGAAGAGTCCAAATCAAAGTACCCCTGTTTATGTTCCCTGGCCTAGGCCACCAGCATCAGGCCTCCAGGATGGCATCTTAGCTCCTGACCTTCCTGTAGGTAGCCATTCTTTTTTAGTTCAATACCCAAGAAAAACTATACCCTTTATCGCAATGTTCTAAACTCAGGGGAGTGAGAGCCTTCAGCACGCCCAGTGACTGAGAGACCACATCAGTCCCTGCTCAGCCCTCTCTCCCCCCACAAATGCCTCTGGGACCTGGCTCTGCCGCAGCTCTCATTTCTTCCAGCCTTACCCACTTTCCTTTCCCCACAGAACTTTCAGGAGTTTTTTGGAATAGTCCTGTTGTTCCTTCTTTGATCTGTTGACCCTTTTGGGTGCTCCTCCCTTTGCACATCCCAGCCTCGGCTACCGGTTCTAAGACTGTCGGCTCCCAGCAGGTTCTCATCCCCAGTGTCCACAGCCAAGCCTGGGGTGCAGCAGGCACTCGGCGTGTTGCTGAATGAATGGGATGTGCCTCACCTGTCTGACACGCAGGCCCCTTCCCCGCAACATAACGTGGCTCTGTATCCTGAGTCTAAACACAAATGTGCTCAAACCCCTTGGAGGAGTGGTGAGGATGGGGAGAGGGCCTCACCATGTCCCCCATGTGGGGCTGGAACTCGAACTTCATAGGGGGACAGAAGACATTGTTGTACATCTCCATGAGGCGCTGCTTGTCACTGATGGCATCCAGGTTTTCGACTGCATTCTCGATGGCATCCAGACCCTCATGCTTCGATTGTTCCAAGTTCAGCTCCGCAGAGAGGAAGGTACGCAGAGCCCGGTTCAGGCTAGCGTGGTAGCCTAGGTCACAGCACTGCTGTGGGAAGGAGAAGGCACATGAGCACACCACGGACAACTGAGGCTTGGTGGAGAGGGAGGGTGGGCCCCTGGGCAGATCCGGCCATGCCCGTGAGACTGACTGCAGAGGAAAGATGGCTGCTGTTCTGACTTTGGAGATCTGGGGGAGATTTCTCAGTTCTTGACTCCTACTGCAATGGTTAAATGCATTAAAAGCATTTATAAGATTAAAAAAACTAAATGTAGGTCTTACTGGGGAAATTCCTATTATGTAAAGGATTCTAATTGTCACAGCAAAATGAGGAAAGAAATGGAATGAAAGAGGCAATAGTAATTAAGGAGTACTGGACGTGAAGTCAAGCATCCGTGGAAGACGCTCCCCATCCCCGACCCTGTTTTCTCTGTGGTAGAATGAACAGATCTCACTGGGCCAGTGGCTTGAAGTGATGGACCAGAACTCTAAAATTCTAAGCCAGAGCTCAAGATGACCTTGAGAAGGGGGTAAAAAGAGAGCCCAACGATTAGGACGTGGAGCCTCCTAACCCTCTTTCAACCACGTCAGATCTGCCGTGTTTTTTCTACTTAATATAGTGGGATTCTGCATAAGGTCTAGTTTGAAGGAACAATTCTTCTGCTAGAGAAAATGTTTCAAAATCCTTGGACTCAATGTAATTCCAAAGGCCCTCTTCAGCAATGCATCCTGTAACGTTATGACAATATCCCCCACCCCTCCGAAAGGACCCAGAGATCCAAATTCCTTGGCTATCCATTATCCCCACGTATTGTGTAAGCAGCTTTTGAGGTCCAGAATCTGAGAAGAACTGTCAGAGAAGAACCCAGGATGGGTACGGCCATCTGCCTGATGACCATCTTAACGATAAGCAAGCATCAAATGAACTCTCCCCAGCCTTTTCCTCTCGTCGTGACCACACTGGGAGCAGCCACTACTATGGAAGGGAAAGCATGTGATGTGTCTCCTGCTTCTCAGAGTCTGACAAGAAGCTCAGCATTGGGCCGGGCACTGGGATCTGTGCCCACAGGCCCTGGCAGGTGCCTGGCTGCAGCAGGATAACAGCAACGACAGCTTAGCTGGAGGCAGAGGCTAGAAAGGCACTGCATTCCATTTGGAGGGAAGAGCAAGTGGAAGCTAGACAAAAGCGTCTGATTGGGAGGCTGCACCTGTAGGGGAGGTGCTGCGGGGCTGCCCTTGAACCTGTAAACCTTCCTGACTAGTTCTATGTAGCCCTGGTGATGAACCCTCACGCCTGTAACTGTAATGAGCAGAGGTAATGCTGCCCATGGGGTGTGTGTTGGCGAGGGGGTTATAGGAGTAGGAGGAGGCAGGGTGCCCTTCAGAAATCTTCATCTAGTTTTGGTTAACTCCCCTTCTCCATTCGCATCACCTTTACTCTGGTTCATAGTCTCATCATCTCACATCAGTGCTATCCGCGTCCCTGTCCTAAAACGTGACTTACCTTCCTGTTGAAGAACTGAAAGTACTTCTCTTTTCTTTCTCCCCCCTATGGTAAAAATCCACCTTCTTAAATTTGAAAATTTAAAAAAAAAAAAAAAAGGCTTCTTGGGCCCGCTGGTGGTGCGGTGCTGGGGTCGCTGGATCCCACATGGCTGACTGTGTGGTCCAAAGCACCACACCTGACAGCTTGGGAAACACGCCAGGCGTGTGTGCGTGCATGCCCAAGGTCCCGAGAGGAGAATGGAGGAAAAGGGACTGCACTGTGGCTATCCTCCAGGGGTGCTTCCTTGCTCTCCCTTTCTATCTGTCCCTCTGGCAAGCACAAGTACCCTGTAGCAAAAATTACAACAACCACAAAAAGCTTCTATAAACGAAGTGTGTTTTTTCTATGCCAGTGTGTGCTAAGTGCTTTCCGTATGTTTTAATCCATATAGCAACCCCAGTGAGGTTGTTATTCTCTGTTTCTAATCTTCCCATCCAAGATCATCTGCCCCTATTTTCTTCATCAAACTCTTCTGCTCTAATGACATACTCTGTTTAGGGTGGAACACTGGAAAAGCACTGGCTTCAAATTGGTTACATGCCCTTTAGCAAGTGTCTTAATCCCTCTGAGCCTCAAATGGGGACAACACCAGGCTCCTAGGTAGTTATGGGACTGATGACAGGCAACACGTCTTAAATACCTGGCACTTACAGAAACACTGAACACCTATCGGATCGTCAACATCCTCAAATCCACTGACCTTTGCCCTTCAGTTCCTGGCATTTTTCTCTTACTGAACTGTTTCTCACTACTGTCATCTGTTGGGACCGAACTCAATCTTCAAGATCCAAATCAAATCCTCAGTCTGTGACCCTGCAACCCTGACCGACATTGATCCCGACTTCCACTGAGAAACACACTTGCAGCCTTCACAGGACAAAGCATCCAGCCCTCACTCTGTGACTTGCCATTTTAGATTTCCTCTATCAAGAAGGCAATTGTCTTAAAAGCGTGGCTGCTTTTCCTTCCTTCTTTTTTTTTTTTTTCCTTCCTTCTTTCTTTTTTCTTTTTCTTTTTTTGGAGAGGTTTTTGCTATAGGGTGGGTGCGCTCGCCAGAAAGACAGAGAGAGACAGAGAGATAGAAAGCGAGAAATCACCCCCTGGGGGGATGGTCACGCCGCAATCCCTTCTCCTCCAATCTCCTCTCGGGATCTTGGGCACGCACGCACATGCGCCCAGCGTGAGTTTAAGCCACCGGGACTCAAACCGCGGTCAACTACATGGGAATCCAGCGACATAGCCATTACGCCAACTGCTGGTCCCTCTAATCCTTCTTTCTATCCCTCACTATTAGGCCTTGCTCACAGTAGGCATTTAATAAACCTCAGCTAATTGATGCCACAGATACAGACTTTCAGGAAAGAATCCACTTAGGCAGAATGCCAACCTAAGGCAAGTGGGTAGATTCAACCACTGAAGCCTTTGGTTTTGTATGGCCTAAGGAAAGCAGGACGGGTCCCTGGGCTGGTCCACTGCCTCTATTTATATAACCATGCTGTGGCTTCTCGGAGCCAAGGAGAGGGGTCTGACTTACATTGTGCCCTCTGGCTACTTCATGCCAGAGGGAGATTCAGAATATATTTTCCAGAGCCTTGGACATCTATATATCTGTAGGGGCAAGAGTCAGAAACTGGGACTTCAGCCAAGAAGTAATCTCTGGCAAGGTAGGGTAAATGGATTTGAATCTTTCATCCTATTCCCTGGAGACCCCCAGGAAACAGAGGCAGCATGTTGTTCAGCTCACCACGGGGACAAAGCATGTTTTCCACGGCTTCTGGTGAGTACCGGGACCATGCTGGGATTCCCTGGTCATTTCTGGGTTATATAAATGTTTGATGAAAACCCTCCCAGGGGAAATCAAAGTTTTATAAGAATTTAATGACAGCCCATTCAGATATATGATGACTTGGGTTGATAGCTCATTAACCCTTTACCAGCCGATATCCCTACTCAGAGACTCTACAGGAGGCTGAGAAAAGAAAAAAAAATGAGTGCTTCAAAACACCCACCTCGAGGTCACATGGAAAAGAAAACTAACTGCCCTTACATGTCCCTCGTGTCCAACTTGGTACACATGGTGTCACAGATGCTCTCTCCATGTACACGGCACTTGCGACACTCCAGTTATGCACGAGGACAATGCCCTGTTCTTCATTCATCCATCTGCTGCTGGGTTGAGAGAACCACAGGAGTACGGGGGAGGAAAATTACATTCCAATGAGCCTACGGTTCTTAGACGCTATCAAGTGAGCTCAGAATGTCTTCTTGGCCCGAAGTCAAGGTTTTCCTGGTACGTGTCAGATGCCTCACGTGGGTCCCTGCAGTCCAAGTTTCAATCTTATATACTATACTATAAAAAGAAGTCGGAGCCTAGTTCTTGTGTCAATGTAACGGCATTGACAAAAATAACTTCTTTTCACTTAAACTCAATGCCGTAAGCACACAGTGAGCTTCAACAACCCTAGGAAAGAGGCAGAATGGTGCACATAACACAGATGGCAATGGACTGGAACAAGATACAGCTCATGTCTTAAAGCAAGTTCTGGATATTGTCAAGATCAGGATGCCAACATACTCAGGCTCCTCACTCACTCTTTTTCTGTGAGTTCATTGCCAAATAGCCCTTTCGGCTCTTGTTATTACAAAGATCAGCAAGGAAAAGGGGAAAAAAAAACCTTCTGATACATGCAAACAATGTGATAAAAGCTCAAAAATGCACTGGACAAAAGAAGCCAGATGTTAAAATGTAAGCACTGGGGCCATCAGGTGGCATAGTAGTTAAGGAGCTGGATTCCCACATTGCTGACCACAGTTTGAGTCCCGGACCCAGCATCTTAAAGATCAGGGTGGGTGCATGTACATGCGTGCCTAGAATCCCGAGAGAATGGAGGAGAAGGGGTTGCAGTGCTGCCATCCCCTCTGGGGGTGATTTCTCACTTTCCCTCTCTCTATTTTTAATGTAGCAGTTACATTGCTGAACTCTCACATGGCTGACAGCGGCTCAAGTCCTGGACCTGGTAACTTCAAAATCACACGGGGTTGGGGAACGGCTGGCAGGTGGTGTAGTGGTTAAGGTGCTGGACTCCCATATGGTCGACTGCATTTCAAATCCCAAACCTGGTGGCTTGCTTTCTCACTTTCCTTTTCTCTCTCTCTCTGGTTAAAAATAAAAAATAAATAATAAAAATAATAACAACAACAAAAAAATCACACCAGGTATATGTGTGTGCATGCCCAAGATCCTAGGAGAAGAATGGAGGAAAAGAGACTGTAGAATGACCATCTCCCTTGGGAGGTAATTTCTCACTTTCCCTCTCACTGTGTCTGTCTGTCTGTCTCTCTCTCTGGCAAGTGCATGTGACCTAAGGCAATTAAAAACAAACAAAAAAGAAGTCATAACAGTGATTGCCTTGGTTAAGGGTCAACTCGGAAGACACGTGAATTTTCTGAAGTGACGGAAATCATCTGTCATCAGATATTTATTCTATATCTTGACAAAGATACAGGTTACAAAACTGTACAAATTTTCAAAACTCTTGAAACTGAAATACTACCGTTTGGTTTTTGTATGTAAATTGTACTTCAAAACAATATTAGAAGGTTTTAAAAGAAAAAACAAATCTTGGCTTATGGAATCTTCTTCCCTTTCCTTTGAGTCCTTTCTTAAATGAACATACCGTGTACTCTGCTATATATTAAGTACTGGGGTCACTAAGGTAAAGAGAAGAATTGGTTTCTGCTCTCAAAGCTTATGAGAAGACTAAGAGAGTGCCCTCTGTTCTTACTATGGTGACTCCCAAACTTCTTTGGATCCTTAGCTTACATTAAGAAATACATTTTACATTGTCATACAAACCCACAAGTGTATAAGCACGAACACACCTCTAACATAAACGTTTCCAAACTAAAACTTAACCTTGCAGGATGCATCCTGATACTTTCTTTCCTATTTCATGTTCTTTTTATTTTTATATATTTTACAATATTTTTCTGTGAAGCGAAAATTACAAAACATGCTTTTCTTTTCTTTCCTATTTTAATCTACCTAATATATTCATTTTAAAAACCAAGTCAAGGGACCAGAAGATGTCACTGAACTCCCACATAGTTGACCGTGATTTGAGTCCCGGACCCAGAGGTTTAAAACTCATGCTGGCTGCATTTGTGTGCATGCCCAAAATCCTGAGAGAAGAATGGAGAGAAGGGATTGAGGTGTGGTCATCCCCCCCAGGGGTGATTTCTCACTTTCTGTGCATGCAAGTGCATGCACCCTATAGCAAAAATCTCTCTTAAAAAAAAAAAAAAAAAAAGCTAAAAAAAAAAACAGGGTCAGCAGGTGGCTTAGTGATTAAGGCGCTGGACTCCCACATGGCCAACCATGGTTTGAGTCCCAGACCTGGCGGCTTCCTTTGTCAATGCCCCCTCTCTCACGCTCTCTCTCTGGTCAAATTAAAATAATAATAATAGTAATGGATAAAATTAAATAAAATAATTATTTAAAAAAAAAAAACCTGAGACCAGCAGTTGCCATAATGGCTATGTCGCTGGACTCCCATGTAGTCAACTGTGGTTCGAGTCCTGGACCCAGAGGCATAAACTCACGCCAGACGTGTGTGCGTGCATGCCCAAGATCCTAAGAGAAGAACAGAGGAGAAGGGACTGCAGTGTGGCCATCCCCCCTGGGGGGTCATTTCTTGCTTTCTGTCTCTCTGTCTTTCTGGCAAGCGCATGTGCCCTATAGCAAAAACCTCTCAAAAACAAAACAAAAACAAAAACCCAAGTCAAACCCAAAAATGTGATTTCATGACTCCCCTAATGGATTGATCATGACCTATGGTTTTTTAAAAAAAATTTTTAAAGAGATTTTTGCTATAGAGGGTGTGCCCTTGCTGGGAGACAAAAAAGTGAGAAACCACCCCCTAGGGGTATGGCCATGCTACAATACCTTCTTCTCCATTCTCCTTTTGGGATCTTAGGCATACATGCACACATATCTGGTGTGAGTTTTTAAGCCACTGGTCTGGGACTCGAACTGCAGTCAACTACATGGGAGTCCATCAATGTAACCGTTCCTCCATCTGCTGATCCCATGACCTATGTTTTTTAAAAACACCCCCCTAAAGTCTATAAATATCTCTAGGGGAAAAACTATTGGATTCTATTTGTACTCCTGAGCACATAGCCTTAACCCAAATATTTACTGAATAGCTACAGAGCAGAGTAATATTATCAGCCTTTTTTTTTTTTTTTTTTTTTTTTTTTTTTTAAAGAGTTAACTAACCTGTCTTCATACCAGGAAAAATAAGAACAAAGACAAAAGACAAAGAGAGTCAAATAAGATACAACCAAAACACAGCAGCAAAGAAATAAGAGTAACTTTATTACCCAAGTGGCCTGCACTTGCTCACAGTATTCTAGCCCCACGCCCTGCTAAGTACTAAGCAGGCTGACTAACTTCTTTTCCTTTTCTATTCTCTTTTATTTACTGCCAGAAGGTGTGTGCATTTGCCAGAGACAGAATGCTGGTGGTGGTAGTTGGGGGGGGGGGGGGGCGGAGAGGGGGAGACTGGTCACACTGTGATCCTTTCCCTCCATTTCTCCATCCCATCATGATTTTGGGCAGGTACACAGACGTGCCCAGTGTTTATCAAGCTGCTGGAGTTGGGATGGGAACTGCAATTGGTCATGTGGCCCTGGCTCCCTGTGCACAGAGCTCACCTGCTGAGCCACAGGGCTAGCCCTGACTTCTTTTGCAATGACACTTCATAATCACACCCAGTGAAATTGAGGTCTTAACAGCCACCCCCCCCTTCTTTTCTTAACACTTTGCCGTAGGGCGTAAGTGCTCTCCAGATAGAGAGACAGACAGACAGAGAGGAAAAGTGAGAGATCATTTCCCAGAGGGTGGTCACACCACAATCCCTTCTCCTCCATTCTCCTCTTAGGATTCTGGTCACACACACACGTGCCCAGTGTGATTTGCAAGCTGCTGGGTCCAGGACTTGAACTGCGGTTGGCCATGTGAGTCTAGCACCTTAACCATTACGCCACCTGCTGCCCTCCACCTTTTAAATGATGAAAATAAGGTACAAAATAGCTTGTTTAACTTGCTTCTTGGACTTATTTTAAAACACCAGCTCACATCTGATGTTGTATGGATTGCAAAGGTTGAGACAAATGTGGCAGCAGCCCCTCTTTTCCCTTGAGGTCAACATCTCAGTGAAGGAAGTGCAAAAGCTGACCTGGAGCCAAAAACACAAGAGGAGGACCAACCAGTAGAAGAGGTGAGGCAGACTGTTGAGTCTGACATTTTACCGAATGTGAGATTAAATTGCAGAAATTGAGCATAAGAAAGACCTGATTCCCTTTCCCGTGCTGAGAACAGGTCTTTCTCCCAACAGTGAGGAACTGTTCTGAGGAGGAGAAAGGATCTTGTTTAGGGCTTTGACCTCCATTGAAGGACGGTGTTCAGATTGGCATCAACAAGCAGACAGAACAAAGAGTTGCCTGAATAGGGACCGGGGCTCCACTTACCCATGAGACAATAACACCCAGGGCATGAAGAGGCTGAAACTTACTGAATCAAAAATCCTTGCTGAAATGAGACAGGAGTCTGTATTTTAGAGAAGTTCCCCAAGCAACTCTGATGTGAGGCCAGATGTAAGTACCAATTAGCGAGTCCCATTCTTTAGTTTGCTGAGGGTGTAGGTGGGACGGGAAACAATGCAGAGTCACAGAACAGTTCAGTGACAGGCCTACATGACCCAGCTAGTTAAATAACAGCGAATCTTAGACAAGGAAGTCTCATGATGTTGTGAAATGTGGCAGGTTTGTGTGGGGAAACCAATGGAAGCAAAGCACGTAAGCTGGGTCAAAAGCTTATAAAGCCAGCTGCTATGCTGAGACCCTGAGGCACATGGCAGGTCTCAGAAAGAAGACTGGCTGGGACACCCCAGAAACCCCCGAAACCAGGATGCCAAGGCTAAACCAGCTGCCTCTAGACTCCACACTTGAATGAATGGAGGGAATGGTGGCAAAACGTGTGTCCCTAGAGCTTTACTGTGACTGGCTCAGGAACTGGGCCAGATCAGAGTCTGCAAGTGAAACGGATCATGCACTCCACTATAGGGTGTGAGGGGAGGTAGAAGCAGGAGAAACACTAACCAACAAGGTCAAAACCAGACAGCCTATCCTTACGCCTGCCCCATGCAAAACACATGTGCCCATGATTCTGCTTTTCTCAATCGTCCTGTGCCACATATTAAAAAGAACATGCTGGCTGTTGGGGGCTTCTGGATACCTTCCTGACAGGACCCTAATCTGTAGTATATGTAATCTTGAGCAGGTAAGTCTCTGAACCCTGTGTACCACTAGCCTCCTTATCTAGAAATTGGAGATTGCCTGCTTATCCACAGGGTGAAATGACAATCAAATGAGATAATACTGAGAAATTTTAAGTGGTATGTAAATATAAACTATGAGCAAGTGGCTGATGGAAGGGAGTATTTCTCAGCAAACAGAAGAGCACAGTGGTTATGAGTCTGGGTTCAGTAATCAGATCTACGTGCAAATTTTGCTGGTGTCACTTAGTAGCTGACTTTGAGGAAGTCGTCTATTCTCTCTGCATATTAATCTGTAAAAAAAAGAGAACATGCCTTCCTCCCAGGATTGAGGACTAACAGATAAAAGTATAAAGTGCCTGGTACTTGGTACATGGCAAGTCCTTAATGGATCATGGCTACCGTCTGTTCTTATAGTTGTTCTCAAAATGCCCCAGAAGCCTGAATAACAGAATGGGGGAATGTCTCGCCAGGATTTTGAAACCAGGGAAGGTGGTCGCCTCAGCCCCCCCAGTTTTAAGCACTTACATCAATAAGGTCAGACAGGTCGTGGATGTAGTACTTGAAGACAGATGCATTGGTGGCCTCCAGTGCCAGTAAATACTCGTTCCGGGCTTTAATGGCCTTCAGCTTATTCTCTGTGTACTTGGCTTGGCGCTGAAAGGGGAACAGAAGTTCAATTTTACTTTTTTTTTTGTTCCCTAAAAGATGAAAGTACAGTACATTCAAGAACCACAATTGTGCTGCTACTCCCTATGCGCATCTGCCTTAAATAGGGTTCTAATTCTGTTTAATGAGATTCAAGGGCATAATGTAGATCAATTCAAAAAAGGTTAATGAGGCTCCCTACTTCGGATGTGTGCCCCACTTTGATTCTATCTTCAACTACCACTATCCATCCTTGAATTGCCACTCCAAAGAAGGTGCCACTACCCTTGCTCCTGAACAGCTGACACCAGAAGCCAAATCCTAGGGCTACTGTTTCCACACTCCCCGAGACAATAGGATATTTAGCTCTATTCAAAAAAATGGATTGGGAAAGGTGATTAGTGTTCCTTATTTACCTGCTAGGGTTAGAAACTTGGAGCCTATATGCCCAAGTTCTTCCCATATCTAGTGTTTCTGCCAGACCAAATACCAGGGACTACAGAAAGTTCTTGGAAAGCTGGAATTAAAGTGCAAATTTATTTCAGTGCAAAAATCTTCCAAATCCATGTGTAGCTTTTTCATGATAGGGATTTCCATGAACTTTCTGAAGACACCCCTTCCCTTCATAGTAAGGACTCACTTTTGGTCATTTGGCACTAACTAGACCCAAAGCTTCCTTGTTCTGCTCTTCATGACATCCATTAGGAAATTCCTGTCAGTCCTACTTCCAGAATGTTCCTCCCAGCCCCTCCACATGCCAGCGTGAACGCACCTTCTCCTTCATCTTCTCAATCTTCTTCACTGAGCTCCTCCGGACATGCTTCTCCTCGATGCGCACATTGGCGGCGGAGTCAGGGGAGCGTGGGGTCTGCCGGTCCTCCTGCTTCACCGATTTGCCAATCTGTTTCTCCTCCTGCTTCTCCGCCTCCTTTAGTTTGCTCTGAGCACTGATGCTGTCGGCATTGTACATGTGATATGTCTTCATGACCTGCAAGACACCCCCCGCCCCCACCCCCAGAGGTCAAGCCAATGGGGTCAGTGCTTTGATTTACAGACTAACAGACTCAGCTGGACCTCTCCCCCATGAAGCAATATCCTCATACCCCTACGGGGAACATCCAGAAGTGTTTGGTTCAGCACATTTTACACGAGATAAAGACCACTCCAAAGCACAGGAAAGCAGTGTTTGAACTGAGCCAATGTGTCTCCTTATTGAAATCACTTCATGTCTGCCCATCATGTATTATATATTTCAATTTATTATTATTTTAATCATTACTCATATTGGTCAAGTGATTTTTATTGCTTAGTTGCCTCTCACCACTGAGTAGATAGGAAACAACTTTTTCAGGCTCCAAAGAGAAAGCCTTCCTGGGCTGGTGAAGAGGGCAGCATGGCCCACAGAGTAGCCTATACTTTGTGTACCTTTCAGACATGAAATGCGGAAGAAGAAAAGGCTCCAAAAGCGCTTTTTTTTTTTTTTTTTTTTTTAAGGTTTTTGCCATAAGGTGCATGTACTTGCATGCAGAGAGGAGAGAGACAGAGATTCAGAAGGAGGGAAAGTGAGAAGTCACCCCCCAGGGGGATGGCCATACTGCAACCCCCTTTTTTTTTTTGAGAGGTTTTTGCTATAGGGCGCATGCGCTCCCTAGACAGACAGAGAGAGACAGAGAGACAGAAAGCGAGAAATCGCCCCCCTAGGAGGGATGGCCATGCTGCAATCCCTTCTCCTCCATTCTCCTCTCGGGATCCTGGGCACGCACGCACACGCGCCCGGCGTGAGTTTTAAGCCACCGGGTCCGGGACGTGAACCGCGGTTGACTACATGGGAGTCCAGTGACATAGCCATTACACTAACTGCTGGTCCCACTGCAACCCCTTTTTTCTCCCGGAACTTTGGGCATGCACGCACATGTGCCTGGTGTGATTTTCAAGCTGCCGGGTTCAAGACTCAAACATGATCAGCCATATGAGAATCCAGCACCTTAACTACCACGCCACCTGCTGGCCCCAAAAAGCTCTTTCTACTGGCTTCGTCTATGGGTCTGGCTGGCCTGCCACATCTACATCAGACACCCCCCTTCACAGCAACCGCAGCAGCAACAACAACAATGGCAGCTATTGTTTACAGACTTTGTGCCAGGTGCCGCACACACATTTTATCATCTTTGCAGCAATTCTACATTCTAGACAACCACCCTATGAAGAATACAAACCTACACAATTCAGGTAAGAGCCTGAGAAGGTATAAAATCTCTATCAAATGTAACTGGAGTTGCCGCGGAAAGGCTGTAGTATGAAAGAAGAGGGACACGATTTTCAAATTTTTTTTTTTTTTTTTTTGGAGAGGTTTTTGCTATAGGGCGCGTGCGCTCGCCAGACAGACAGAGAGAGACAGAGAGATAGAAAGCAGGAAATCACCCCCCAGGGGGTATGGCCACGCCGCAACCCCTTCTCCTCCATTCTCCTCTCGGGATCTTGGGCACGCACGCACACGCGCCCGGCGTGAGTTTAAGCCGCCGGGTCCGGGACTCGAACCGCGGTCGACTACGTGGGAGTCCAGCGACATAGCCATTACGCTAACTGCTGGTCCCACGATTTTCAAATTTTTCATCAAAGCCACTGTCTGGGAATCCAATCCTGTTTCTTAATGGAGGGACCAGGAAGCCTGGAACTTGAGCTTATTTCCAATCCTCCCAAACACACTACTTCCTACCACATGGTGCCAGTTCTACTCTGCTGGGGCTTTCTGTTTCAACACAGGGAATTTCTACCTGGAAATTAAATACGCTTGAAAACAAAGCAAGCTATCTGAATTTCAAGAGTGCCAGGATTTTGACTTCATGGGATTTCTCTGAGAGGGAGAATTAGAGAATGTAGGAGTTGGGTGGATGTGAGTACGTGTGTGTGGCTGAACACCAGAGGAGAGCATGGGTACACCATACTAACATTAATCTCTACCTCTTAGTGCATGCTGGGTATCAGAAGCTTTATGTATATCACCTCGTTTAGTCCTCACAATAACTCCATGAAAGACATATTATTATTTCCCCTTGTAAAGATGAGGAAATGAGGCTTAAGGAGATTAGCTATTGTATCCACGGTCATGCAACTAGTAAATGGCAGAATCAGGATGCAAACCCTGATCTATCAGACTCCAAGGCCCACGTTCTTGCCCACCAAGTAACAGTGACTCACCTCTGAATAAAGCTGGAGCTGAATTAGTTGGAAGAAAAAGTTAAGTAAGTATAGTCAAGAGAGTTTTGAAAAGAAAAACTTTTTTGTTTGTTTGTTTTGTTTTTTAAAGTGCAATGGAGTTAGAGCAATATCTCAACTAAGGGCTATTTTGACCTGTAGCAGACATTGGGCAATGTCTGGAAATACTCTTTTTTTTTTTTTTTGGAGAGGTTTTTCACTATAGGGCGCGTGCGCTCGCCGGACAGACAGAGAGAGACAGAGAGACAGAAAGCGAGAAATCACCCCCCAGGAGGGATGGTCACGCCGCAATCCCTTCTCCTCCATTCTCCTCTCAGGATCTTGGGCACGCACGCACACGTGCCCGGCGTGAGTTGTAAGCCACTGGGTCCGAGACGCGAACCGCGGTCGACCACATGGGAGTCCAGCGACATAGCCATTACGCTAACTGCCGGTTCCCTGGAAATATTCTTGATTGTCACAACGTGAGGATTGCTACTGGCATCTAGTGGGTAAAGGCCAGGGATGCTGTTAAACATCTTCTGCCCAGGACAGTACCCCACATCACAGAGTTGCACAGAGTTGCTTGGCTCACAAGGTCAGTGCTGCCAAGGTTGAGAAAACCTAAATTAGAGAGAATTTGTGGGCGTGCTAATCCCTTAGGATCAGCCAGAGGTGAAAGAATGAGTAAAGAACATTGGGATATGACAGAATCAAAGTACATTAGAGCCTAAATTATGTCTCATTTTGGATGCAGAATGTTTTAAATCGGCGTCACCTTATTCTGAACCTGACACCATTTCCCAGGAGATTTATTCTGCTTATACTCAATGGAGAAGCAATATTTAACAACCAATAGTAATAAGAAGACTTTCTAAGTAATTCAAATAGATATACAGTTTCCTGGTTGACTAAGAAGAGGTATCTGTTATCCAGGTTGGAGAAGGGTAGATGGGAGGTTCCCGTTTCTCTTTTTTCACCTGAACCTAACCAAGGAATTAAAAAGCTGGAGTGATTAGTTGAAAAAGTGAATGCTGTTCAAGAAAATACTTGTATATATCGTGAAGATGTATAATAAAGAGGAAATGCCATGAGTGAACATGAGAAAACAAAAAGAGCTCAAAGAACAATGCCAACAAGACAACAAATGAAATGATAAAAAGCGACACTTTATGCTGTTTCTTTCCCCTAAAGAACTCTCTTATTGAAAGAAACTATAAAACTGCTAATTCCTAAAGGTAAATGCCTTTTCTTCTTTTGTGTTCTCTTTTGCACAGCTGGGAAACATGTCATACATACAATGGTGATTTTATAATCAAAGTGATTGTCCAAATGACTTACTGATACTGAATCTAGGGAAATATGGGAGAAGCATTATTAGTGCCCTCCAATTCAAGGGAAACTCAGGTACGCAGAGGCTGAAGCTTGAATAAGTGATGACAAAACCATTGATGAAATAGAGCACTCAAGACAAGACTTAGAGAAACATAGATAGATAGATAGATAGATGACAGATAGATAAATAGTAAGGTAAATACAAACTGGGGAAATAACTCAGAAGGCCAAATTCTCAGTTCCACAGAGCATTCACTATTATTATTTTCTTTTAAGGTATAAACTGAAGTGGGCAGCAAAGAATAAAAGCAAAAGCTGCAAAGCAAGTAGGCAAATAGTATTAATTGACCGAATCCTAAACCTTAAGTAGAGAGAATCAAAAAGCAACCAGATTTATATCACAGATGCACCAGGAGAAATTAGAGGCACTGAAATGAAGGTGGAGCTCAAAACAAGAGACTCTATTGAAAGTCTGAGAACAGTAAGGCCTCCAGGTCCCTTTCCTCCATAATGGAAGGCAAACATTTTATTTTCTTAGGAACCATGCACTGGGGGACACCAGGCTAAGGTGTGAATAAGATTACTGAACTTAAATAGGAAGAACAACTGAAGAGTCTATCAGAATATTGAGATGTCCCAGGCCTTTCTACAACTTAGCCCCAGACATAAATGGGAGATCAAAAGAGTCTTCTGTTGGCAATATGACCACACAAGAGACTCAGAAATAATGAAGTAAAGACTTCCTCAAGAATACGACCAAGTTGGATTACCCTACAGTGAAGGCCAAGGTTAACACAGAACTTTCTTGTGCCTCCCATTGAAAAATGAGCAGGCAGCTAAGGATTGTTCAACATTTAAGGAAAATATCTACCATGAAAGGCCAAAACCAAAATATGTAATTTAGAGAAAACAGAGAGAAAAAGCTTCAAAACAGTTCATCAATAAATGAAGATGAAAAGATACTGCATCATGAAACAAGAGCTGGTTACAATAAAAAAGGAACATGAAGAAAACAAGAGAATTCTTGGCAAATAGGATTCCATTCAGGTATCTCTCCAAGGAGCCCTACTGTAAGCCCCTCCTCTGTGAAGACATGCAAGAATTCTTAATGCCTCCTTTTTTTCCCCCTTGTTGCTTGATTTTTCTACTAAAATTAAATGCCTTGAGTTTAGGAACATCTTTTATTTGTCTTCATAACTTTAGTGTCTATGCCAGGATCAATAGGCAAGCAGAGTTGGGGGACAATTAACTACCACTGTTTCAAGAGACCACATGATGGGGACCAGCAGAACCAGCTAATGGTTATGTCACTGGACTTCAACTGTGGTTAGAGTCCTGGACTTGGCGGTTTGGAACTCATGCCAGGTGCATGTTTGTGCCTGCTCAAAATGGCAAGAAGAGAATGGAGGAGAAGGGATTGTGGTGGCCATCTGCTAGGGGGGCAGGGGCGGTGATTTCTCACTTTCTCTCTCTGGCGAGTGCACATACCCTATAGCAAAAATCTCTCTCTTAATAAAAAAAGAAGAGAGAGAGAGAGCAGGTGCTAAATACCAGCCTAAAGTAGTTCAGCAAGGAAACAGCAGCTGACCAAGTTAAAGGGATATACATTTAGGGGAGTACAGAAGGATAAAACCTCTGGACAGCAATAGCCCCAGGGTGTCCCAACACCTTGTTTTCCTTTCTCAAGTCTAGGGCTTCCTTGACTCTTCATAGTTAGCGAATCCAAATGGCTTCAGTGCCTCCACATAAGCTCCATCCTGCTGTGGCTTGCTGGGCTTTCCCTCTAAGTACAACTGAGGCAGAGAATCTGAGTCCTTTGGGAATGATTTCAAAGGCATTCCTGGAGCATCAGTCAGAAAACCACTTTGGCTGTGGCTTACAAACTAGCCAGCTCATTATGGGGGAAAAAACATGTGGAGAAGAATGCTCACAGGGACTGCTCTCTGAACAGCAGCTGTAGGAAGTGGCCCTGGCATAGAATGCCAAGTCAGGAAAATCCAAAGCTCTTCGGGCAGAAAAGAGGAAGGTGCAGAGGGGCAGCTGGCCACTTATGGTGGGATTCTGGGCCTTTTGCCCAAAGACATCTTTTTTAAGGAACACCTGGGCCCTGGTTCTTAGATCATTACGGTTCAAAAGTACTTCAATTACAAACCATTGGGTAATTGGTTGCCCCCACAGGCATATTCATGGGCATTCAGGGCAGATGTGAGGTAAGAGGAGCACTGAAAAATAGGGTAGATTTCTTAAATCCTTGATTTCCTTTTTCCAGTGCCCAGAAATAACTTCGATTGCCTACAAGGTCTTTCCTTGCCTTCCTGAAGAGCCACTAAGCACAAAGCTCCTTAGAGCTCTCTTAAAATCTCTCCCTTGTTTTCTTAACTCCTCCTAGAGAGTGCTTATACAGCAGCCTACAGTGGTGGTCCTATCTTCCTACCCAATGAAACCACTATCCCATGCAAGGTGACCAACCATTCTGTTTTACCCAGGTCTTTCCCCAGTTTCAGCACTGGAGGTCCCATGTTCCAGGAAAACTTGTCCTAGGCAAACCAGAACAGTTAGTCACCCTGATCCCACAGTGCCATATTCAGAGCAGTCCTAAGCTTATCTCATCCTCCAAAAGAAATGACTCATAATTTTAGTCCCCGAACTTTCTACTGGCCTACAGAATCTGCACATTCACTTGACCCTTATTATATAGTCCTATATTTCAGGAAGTAAGACCCCCCCCCCCATCGAAGTACCCCTCAGGATATGGAGATCCTAGTATATGCAGAATATAGAGACACAGGGTCATGGAGGTTAGGCAGAGCCCCCAAGTTCATATAGATAGTGGTCAAGGCAGTAGAATTGGGGCTGCCATATTTGGAGGCCCTGGTCACTAGACCAGGGTTTCCCAATCGTGGTACTGTTGATATCCTGGGCCGCACAGCTCTTTGTTGTGGGGGATCATCCTCTGCACTGTAGGGTTTTAGCAGCACCTTTGGCCTCTAGATCATTAGATGCCAGTAGTACCCCTACTCCTCCAGTTGTGACAACCAAAAACATCTCCAAAACCTTGCCGAATGTCCCGTTATGGGAAAAACTACCCTCCTTGAGAATCACCATACTAGATTGTTCTTTCTGCCTTCTCTGGCACTTTCTGGCATCCTCCACTCTCTCCTCATGGCCACTAGATGAAAATATCAAATTTTCATTTTGGCCTTGGACAGATTATAGGGGTGCACAGTGATTTACCTGATGGTGGGGATACCACACTCAGCCCATTCTCAATTTGAATGGCAGTGGAAAGCTGGGGTGTTCTGCACTGACCTTGGCCTCACAACGGCCAGTAAAGAAGCTGGCTAAGACTGGATTAACTGACTGCAGGTAGAGGTAACAGCTTGGCTCTCTTTGGACCAGAGCAGTAATTTCCAGGCTTTTCTTCCTCTTTCCAATACAGCTTAGACCCTTTTACTTATTATTTTTTAAATCATAGCAAATGAAGAGAGCTAGGACTCTGGGGAAAAGCTAACGGATCCTTAGACACTAATCTTCCTCTGTTGCCTTGAGTCCCACTGCTGAAGTGAGTGGCATGCTGGCTTTGAGTTGGTTTCAGGTTAGCTGGTTATCCAACCTGCTCCTCCCCAGAAACAGCTGCAAACAGCAGAGGCTCAAAATGTTTACAGGAAAATAAAAGGATTCACAAAATGACATGTATCATTTACTATCTCAGTGAATGCTCTGCCAGGGAAAAGGAATAATAGCTCCACTTGATGTCTAGAAGGCACTCTAAAAATAAAGGACATAAGTAAAGCATTAAAAAGGCAAGGTTAAGGAAATGCATCCAGTCTGAAAATGGCTCACATTGACATACTTCTATTTTTAAAAAGCCTTAACTTCATTTGAAAGAAATGAAAACTTGGGAATAGAACCAAAGGGTACCATCTATCTTCTTGGCTTCAAAGCAGAAGTGTCACAGAGCAGAAATTCAAAACAAACTGAGCAGCGCTGCAGACCAGTCAAATGACTATTCTACGCTATTTACTCACTTAACAGTTGCTATGACCAAATGGCCACACCTAGGCTTCTGGATCGAGAACAGGGAATTCTCTGATCCCAAGTGCCTATAATGCACGTCACCACTGCCTGTTCTCCCTGTGAATTAGAAAGAAAAAGAGAGAGAGAGAGCGCAAGCGAGCAAGCAGCATACAGGTAAGTTAACACAGGAAGTCAATTTCACTTGCCAACAAGGTGGGGCAACCTTGAGAATGACACAGAGGGCTGGCACGGCCGAGCTGGGGAAGGGGCCCCTGAAAGGACAACTGAAGTACTCCCTTTATAGTAGCAGGAATCTCCTTGGGGTGCATGTGTGTGCATATTTTAATAATGAACGGAACATGGATGAAGAAAAACCACCACCACTTGTGCATAAGAAAACATGCATCAGCCACAAGCCACACGTGCCCGACACACACTCATTTCAGAACACTTTGTGTTCCCTTCTCCACGCCTGAGCCTGTCTCCTCAATGAGGTCTGGTCTTTGTAACGCTCCAGGAAGGAAAGCCCTCTCTGCCTGAACTGGTTCCTCATAGCAGGGACATTTAGGACTCTGTGCTGCTTTCCCTCTAGAGCATCCACATCCAGTTCAGAACTTGGAATGACAAATCCTTTCCAATAGGCACCCATTAACGGTGCAAGGCAGGCTACCTTCCTTGCTGTTAGGTTCACGGTCCCTTGTTTGCTGCCAATGGGTCAGTGGGGCCGGTCTCTAGCAATTCTGGCCCAAGTCAAGCCAGGGTGAGCTTGCACAGCTGAGCAGGAATCTTATTTTGAGGAAGTACTTTTTGGCTCTTTCAGTTTTGAAAATAGGAGCGTGAACAAAAAGATGGGTGGGGTCACACCCATCGGGGACATGTCCTCCACCTCAGCTCGGTTCTGTTGCTGATGTGACTATGGCTGCCAGCTGCCAAATGCTGCTTCCCTCTGCTTGTTAAAGAGCCAAGCAACCCGTCTGATTTACCGAGTAGAGCTCGTTCAGGACCTTCATCAAATCATCTTGGAGCTGCTGGCCGACTTCCTTACTCTGCAAGGAAAGAAGAACGGAAGGTTAATTGGGAAACAGCAAGGGGGGAGGGGGTAACAAGGCCAGAGCAGCACTCACTCTACAAATAACACAGACTCAATTAAGGCCCATTATTTAACCCAGCAAATCAGATAACCACTCCGATCAGACCCAATTATGGCCAGATTACTCAAAGAGTTTTAATAAAATGAAATGCGCTCTTCCTATAGCCTAGCGAAGGCCATCGTGTGAAGAAGCATGGGTTGTAGCCTTTGATTTTTCAAGTGGTCCCCAAAGAGCAGGCCTGAAAGCCACATCTACCTAGTAACTGTTGTTAGGTGGAACTCACTTTCTCAAATACTGGTAGTCAGGCATTCCAGGGGTTTGCAAAGGAAATATGTGTACCAGGATGAGCTAGAAAAATAGTATGTAAACATTCCAGGACTTCAAATTCTCTAACAAAACAGTCCCTAAATAGATAACCTCTAAGCAGGAAGGAACTTTCCTTCTTGTTTTATTTCCACTCCAAATTTTCAGCTAATGGTACCTCAATAATGACTACTTTTGAGATTAGCTGATATGATTTGATTCTGATAATATATGTTAAGGTACTTCTAACTAGTTAGTCTCGAGCAGTGGTGGCTCTCAGGTTCTGTACTGCTGCCACCCAGGGTTGGCATCGAACTACAGACAGAGAACAGCAGAAACAGAGGAGGAGGAAACAAGAAGGAAGCAGGCATGCCCTCCATACAGAGTGTGATATGCCAAGCAGACAAGAGCAGGGGGGAACCTTGAATGGTATGCCTGGGTCCCTGAGTGGGAAGCCCTCATTTTATTTCTGCCAGCTCCTTCTATTCTTCTCTCCTAAAAATTCAGATACCAACAATGCCCTTCCAACAGAAGGTATGATACCGCCTCCTCACACAGCCAGGTATTGAGCAAAGAAAGAAAAGACTTCCATGTCAGAAACATCATCGTTTAAAATCTTGTCTTTTTTCAAGATACCTTACAATATTTTTTTACCTTAAAAATACTCTTTTTTTGACAATAAAAGTAATATTTGTTTATCATAATATGAAAGGAAACCATAGAAAACCTCAAAAAAGAAAAGAATCCTTAGTCCCTACTCTAGATTTTGTTATCTATTTTTTTAAATCTTTCTTTCTCATTAGTTTTACAAAATTTAGATTGCACTGTAAAAATTTTTTTGATCTCTTACTCACTTAAGCATATGTTGTAAACATTTCCCCATGTATAGCAGTTTATACACACATACACATATATTTCAAAATTTATTAATTCCGAGAGTGAGACAGACACAGAGAGAGAGACAGAGAGATTATATACTCCCAACAGGGTCTTGATGCCACCATCGACTCCCAGCCTCTGGAAGCGAACCCGGAACCTTCCCATATGGGTCAGCTTGACAGAGCATCGTATTTTATTATGTTCTCCTAAAAATAACATTGCTGGTCAAAGAGTACTCATTTTATACCATACAAGTGTTCTCGAGAAAACCTGTACCAATTTAAAAAACCACCAACAGCATGTAAGAATCCTTATTTCTCTCTTTTTTTTGTTTTGGTCTCAACAATTTGATGTGGTATCCTATTGTAATTTGCACTCCTTTGATTCTAGTGAGTTTGAGGGTGTTATTTATTTATTTATTTATTTATTTATTTATTTTAGTTTTTGTAATTTGCTATACGGTGCATGCTCACCAGAGAGACAGAGAAGGAGAGGAAAAGTGAGAAATCACCCCCCACCCCTTGAGGGAATGGCCAAACCACAGTCTCTTCTTTTCCATTCTCCTCTTGGGATTTTGAGCATGTGTACACATAAAGCTGGTGTGTTTTCTCAAGCCACTGGGTCTAGGACTTGAACCATGCAATTAGCCATGCAGGATCCAGCTGCCTTAACCACTACAACATTTGGCTGGCCCATGAGTCAAAGCATTATTTTAAAGCATGTTTTTATTTTTTTATCATTTTCATTTTTCTCTTATTTGCCATTTTTCTTTTAAGGTATTCTGTCATTTTTCTATTAAGGTATCATTACAGGGACCAGCAGTTAGCGTAATGGCTATGTCACTGGACTCCCACGTAGTCGATCGCGGTTCACGCCCCAGACCCGGTGGCTTAAAACTCATGCCGGGCGTGTGTGCGTGCGTGCCCAAGATCCCGAGAGGAGAATGGAGGAGAAGGGATTGTGGCGTGGCCATCCCCCCTGGGGGGTTATTTCTCGCTTTCTGTCTCTCTGTCTGTCTGGTGAGCGCACGCGCCCTATGGCAAAAACCTCTCCAAAAAAAAAAATAAAGGTATCATTACAGAATATAACACATGTGTGACCTCTGTCATGAATAGTTTTTACAGCTGGAAGTGAGAAATGGGGTAGAAGGAGCGCCAAATTAGCAATCACCAAATTTTCCTTCAATTTCCAGCTCCTCAACCACCAAGAAGGTAACTTGGACAACCTGGTTAATCTCTCTGGGCTTCTGTTTTCCTTTTCACAAAATGAAAATCTTCAGCTCAAACATTCCTAAAGTCTTTTCCAACCTTTGCCATACTGTGATTCTACACAACCTTCTGCCTGGCTTCTAGAGTCCATATTATTATAGTTTTACACATCACTCCCCTTAGTGTACAATCGGATGGCTTCCCACTGTGGAGTAGAAGATAATGAGTAACTTCTCTTTAGGGATCCAGATCTACAACATGGATGGCTCCAGGGATACCTCACCAGTCTCACATTGACCATCCCCAGTGCCTCTCATCCAATGACCTCAACCTCTGGAAGAAGCCATAAGAGGGAATGCCTTTCACCTCTGATCTCACATACCGCCTTTCCTTCCCATCATGAAGAGGGCGGAGTCGACTGAAGCAGCAGAAGCCCAAGGAGGTGAAGTGAGGTAAAATGACTCATTGCAGCCCCAGAGTCAGCAACAGGGTCAGGAAGTGACCACGAGTATCACTTCCCACCACCCTGCCCTCCTGCTTCCAGGCCAGCTCTCTGTCAGCCTCTCCTCCTCTGACCACCTCCTTATGCTGAAATGGCAGAGGCTAAAGAATGCTTCTGTTCCTCTACCCTGTTGCTAATCCATGACTGAAATAACTTAGCCCTAGAGTGTGTGGGGACAAGAGGAGGGGGGAAAAGCCTAGCCAATCAAAGAGCAATTAAGCCCAGGCAGATGTTTCCTTTCGTGTGCAGATTAATTGGGAGGACCACTCGACTATGATCCCTGTTTATTTGAACAGGCTGCTGAAGTGATCTGATGTCCTGCTCCTCTTGCTGATGACTGGGCTAGAGATACACTGACGGCTAGCCCAGTTAAAATGCGCGAGAAAGACCCAAGGAGAGAGGCAGGAAATTGCCAGTCTCTCCTTTCATAGATGATAAAAGGTCACCCGTTCTCTCTTTCAGAAGCCATAGCTGTGTGCCCTTGGGGAAAAGCATGCCCTCAGGAAGGCCTTCTGTGCTGGCCACTGCGGGGGCTCACAGATCTGGGAAGCTGCAAGGGGGCCCCACCCAGAGACAACAGGGACATTTATTCTCGGGAACAACAAAACCTGATGAGGCCGCTTATATGACAATAAAGACCATACAGCCTTTCCGTTTCCTATAAAAAAAAAAGCAGCCAAGAAAATGAGAATTTACAGAGCCATCTTTGTGCACGAATATACAGCCTGCATCTCTTTTCTTTAACATTTCTTGGAAGAGAATGAGTCATCTAAACATTGCAGGAAACCAAACAGAAGTTGGGGGAAAAAATTACTTTGGGTAAAGTTTTTTTCTTAAATGTTTGCATAGTAATCTTTGCCTGGAAAAAAAAAAAAAAAGATGCCTAAATTTAGAATAGAGATGTGGCACAGTTAACAATGCTGGTTCTCTGGGGTAGGAAGTGTGATGGTACGCTCAGGCTGGGATCTTACTTTGAAACTTACCACAACCATTTGGTCAGAGTGTGTCACATGGGGGCCCCACTCCGCCTGGTGCCAAGGCAGGACTGATCGGAATACAACAGGATTGCAACAGCTCCTGCCAGCTGTGTGCTTACCAAACGGGTAGGGAAGCTTCCTTTTCCAACAGATAACAACACTGGACAACAGAACTGAAAGGCACAGCCTTGCCTCCCCAAGAACAATGTTCCAAAGCCTCCTTGTTCACAGAAAGGATAGAGTGCAAAAATGTAAGGAAATACCAGACTACATGGCTGCACGCCAGGCTGCCCAGTCCTCTTTGGACTCTTTAAATCATTACATTCCCTGAACTCCCACTAGCATTTGCCAGAGAAGACGAATTAAGAAGAAAGGGCCAGCTCCATGGTCTAGTTAGATTAAGGCAGCCAATCCTATATGGCTGACCACGCAGTTCAAATCCCAACCCTGGTGACTTGAGAAACACACAAAGCACATTTGTGCGTATGCCCAGAATCCTGACAAGGTGGAGAGATGGAGGAAAAGGAATTGCAGAGTGGCCATGCCCTTCAAGGGGTGCCCCCTCTTCCTTTCTCTGGCCAGCACACCACGGGCCCTCTGGCAAATTAAAAACGGAACTAAACAAAGCAAAAACAGTCCTTATCAGGGAAATTACAGATGACCTGATTCTCTAGTTATTTAGATCAGTACTAATGTGCTTTCCAAGTTGGAGAGGGGCACACTGTGGTTTATTGGTTATTTACACTACAAAGCTGAATTGCTTGACAGGCAAAAAACTGCCACTATTCGTAGGGAAGAGAAAAAAGAGGAAAGCATGTTTCTGCCATGTGGTGAGAGCTCATTTCAGTCCCATCCCAAGGCTGAGCCTGTCAGCAGGTAGAAACACTAGGGTCATTTAGTTCTCTGCCTATAAGCCTGTGTCAGCAGTTTTCCAAAAAAGGATCCAATTTTCAAGGGCACCTATCTCCTCCACCAATGCTGGCATCCCCACCTTCCCCATACCAGAGACACTTCAGAGACCAACTGTTAAAGAAACAACTCACAGTTTAAAACTGGATTTACATTTACAGATTTCAGAGGAAAGGGACATGAACCCTATATAAAGTTCTGGCAGCAAGAGAAGTGCCACCAGACATAGAGTGACAGTTTCAGGGGCACCATTCACCACTTCAAAGAGGCCAAGTTTCATGAGCTGGCTCTCTGCCTGAAATGCTCTGGGTGGGGAGGAGAGGGCTAGAGGAGAGGTTGTGCAGCAGCAGGGAGCATACTAGGTGCTGGTGGGCTCAGTATCTGGCTTCCTCCCCACCTAACTCAGCCCACCCAAACACAGCATGAGGCTCCAGCCCAGGCTGCAGGGATTCAGGGGCTGGTGATCTGATAGGTCTGAGCTCAGGAAGGACTTCTCAATCTCCCCTCAACCATGAGCTTGCATAGATGCAAGCAGGGATCTGTCTATTCTAGGATACTACATGATGCTCTAGGAAGGTAGCAGCTCGGTTAGGACCCTATACTCTGGGGAGCCCAAAGTCATATGAAATAGGACTATTCTGAATTACAAAGCTTTTATAAAGAGGTAGGCTGGGAGGGACACTGAAGGTGTTTTTACCTTCTGACAATGGGTAGGCTAGGATATGTAAAGGAAAAAAAATTAAAAATTGTATCATGATACAATATGTTTGTTTACAATAAAAGGACTTAGGCATGGTACATTTTGGTATTTCCCATTCTTTTCTATTTTTAAAATGTTGGTCATTACTAAATTTATAGCTCATTAATGAATGATTATACACAGCTTTAAGAAGATTGGGAAAATACAGAAGACTAATTATGAAATAAAGAAAATAACAATATAAGGATTGGAGTCACCGACAAAAACAGGAGCTAAATAATTTGTCCTCTTGAGGTGACTGATCACATATTTCAAAGCAGGATCCTGGCAAGATGGCTAGATTTAAGAGAGTGGACTATGAAAAATCCATAGGCAAATATTTATGGAACATCTATTATGTGTTAGGCACTTGTGGTCTGTATACAAAACAGTTTAACAGTTGACAATATGCTGAGAAAGAGCCAGTAGGTAGTATGGTGGTTGAAGGCACTGGATTTCCACATGGAGTTTGAGTCCTGGACCTGGCAGTTGGTTTTCTCCCTTTCTCTCTCTCTCTCTGGTCAAAATAAATAAATAAATAAATTGAATCAAATAAATAATTAAAAAAACAATATGCTAAGAAAGATAGATATTAATTTGCTGTCTGAGGCCATCCAAAAGTGATTCTTCCAATTTCAAAGATACTACTAGAAATGGAATTTCTATAGTTAGTTTTCTAGGTCAAGATCCACCTTTTCCCTATCTTAGCCAAGAGATGTCCACACTATAACTTAACTCCAGGGCAAGTTACGTATCAAATCCAGCTTGCCAAAAACAGAAATCTGACTTCCAAAACTTCAGGATTTTGTAATCAGATTGCATAATACATAGATTTACTCATACATAGTAAATCCTTTTGTGAAGTTACTGTGGATATTTCAGGTTATAAGGGTACTGCTTCAGTATAAGTGACTCCCAAAGCCATCACTTTCCATTTTTAAAGAATACCTTGAGCTTGTAAGCACCATAAAAACTAATCTTACCAGCAGTTCCTTCACTCTGAAGTTAATGGGTATAGTTAAATTCTCTTAGTGACAAAAGTCGTATTTTAAGACTATGTCTGTCAGAAACGTGACATAATCTAAGAACTAATACCTGTTTCAGAATTTGCCTTCTGAAACACTATGGTTTCTCCAATAAATTCCTATTTACTTATCTGAAGAACTTAGTCTGGAAAAAAAAATTCCAAAGTTACTAAAATATAAAACCATCTAAAACTAATGGAAAAGATGTGCTACAACTTTTTTCCTTTGTTTCCCTTTTTAAAGCATTACTTTATTTAACTCTTTATTTATATTTATTTATTTTAATTTGACCAGTAAGAGAGAGAGGGAAAGCGAGAAAGCAAGCTGCTAGGTCTGGGACTTGAACCATGGTCAGCCATGTGGGAGTCCAGCACTCTCAACCACCACGCCACCTGCTGGATCTCCTTTTTTTTTTTTTTTTTTTTTTTAAGGTTTTTGCTACAGGGCACGTGCACTTGCTGGAGAGGCAGAGAGACAGTGAGAGAAAAAGTGAGAAATCACACCCTTACACCCCACCCAAGACTATGCTGCAATCCCTTCTCCTCCATTCTCCTCCTGGGATTTTGGGCATGCAAGCACATTCGCCTACCATGAGTTTCAAGCTACTGGGTCTGAGACTTGAACAGTGTTTGACCACGTGGGAGTCTAGCACCTTTAACCACCACATCACTTGCTGGCCCTGGGTTATAACTTTTTTTTTTTTTTTTTTTTTTTTTTTTTTTTTTTTTTTTTTTTTTTTGGAGAGGTTTTTGCTATAGGGCGCGTGCGCTCGCCAGACAGACAGAGAGAGACAGAGAGATAGAAAGCGAGAAATCACCCCCCAGGGGGGATGGCCACGCCGCAATCCCTTCTCCTCCATTCTCCTCTCGGGATCTTGGGCACGCACGCACACGCGCCCGGCGTGAGTTTTAAGCCACCGGGTCCAGGACGCGAACCGCGGTCGACTACGTGGGAGTCCAGCGACATAGCCATTACGCTAACTGCTGGTCCCAAGGGTTATAACTTTTTAAACAACTCTTTCTGTTCACCATAATGTCCAGCCCACTGCTTTGTACGCAGTAGCCATAAAATAATCAGTTGCTGAATTAATTAGATGAAGGTTTGGTAACAGTCACATGATAATAAGAATAAGACAGTATAACTACATTTTTTTTTATATAGCTATTAAAAGTGGAAACTCTACCAGAGGTCATCAACATGAACTCCTTTTAATTACAGTTCATAGATGAGACCAAATAATTGAAATGACTTTTCCAGGGTCACTTGGCTATCCAGTATTTTCTCAGAGACCACATCCACTATCAGGAGAGTTAACCCACAGGGAAGAAGGTTCTTTGTTTTCCTTTATGCTTGCTGCTTCACAATCTATTTTCCTCCCAATGTCAGTAAGAACTAAAGCAACAAAGACTCTTAAGAAATAACAGGAGTCCTCAAATAGTGCATGGAAAATGCATATTATGAAAAAATTGCAAATGAATTTCCAATTTTTTGCATCAAAATAAACTCATATGTTCATTTCATATTTCCATAAACTTTTAAAAATAATAATTATTTTTTATATTGCTATAGGTCATATACACTCACTAGAGAGAGACAAAGAGAAAGAAAGGGAAAGTGAGAAAGCAAGTAGCCAACTCCAAGACTTGAACCGTGGTCCTCCAAGTGGCAGTCAAGCGTCCTAACCGCCACGCCAAATGCTGGCCCCTCCATAAACTTTTAAAAATCCCTTGTATGTAGTTTTCTTGAAGAAGGCAAAAACAAAACCAACCAGGGCCAGCAGATGGAATGGTAGTTAAAGTGCTGGGTCCCATGTGGCTGACTGAGGTTCAAGTCCTGGACCTGGCAGCTTGAAAAACACATTGGGCTCATGTGTGTGTGTGCCCCAAATCCCAAGAAAATACAGGAGGAGAAAGGATTGCAGTGTGGACATCTCCCTGGGGAGTGATTTCTCACTTTCTCTGTCTCTGTCTCTCTCTGGTAAGTGCATGTACCCTATAGCAAAAAAACTAAAAAGTTAAAAGATTAACCCAAAAAAAACCCAAAAAAACAAAGAAAGATGGGAAAAAAAGCAATTAGCAGAAAGGAGGAAATGGGCAGTGGGGTGGCAGAGCAAAATAAGGAACATACAATTACTTTTTCTTCCTCTAGGTAGATTATAAAGAAAAGGTCTTTTCATTGCGCAACTAGAACTTGTTTCAAACTGGCAGCATAAATTAAATGTTCAAAGGTAGGAGCCCCCTACTGCCTAGGTCAGAGAATACTATGACTGCCCATCAGCAAGTTCTGGTTTAATGAAATCCAGGACCTCTCTTTTCTAGGGCACTTGTTTCTGAAAGCCATTTCCTTAAGGCTGTTCCAGAAGCTCTGGAACATATGAGCAGTCACATTTGATAATTCACAAAAACTGCTAGTGGCCCTAGGAGAAAATCTATTCTTTGGCATGACACAAACTCTACGGCTTCAGCTCCTACTTTGTGTGGACACTCACTAGGCTCTATTACAATTGACCCAAAACCCTTGTAATGAAAACACATAACCCAGCCAAGGTGGAGTCCCATTGGACCAGGACCGGGGGATGAGGATGGAGGAAGGCAGAGGTTGAAGACTGTGTCTCTCAAGGCCTCTGATGGTCTGAAACACAGCCTTTCAGCAATCTGAAAATTCCTTCATGGTTGTTCAAATCTATTAGAATGGTCTATCTTAATACTAAGAAAATAAGCCCCAAACATCCTTTAAAATAAAAAAGAAAATCAATCACATCCAAGACTTCCTTTTTTAAACTACCATTGCGATCTTTTTCTTGGTGAATTTTCACCCATCTTTTACTCTTCTGGATAATGACTTGAGTGGGGGCATCAGTGTTCAGCCCTCATCTCTCATACCAAAGCAATATTGGATCATTCTGAAGACCACCACCTCATTTCCCAAGCAGAACACTAAAGACACAGAACGGTTATCTATATAACTGTAAGTGCTCTTGAGTTGACTGGGACAAAAGGGGTAAGTCACAAAGGCAAACAGGCAACACCAGAACACATCTCTCAACTCCCAGGAAATGAGCTCAGGATAAAAAAAAAAAAAAAAAAAAAAAAAAAAGAATCAATGGCTTGGAAAAGGGAGGAAGGAAGGAAGAAAAGAAAAGAAAGAAAGAAAGAAAGAAAGAAAGAAAGAAAGAAAGAAAGAAAGAAAGAAAGAAAGAAAGCCAAAATGATAAGGTGCTTGCAAGCCTGTGTCCTCCTACAATAAGGAATTCTAGGCGAGGGGGTGCGGGGGCAGGGGGGGGGAGGATGGGAAGAATACAGGTGTATCTCCCAAATGGCTGAGCCGGGAGACTAGGAGAACATTCACAGACCTCATCTGAAAGTTGGCATTGTGTACATGGACAAGGGGAGGAGGGTGGCCTGGTAGGAAGTAAGTCAGTAGCACCCATACAGGAAATGCCTGGGGACAGAGAAAATCGCTGATTAAATACTTTAAGAAAGAGGAACCCAACAGCAATGTCAATTCATCCAGGGATCTGTTTAGTTTTAGAACTCTTTAAATTGCCTTAGAATCTCTATAGTGAAGAAAGGAAGAGGCTCCAGAGGGTTCAATTAATAAAAGAGCATTTTCTTGACAACCCAGGTGCCAGGGTTAAAACCAAGAGAAGTATAAAGCCAACTTTGGGAAACTGTAGAGTCCTCTGTTGGCAGAGAATCAGAGTGCATTTCCTGGGGCAGGATGGATATAAGAGCCCTGATCGGCTTCCTTCAGCTACCTTGGTTTGCAGCTGCTTGACCTAGTCTGCACTAATCCCCTCTACAGCCACAGTCACAGCTCACATACACTCAAAACATTCTATATCCTAGGGGCCAGCAGGTGGTGTGGTGGTTTAGGTACTAGATTTTCACATGGCTGACCACGGTTTGAATCCCAGACCTGGCAGCTTGAAAATCACAACAAATAATTAGATAAATAAATAAATGTTTTTATAAAAAAAAAATTCTATGTCTCTGGGGGAGGACACCTACACTCTCGCTAGTACCTCGGTCCCACTGAAAAATAACTGAGCTGTGAGGAGCATGTCCAGAATTTGGAATAGAAGATTTTAAATCTCTAGCTCTGATTTTTTACTTAAGCTCTTTAATTGTCTAATTGTTTCCCGCCAATTCAGAATAAAACTTTAAACATACCTCATGTACATTTGAAAAGAATGCGTGTCTATCTGCAATGTGTCATTTGGGTCAAGTGTGTTGTGTTTTTTTAGTGAGATTTTTGCTAAAGAGTGTGTGTGCTCGCTGGAGAGATAGAGGGAGACAGAGAGACAGAAAGTGACCAATCACTCCCCATGGAGGATAGGCACATCAAAAGCCCTTCTTTATTTTCCTTTCGAGATTTTGGGCACACACGGACATGTGCCTGATGTGAGTTTAAAGCGTCAGGGTCCAGGACTCGAATCATAGTTGACCACATGAGAATCCACTGCCTTAACCATTATATCACCTGCCAGTTCTAGTTTCTTGTTTTTTCTTTGAATCTTCTATATTTTTGCTGATTTTTTTGTCTAGTTGTTTAATCATTCACTGAGTCAAGTATAGTAAATCGCTCACTGGGGCTTATGATTTGTCTTTTTCTCCCATTTAATTTGCCTGTTGTTTAATTATATATTGTAAGGCTCTGTTATTAAGTATATACTTCCTGATAACTTGAACCTTTATTTGAAAATGTACCTCTTCATATTGAATAATACATTTTTGCATTAAAATCTACTTGGTCCCATGGTAGGGAACAAAGCTCACAGAGCTTTGCACTTTTCCACTGTAACACCATCTGACACTCCTTTCTCTGTATCCTTATATTAAAGTGTACCTGTTCTCTAAAAAGCAACATATGCATCAGTTTTATTTTCTTTAAAAAATGTCTGAAAAATCTGCCTTTTAATTTGTGTAAATCAATTTACACTTATTATAATTACTGATAAACTTAGATGAAACCAACTTGCCATTTGCTATCTATTTGTCCTACCTGTTCTATGCTCCCCTTTTCTCTCCTTTCTTACCTTTTTCCTTCCATTAAAAAAATTAAGATCATTTTCTAAAGAATTATTTTATTGAACTTTATTTATTTTATTTATTTATTTTAATTTGACCAGAGAGGAACAGAATGAGAAAGAGAGAGAGAGAGAAAGTGAGAAAGCAAGCCGCCAGCTCAGGGACTTGAACGGCGTCGGCCATGTGGGAATCCAGTGCTCTTAATCACCATGCCACATGCTGGTCCCAAGTTCATTCTTTTTGATGTATGGTTTAGGTGCTTTGGCAAATGTAGACTCATGCAAGCATCACCACAATCAAGACAAAGAATGCTTCTATCACCCACCAAAACTCTCTCATGCTACCTCTTTATTGTCAAACCCCCTATGACCTTACCCACTGGAGACTATTGCTCTGTTCTGTATCCCTACGGTTTGTCTTTGCCAGATTCTCACTTACCTTGAGCTATTTCTTATGAATCAAGTTTCTCCCTCTTAGACTGATAATACTATTCTTTCACTGGTTACCATAAATTATGTGAAATGCTTAAGAATGCATCCTTGACTTGCTAAAGAATTAAAACTCTTATCCACTTGGGGGCTGGCATGTGGCATGGTGGTTGAGATGCTGGACTCCCATGTGGCTGACCACAGTTCAAGTCCTGGACCTGGTGGCTTGCTTTCTCACTTTCTCTTTATCTTTCTCTGGTCAAATTAAAAAAATAATGATGATGAATAAAATTAAATAGTTCTTTAAAATATAATTCTTAACCACTTGAACAGTATCTTCAAACCATTTCTCACCCCATTCCAGCACAGATTCTATTGTTGCCATTTATTATTAATTTTATATATATTAAAAACATCAGAAGAGATTATTACTCCTGTTTAACAATGAATTTCATTAAGATATATACTTAAATAGTTTTGTTTCTATTCATTTTTCACTCTTGTCCAAGTGTCTATGTGGGATCATTTTCTTTCTGCCTAAAAAATACCATTTATTACTTTTTAAATGCAGGTTTATTGTGAATACATTTTCTCATATTTTTCTAGTCTAAAAATATCTTTAGTTCACCTTCATTTCTGAAGAATATTTTTTTTCTACACTGTTATTCCATTGTGTCCTGTCTTTCATTGTTTTTGTAAAAGTCAGTTGTCAACCTTGCTGCTATTCTTCTGAAGATAATAAGCACCCCCTCCCTACGCCCCACACCACATACCACCACTTGGCTATTCTTAAGATTTTTCTCTATCATGGTTTTCGGTCATCTTATTACAATGTAATTTTCTTTGTATGTATCTTCCTTCAGGCTGATAATACTTTTTCAATCTGCGGTGTGAGTCTGTATTAGTTCGGAACAATTTATAGCCATTATCTTTTCAAATACTGCTTCTGCCTCATCCTTTTTGTTCCATTCTTCTGGGTTCAAATATAAGTGCATTATGCCTGTTCCCTATAGCCCATAAGTCTCTCATGTTCTTTTCTGTATTTTCAATCCTTTCAACTCTCCAAGCTTTGGTATATATTGTTTTTTCACTTGTCTTCCAGTTCATTAATTCATCATTAAACTTTGTCTAATCTGCCATTTGATCCACACATTGAGCTATTTCTTTTCTTTCCTTTTTAAAAAAAAGTTTTGCGGGAACCAGCAGTTAGCGTAATGGCTATGTCGCTGGACTCCCACGTAGTCGACCGCAGTTCGCGTCCCGGACCCGGTGGCTTAAAACTCACGCTAGGTGCGTGTGCGTGCGTGCCCAAGATCCCGAGAGGAGAATGGAGGAGAAGGGATTGCGGCGTGACCATCCCCCCTGGGGGGTGATTTCTCGCTTTCTGTCTCTATGTCTCTCTCTGTCTGTCTGGCGAGCGCACGCGCCCTATAGCGAAAATCTCTCAAAAAAAAAAAGAAAAGAAAAAAAAAGTTTTGCTATAGAGTGTATACACTGGTCAGAGAGAGACAGAGAGGGAAAATAAGGTATCAACAACCCCCTCCACCCTTCCACCCAGGGGAAATGGTCATGTTGTAATTCCTTCTCCTTCATTTTCTTCCTCTTGGGATTTTGGGCATGAATACACACATGCCTGGTGTGTTTTTAAAGCCAATGGTCTGGGACTCAAGCTGCAAAGTTGGCCATGTGGGATCCAGCTGTCTTAACCACTATGCCACCAGCTGGCTCTGAGCTCTTTATTTTTGTTACTCTATTTTTCAATAATATAATTTCTGTCTGCTTCTTTTGTTTAATTATTGAGATGTACTTCACATATCATACAATCCATCATTTCAAAGTGAATGATTCAGTGGTTGTTAGCATATTCACAAGGTTGGGCAATAATCACCATTATCTAAGTACAGAACACATCATCATTCCAAAAGAAAACTCACACCCATTAGTAGCCACTCCCCATCTGCCTCTTCCCTCATGCTGGCAACTACTAATCTACGTCCAGTCTCTATGGATTTGCATATGCTGGACATTTCCTGTGAGTGGGATCATACTTCTAGAAAATGTGGCCTTTTGTGTTTGGTTTCACTCAGTACAATGTTTTCAAGTTTTATCCATGCTATCGATGTATGAGTATTTCCTCTTTTTAATGCTTGAATAATATTCCATTGTATAGATATGCCACATTTTGTTTGAAATTTTCCATTAATCACTTCATGAACATTTGTGTACAAGCTTTTCTATGAGCATATGTTTTCTTCTTTTTTAATTAAAAAAATTTTTATTCATTTATTTATATATTTATTTTAATTTGACCAGAGAGGGACACAGAGAGAAACAGAGAGAAGGCAAGCTGCCAAGCACAGGACTTGAACTGTGGTAGACCATGTGGGAGTCCAGCACCCTTAACCACCACACCACCTGCTGGCCCCGAGCATATGTTTTCAATTCTCTTGGGTGTGAAATTGTTGAGTCATAGGGTAATCCTATGTTTAAGTTTTTGAGGAATTGTCAAACCATTTCCCACAACTTCTATACCACTTTATAGTCTAAACAGCAACATATAAGGTTTTAATTTCTTCATATCCTAGCCAATATCCATTTCCTCCCTTCCTTCCTATTTAAGTTATAGCCATCCTACTGGGTATAAAACAGTATTTCATTGTGGCACAGACTTGCAGTTCCCAAATAACTAACAATATCAAGCACCTTTCCATGTGTTCTGGGCCATTTGTATATCTTCTTTGGAGAAATGTCTGTTCAAATCTTTTGCCTATTTTTAAATATGGTTGTTTTCTTTTTGTTATTGGTTTTAAGAGTTCCTTACATATTCTGGATACTAGACCCTTATAAGATATCTGATTTGAAAATAGTTTCTCTCATTCTGTAGATTGTGTTTTCATTTTCTTGATAATACCCTGTTAAGCACAGATGTGACTGATTCTGATGAAATTTATCTATTTTTTTCTTTTGTTACCTGTGCTTTGGTGTCATATCTGAGAAACCATTGCCTAATTCAAGGTCACAAAAACTTTCACCTATATTTTCTTTGAGGAGTTTTATACTATAGTTTTAACTCTTACCTTTATGCTTTTGATTAATTTTTATTCTTTTTTAATTGTTTATCTTATCCTTTTTTTTAAAGAATTATTTATTTTATTTTATTTATTCATTCATTTTATTTTACTTTGACCAGAGAGAGAGAAAGTGAGAAAGCAAGCCACCAGGTCCAGGACTTGAACCGTGGTTGGCCATGTGGGAGTGTCCAGCCAGCGCCTTAACCACCACGCCACCTGCTGGTCCCCAATTTTTATTCTTTTTTATTTGTTTTGTTCTTATTTAATATAATAAACATATTAACCAGCTAACTTTATTAAAGTTTATATCTAATAATACCACTATCCGAGTCTCTTCTGGTCCATTGCCTCTCTTAGTTTTGGGTCACAGATCTTATTTCCTCATGGTTCTAATTATTTATAATTGAATGCCAAACATTGTATATGAGGCATATTAGTCCTAGCATGATAGTATCTTCCTTTAGAGAGGATTTAAAATTGCTTCTAGCCACTAGCTATCCTAGATCACCTTAATCTAATTAGAAATTAAGTGAATTTGAAGCTAGGTTTCTGTCCCTGTGGGACTGTTGCAATCTATTTCTAAATTGTATCATTTTGGTATCCCAAAGCCTGGAGAATTTTACCAGAGCTGCCCCCTCCTTAGCCTTGATTTCCAGTTGTTGCCCTGTAGCCCTACTCATTTACTAAATGCTTTGCTCAGCTTCTTGCCCTTCACTAATCTTTTCTAGACAGCAGATGTTTTTTGAGGGAAAGTAGTTCCAATGAAACAAGCGTTGTTTGAATTTCCTAAGCTGCCATTACTGGAAGCACAACTTCAAGTTTAAACTTTGAATAGAGATTATTTTATGTTTATTTGTGGCCCTCTCCAGTCCAGTGCAACCTGAATACCTAATGAGTACTAAAAAAATTGCTTTCTATAAAAGAATGAATGGATACTGGTGATAGGTGAAGGCTTACCACTCATGTTTTACATGGTCCATTTTTCAAGACATGGTGACCAAAGCAATCTGGTAAAACAGGACAAGTAAGCTTGAGGTCTTACATATGGTTCTTCATTAGTTCTCTATGGACTTTTAAAAAATACAGTTAATCAAAGAAGAGGCCACTGAATTCATCTTAAAAAAAAAAAAAAAAAGAAAAGAAAACCTCTCTGAACTTAGCTGAGTGATTAAAAAAAATCCAGATTCAAACCTCAGAAATCCTCTGATGACCCAAAGTCCATGAAATGGAGGAATTCCATGAGAAGTTCTAAAAATGAGCACATAAAAAAGTCTTACATGGGGCCATTTGGAGCCTGAAGAGAGTTTAGACATCTAGTTCCTAGAACATATGTAAAAATGTCAGCTTCATCAGTCATCTCAAACTCTATACTGATCTTTACTCTGTGACACTAACATAGAAACAGAAAGAAATAATCATTGACTTCTAATTTTCTCTCCAGTAAGTGGCCATACACTGTTGATTTTTCCTTCGTGATATGTCTGACATCAGTTTCCTTCTTCCATTCCTGCTGTCACTGCTACTATATCAAAGGCCTTTATTACCTTACCCCTGGACTGAGAGGTCTAGTCTTGCTTATAATAGCACTATTATATCATTTTCCTGTGAATAAACCTTCATGGTCCTCTAGTGCTCTCAGAATAACATTCCAACTCCTTAGTTTGGCATCTGAAACTCTTTTCAACTTTAGCTCAACTGCTATCCTCATCAACACTATGATTTAGCCAAATGCTTTTACTCCCCACCCTCTAAAGAGTCCTCACACATTCCTGTGCTCCCTTTCATCTTTCATGTGTGTGTGTGGGTGTGTGTTCTAGAGGGCATGTACACTTGACAGAGAGGAAAAGAGAAGAAAGCACCCCCCACAAGGCATGGTCATGCCTCAATCCCTTCTCCTCTATCTCTTCCTCTTTTGGGGATATGGGGCATGCGCATATACCCAGTATGTTTCTCACGTCACTGGGTCCTGGACTTGAACTGCAGGGTCAGCCATGTGGGCTCTGGCTGCCTTACCCAACAGGCCACAGAGTCAGACCATTCTGTTTCATCTTAAAGTCAGTTTCCAGTTTCTTCTATATAGACTCTTCTTCTATTCCAGTTTGCCCTCCACGCTCACAAACTCCTCACTCTCCAGTGCTAATTACTGAAATTGTTTCCATTTACTAAAAACCCAGCTCAGATTTCCACTCCACTACCTGCTGCACACAAAGCATTTAGTCCTATGTCTGACATAGAGTAAACGTTCAGTATGTGTTCTTTAAAAAAGAATGTGTGTGTGTTATGGGGAGATACAGTTTTCCATCAGTGGTACTATGAAAATCACATATCCCTTTGGGAACAAAAAATACATCACACTATATGTAAGAAATTAAAAACTGCAATGTGAAAGCCAAGACTATAAAGCATTTAAGAGATAATATAGTGAAGTATCTCTAAGACCTTAAAGCAGGAAAAGCTTTTTTAAAAAATTTGCTAGAAGGTGTATGTGCTTCCTAGAGGGAGACATATGGAGACAAAAGGGAAGTGAGAAAATAACCCCCATGGGGAATGGCCATGACACAATCCCGTTGCCACCATTTTTCCTTTCAGGTTTTTGAGCAAGTATACACATATACATGGCTTGTTTTTCAAGCCACCAGGAACAAGATTTGAACCTTATAATTAGGTTATGTGGATTTAGCCACCTTCACCACCATGCCACTGGCTAGCCCAGAAAAGCTTTTCATATACATGTTAGAAAAAGCCCCAGCCATATATGAAAATGAAGGTAAATAAACTAAAATGAATAACTTTTATTAACCAAAATGAAACACATAAACTAAGAGAAAAAGAGAGAGACCAGGGATGGTGTAGGAGAACATAGGTCTACACATACAACCCACAAAAGACTAATTCTCAGAGTAGGCACGCCATAAAGAATACATCAAAATGGTCAATGGAGTAAGAAAAGGGCCCCAAATATTTATTCAGATAAAAGCAAAGTAAAATCAATGTGACAACAGCTAAAATTAGGACAATTAAAGCCATAAGTAAAATGAAAACTCTGACCATACTACATGATGGTAAAAAGGCTGAAAAATGAAAACTTTCAAACACTGTTGGGGGGGGGGTAAACCTTTGTAAATTGCAAAGCAATTTAATATTATATAGTGAAAAAGATATGCCTGCCTTTTGACCCAGCAATTCTACTACTAGGTATATAGCCTAGAAATCTGCACAATGTGTACACACATAAGAATGCTTATAGCAGTACAACTCATGTCAGTTGCAAACTAAAAACAACCAAAATGCCCATTGATAACAAAATGGATAGGTAAATTGTGGTGTATTTTTCATTATTTATTTAATCTTATTTATTTATTTATTATTATTCCTCAAGTTGACCAGAGAGACACAGAGAGAGAGGGAGAGGGAGAAAGTAAGCCTCCAGGTCTGGGACTTGAACCTTGGTCAGCCATATGGGAGTCTAGCACCTCAACCACCATGTCACCTGCTGACCCTGAATTGTGGTGTATTTTTAAAGGAAACCCTATAGCAATGAAAACAAACCAGGTATAGTTTTATCCAACAGCACGGATGACGCTTACAAACCATGGCAAACCAAAGATCAAGACACCAAAGATAACTCCATTGACGTAATGTTCAAAAGCAAGCCTATGCGATCTAATAAGAAATAAATATTTTGGTTTTCATCCAGGGTTCCATGCACACAGCGCCTCAAACTCTTATAATTTCTTAAGTAGTAGTAAAGGTGAAAGGACCACTCTTTGTTATTCATAACAAACCCTTTCAACCACATCTGAGTTTAGATGTTAATGACATGATATTTGCAAAGCCTCAAAGGATGTGGATTCTGATTGCCAGGGGCACTGACCTTATGATTAAAGGATTAGAACTTCTGTTTCACCCCCAACCTCTGGAGAAGGGAGAGGGACTAAAGGTTGAGCTGATCACCAATGACTAATGATTTAATCAATCATATCTACATAACGAAGCCTCCAACAGAACATGAACGGGTGAGTGAACATGTGCAGGTGGTGTGTCCGCAGAAGGTTTGGAAGCTCTGTCCCCCATACTTTACCCTGCCCTATGCAACTCTTCCATCTGGCTGTAACTGAACTGTATCCTTTTATAATAAATTGAAAACCCAGTAAGTAAACTATTTTCCTGTGTTCTATGAGCTATTCTAGCAAACAACTGAACCCAAGGAGGGGTGTGGGAACCTCTGGTTTACAGCTGGTAGGTTGGAATCACAGGTGATTGTGACTGGCATCTGAAGTGGGGGTAGTCTGTGGGAATGAGTTCTTAATGTGTAGGATCTGTGATAATTCCAGGTAGATAGTGTCAGAATTAAATTTAACTACACGATATACATTGGTTTCAAGGAGAATTGCTTGGTGTGAAAAAATTCCCCACATACCTAGAAGTGGAAGTCAAATACAATAGTGTGAGTACTGAAAAGAAAAGCAGTGTTTTTTTCCTACTCAAAAGGCAAAATTAGACTTTACTATTTAAGGGTAAATACCTAGGGGACATAATTAAAGAAAATCAAGGACATAATTATCACAACATTAACACAGTGGGTGAAACATAGGGGGTTATTGTTGGAAAAGAGCAGAGCAGGGACTTTTGAGGTGCTGATAAGGTTCTACATATTAATCTTCGTGGTTAGTTACTTTGGCATTAGCTTTATAGTCACTAATATATTGTACACATAAAACATGCTAGGCACATGTGTGTGTGTGTGTGTGTGTGTGTGTGCCAAAAATCCTGACAGAATGGAGAAGGGATTGCAACATGACCAAATCCCATGGGTAGTGCTTTCTCCCTCTCTCTCTCACTTTCTGTCTCTCTCTGGTGAACATATGTGATTTAAAACAAACAAACAAACACAACCCCCCCCCCAAAAAAAAAAAAAAAAAGAAAAAAGAAAGAAAGAAAAAGAATTCCATGACCAATTATCTATCATGGGTGCAGAAATGGTTTTTGTTTTTGTTTTTTTGGGGTTTTTTTGCTAGTACATAATAGTTCATGGGTCTTCCCTGAACAACCCAGCTGGACTTGAGCTTTTCCTTGATGGCCCATACTATCAGTACATTCTCTAGCAATTATCCCCATGCCATTTATGGGCACTTATATATACACTACCTTGAGTAGAGTTCTTTATGCAAATGCTCTCTCCCCTTTCAACTATAGCATAAGCTTCTAAAGGATGTGGACTATATCTTGCAATTAGTAATTAATAAATAGTTATTATAGCTGACATTTACTAAGTCCTTACTGCGTGCTAACCATTTATAGGCACAACCTCATTTAATCTTTGCAATAACTCTTAAGAGTTGTTATTATTATTTCCATTTTATAAATGCTAAACTTTAGCAAGGTCAAAGCATCTTGTCCATGGGAACGCTATTAAATGGTGGAATTGGAATGTAAAGTCAGAAATCCCGTGCAACGCTATTCTATCACATGTATATTCTTCTCATCTTGCACAATGCCCTGCATTAGTAAGTACCCAATAATTACTGTATGAAAATGGGGAAAGAAAGACTAAATTCTTAGGCCAATTCTAAAGTTCTCTTACAGTAACTCTATAAACTCAATTAAATTCCTAGTGATGAAAAAGGTTTACTTCACAGCAAGAAAGGGATAGTACAAGAGAGTATTCTTGTTGTATCAGTTTTTAAATTCTCAGGTGTATACTCTGAGAAGACTGTGACTCCATCTAAAAATCATTAGATTATATTTTTTTTGTTAAAAACAAAATTATATATGTAGAGCTATAGAAATAGCTGCTAGAATATTCTTCAAAAAAATTTTTTAAAAAAAAAATTTTTTTGCTATAGGATACATGCTGACCAGAAAGACAGAGACGGAGAGACAGAAAGTGAGAAATCATCCCCAAGGGGAGATGGCCACACCGCAATCTCTTCTCCTCTATTATCCTCTCAGGATCTTGGGCACGCACACACGCAGTCCTGGCATGAGTTTAAGCCACCGGGACTGGGACTCGAACCATAGTCGACTACATGGGAGTCTGATGTCATAGCCGTTATGCCATCTGCTGGTCCTGCGGCTAGGATATTCTAATTAAGGAAGGTCATCTAAAAGTTAATCAGCTTTTAAATTCCTTTGTTGTAGTTGGATGGCTGGCAGTTCAAAGGGCAAATGGCAGAAACATGTCTCATGAAGCACCCTGGCCACAGTGCAGATGGAACTGAGCCAGAGGCTTACCCGGCTAAAAGGCATTACTGCTTTCCCACTGACCCGGGCTGTCCAGTGGAAGCCTTTAACAGTCCATCTGTTCTTTGCTATGGTCTTGGGGCTTACAGATGAATGAGATGAGGATGGTGGGTAAATGACAAGGGGAGGCACTGTCTTGGGGGTGCTGCTTCTCATTTTTACCCTACAAGCACAATCTTCTTGGGGACCCTTAAGGAAGGGAGTGAAAAGAGGCTGAAGACAATGGATGCTTTCAGCAGTCCCCCAAAGACTCAGAGAAGATGCAGAGGGGAGGTTTAAACACCCAGGGGAAAAAAATTACTTCTTGGTTCATTCTAAAAACAAAGATGATGATGAAAGAATTGTTCGTCACAGTTAGAACAAAAAGAAAACAACAACAGGCCTTCCTGCATTCCTGGATCTCCAAGCCAGGTTGTCTGTCCTCTCAACTTAGAGATGAAGAATCTGGCTGCTGGCGGGCCTCTTTCCCCAGATCATCCCTGCCCCCCAACTCCAGGGGACAATTGAGCTGTGTCTCTGGCATGTGTGGAGCTGCAGGTCACGGCCATATTTAACCAGAACATTCATTCTCACAGGCACTATAGGGCCCCTCAAAACGCCCTTTGTGTCACTGTGCCTTCTTTCCACCCGCCTTGACACTAATTTAATCAAGATGCCCTTCTAGCGCTTGGATAGGGTGGATTCATCAGCCGTGCATTCCTCTTGGCACTAGAGTTGCACAGCCAAATACGTGGGGTTCAGACCAGCAAGTTGAGGAGATGGGGTCTGGGTCTCCAAGCCAGGGCATGTCGACCCTGTATGTACACCCCAGGCCTAAATAAAGAGTGCACCAATTTGATGTTCCTATAATTTTTAATTAACCCTAAACATTGTGGAGAATTGGTGAAATGTTTTCTTAGGCAAATATGCAGACATTCAGGAGCAAAAAAAAATTTTAAAGGCAAAAAAAAAAAAAAAAAGAAAGAAGAAGGAAAGAAAAGAACATCAGGACTTTAAATACGTATTTTTGATTCATCGGCATTGTTTGGAATGCAGAACTAGAAAAGAGCTCACTGTCACAACTCTGTCTGCCCTTCCCCTCCTAGTCTCCACCCAACTTTTCCCAAATTTTGCAAAATCTGAAAATTCCAATGTTCTTACCCAAGAACCAGATATTAACTCAGAATTCCTGAGCTGTTTCTCTAGACCATAGTCAACATTTAGAAGAGAATGTCAAAACTGTGGTAGAGAATTAAATCAATAAAAAAAATGTCACAAAGAAATCATCTGGAGCCCTGGGTCCCTGCCCAGATTCCCGGACTCCTGGCCTGATACTCTTCCTGTGCTGCAGTATCTCCCAGAGATGGCTTCTCTGTGCATCACCACTTTATTGAATTGATTCGTAGATGCCAGACCAAACCTTTGAAGTGTGAATCTTGTGGGCCAGAAGACTCTGGAATGAAGCAGGCCCAGGAACTCATATAATCTATCTAAGAACTGATTTGAATATGTGTTGAAATTCCTGTCAACCACAGATCACTTGTCATGACCTCTAGCCTGGGACATGTAACCTATTCCCTTCATCATTTGCCTGACAGTTTAATTAGCTCACATCAGCAGTGACAGAAATATATTCAAAGGACTACTGTTTCACAACCTACAGGGGACTTGGAGAAACCCAGCAGAACTCCAGAAGGTAAGAGGAGAAAACTCTCCATACATTTGAAACCAAAATACTCAACTCTCTCTCAGCTCCCTCTCTACCTGCCCAGCTAGGTTGGCCACTGAGCTGGGGTCAGGAAAAACCCTAAATTCTCAGGCCAGGTCGAAAGTTCTCTCTCTCTCTCTTTTTATTTTTTTTAAGATATATTTAATTTTATTTATTATTGTTATTCTTTTAAAAATTTGTTACAGGGCACATGCACTTACCAGAGACAAACAGAGAGAGAGTCAGAGAGACAGAGAGAGAAAGTGAGGGAGTAAGCCACCAGGTCCAGGACTTGAACTGTGGTTGACCATTCAGGAATCCAGTACCTTAACCACCACATCACCTGCTTCCTCCCCCCCCCTTTTTTTTTGAGAGAGATTTTTGCTAAGGGTATGCGAGCTTGCCAGAGAGACAGAAAGTGATAAATTATCCGCCAGGGGGGATGACCACACTGCAATCCCTTCTCCTCCAGTATCCTGTCTGGATTTTGGGCACCGACACACAACGCGCCCAGTGTGAGTTTAAGCTGCTGGGTCTGGGACTCAAACCACCGTCGACTACGTAGGAGTCCAGCGACGCAATCATTACATCGTCTGCTGGTCCCCCACAGTTCTCTTATCGTAATTCTATATACTCAATTAAATTCCTAGTCATGGAAAACTCCTTTGCAAAGCTATGCTGCAGAAGTTCACCATGCTCAGGTAAACAAACATCTCACCCATGTTGCATTTTAAGGAAGAATTGAGCCTTTCCCCACCACCTTTGCTGGCTTGCTTATTTTCTCTTTTACTCTGGAGAAGTCAATTAAAAACACTTCCCTGGGCCAGGAGGTGGTGTGGAGGTTAAGGCACTGGATCCCATATGGCCAGATTCATGGTTCCAGACGTGGACCCAGGGGCTTGGGAATCACATTAGGCACATGTGCATGCGTGCCTCTAAATCTTGGAAGGGAGAGGAAAAGGGATTGTGGCATAGCCATCCCTGGTGTGTGTATGGGGGTGATTTCTCACGTTCCCTCTGTCTCTCTTTTTCTCTCTGGCTAGCGCACATGCTCTATGGCAAAAGCCTAAAAAAAGAAAAGAAAAAAGAAAGACTTCGCTGATACTGACAAATCTTTTTTTTTTTTTTTTTTTTTTTTTTTTGAGAGGTTTTCACTATAGGGCGCGTGTGCTCGCCAGACAGACAGAGAGACACATAGAGACAGAAAGCGAGAAATCACCCCCCAGGGGGGATGGTCACACCGCAATCCCTTCTCCTCCGTTCTCCTCTCTGGACCTTGGGCACGCACGCACACATGCCCAGCGTGAGATTTAAGCCACCAGGTCCCAAACGCGAACCGAGGTCGACTACGTGGGAGTCCAGCGACATAGCCATTACACTAACTGCTGGTTCCCGATACTGACAAATCTTAAGAGCATGGTTGACAGTTCTAGGTTTTGAGAGAGAGCACTCATTCAAACCCAAGAGATGAATACAAGCCTTTACGATAGCAAGTAGCAAACATTTGGGAAAAGGGCCAATGGAAGCAGCCTCTAGGCTATGGAGAACACAAACTCATTTGATAACATCCTAGAACTAAATGGTGAGGGGGACCAGCAGTTAGAGTTATGGCTATGTCGCTGGACTCCCATGTAGTCGACCGCGGTTCAAGTACTGGGCCTGGTGTCTTAAACTCATGCCAGGCACATGTGCATGTGTGCCCAAGATCCCGAGAAGAGAATGGAGGAGAAGGGATTGCAGCGTGGCCATCCACCCTGGGGGGTGATTTCTCGCTTTCTGTCTATCTATCTCTATCTGTCTCTCTGATGAGCACACGCGCCCTATAGCAAAAACCTTTCCAAAATCTCCAAAAATAAGAAAGAAAGAAAAACGCATTGCGGTCAGCAGGTAGTTAAGGCACTGGATTTCTACATGGCTGACCACAGTTTGAGTCCTGGGCCGGGAGGCTTGTTTTCTCACTATCACTCTCTCTCTCAATCTGTCTCTCTCTGGTCAAACTGAATAATAATAATAATAATAAATAAAATTAAATAAATAATTTAAACAAAAAGAAAAAAAAAACACTGAGGGCTGAAGCTGTAGGTGCTTCAGCACCCCCCCCCCCCCCCCCCCCCGCCCAGCACTCTTTCCCTCAATAAACTTTCCTTTTTCTTTGAGATAACCACCTCAGAAGTCCTACTCTGAACCATGACATCAAAATGTTGACAGGGTTCATTCCTTACTGGACCTCCTAGGGACAGAATCCATTTTCTTGCTTCCCTTAGTTTCTAGAGATGCCTGTGCTTCTTGTCCAGTGACCCCTTTTCCATCTTCAAAGCCAGCAATGGCTGACTGAACCCCTCATAGCTCATCACTGACTCTGAACTCCTCTGCCTCCTTCTTAACTTCAAGCACAATGGTAGGGGCCCAGTGATGGTGCAGGGCAAGCGATGCTCTGCAAGAATGCCTTACCTGGGAGGCTCTGGGTCTATGTCTGAAGAGCCCCCTGAACACATGGGTGTGCATGCATGTGAGCCAGAGCTGGCTAAAGCTGAGGGTGGGTCACAACGTGAAGACTTTGTTGGGGGTGCCCCTTCCTCTCTTAAGAAAAAAGGAATTAAGTTTCAAAAAACAAAAAGAAAAAGAAAAACATGCTGGGCACGTGTGCATGCATGCCCCAAATCTCAAGAGAATAATGGAGAAGGGATTGCAAGGCCAACTGCCCTGACGGGGCGTTTTCTCACCTTCCCTCTCTGGGTTTCTTCAGTGAGCACATACATCCTATAGCAAATTTAACAAACAAACAAACAACAGAAAATAACAAAATAACTAGAAAAAGTGCCAAAGTCAGGAGAGACAAAGGGAGACAGAAGCACTGTCTGAGATAAGCAGAGACTAAGGAGACAGTTCACTTCAACACAATGTGTGATCCTGGACCAAACTCTGAACCAGAAATTGGATATTAGTGGGACAATGAGTAAAACATGAATAAGGTCAGTAGATGAGATAATAATATTGTATCCATGTTCATTTTCTGATTTAGATCATTATACTGTGGCCATATGAGATTTGAACCTTTGAGGAATCTGGGTTAATGATAAACAGAAATGTTTGTACCATTTTTGCAATCTTCCTTTCAGTCGAAAATTATTTCAAAATGCAAAGTTAAAACAACCACAACATTAAAGGGGCTTCTGCTTCTCTGGCTTCACAGTGTAAGTCCTTTCACGTGGCATGCAAGGCCACGCCCTCCTCCTTAGCCTCATGGCTTGCCATTCCCCTACAAGGGGCCTGTGCCCAGCCATACTGCCTATTGTTCCAGAACACTCTTCACTTGCTTAGACTCCCTTGTTTTCTGAGCAAATTTGTTTCCTCTTCCCATACTCCTACCCCTGACACATACGCACACTGTCTTTCTTTCAGAGACATAAAGAACTCAGGAGGCATAGCTTACCTGACACTTCCCTCCACCCCTGTGACATTGTGCTGTCACTGCTTATTCGCATGTCTGGTTCCCCACTAGACTCTGTGCTCTTCTGTCAAGGACCACGTCATACCACATTCAGTCTCAGCACATGGGAACATGCCACACAGCTGGAACTCAATTAACTGTGTGCTGAGTGAACGTATTGTCTACACTTAGAACTATCCTAACACCCCACATCTGTACAGTGTCTAACACAGATGGCTTGACAAGCACTTGGATAGAAATTCCCTCCTAATTACAGAATTTCAGAGAAAAATCTTAGAAAGATTAGTCCAAATCCTTAGTTTACACATTTAGAAAACCAGATTCCAAACAAGTTACAAAGTGAGGTTGCACTGGGAGTCAGTGTGGAACCTAGGATAAGACCATTAGCATCTTCTCTGATTCATACACGAGAAGGACCTCTCTCCTCCCAAACAACAAGTACTCTAGTATGCATGCACGAGGATCTGTCTGGGCCTGGTATAGTGTTTAGAGAAAGCATGTAATAAATGCTTGTTAAAACATTCACTGGGGAGCAGCACCTCAAATTCTTATTTCATTCAGCCTAAACCTGAAGTGTTGTGACTCTAAGACCAGGCCTAACCAAGACGCCGGTCTGTAATGTGAAGAATGCACAGCCGAATGCACCAATTTTAAGTGGGAAGGCCTGGTTTTCCACCTAGGAGGTCTATGATCCATGGAGAGCAGGAACCTGGCTTTCTTCCTGGCTGGTGGGAGGATGAGGCAGGGATGACATAGCCCCAAGCTACGTGGAATCAGGCCAGAGGCGACAAGCTCAGATCACATCCTTACATCTAACCAGGGGAGGAAGCCCATCCCATGTGTCAGAAATCATCTGCTCTGATTATAACACCCTTTTTAATCCTTCTGGCCCAAGAGGGGATATGCACTGATAACTTTAATGATGCCAGCAGGTACAATTAATTTCTATTCCCACTCTTCCTATACTGTTATGTGAAGGGGACTACAAGGACAGGATTAAACTCCACTGGGGCTTCCGTCTGTAACTCTGACACAGACTGCTCACAACTCAGCAGGGAAAATCTCATCCTGTGTGTCATCGCAAGGACCAGAGATGACCCTGTGAGTGGTTGAAAGACTCTGTGTGGCCTTGGGGTCAGGTGTAATTCTTTTGTGGTTGTATAACAATTGCTACAAAATTAAATTGAATTAAATGAAAAAGGCCAGGCAGAATTTGGTAGTAGTCTAATGGACATAGATTTTTTTTTTCTTAAAGTTTATTTGTTTATTTATGATGGAGAGAAAAAGAGACACACAGAGAGAAAGAGATTGATTTTTTTTTTTTAAACTCAGGGTCTTGTCATGTTGAGCTCCTTCTGCTCCTGCTTCCAAGTCAGCTGGGACCATAAGTGGATACCAGCAAACCAGGCCTGTTTAGGTTAGGCCAGGCCTCCCACGTGGCTTCAGCCTCTAAATAGCAGAGTCTTAGTGTACACCACTGTCGCTGAATCTTGGACGGTGTTATTAAGCAAGATTACATCAAAACCATACCGAAATATTTTATATTGTTTCAAAGAATGACACCTATTTTATTGGCTGACATGTTCTGCATTTAATGTACCTCTAATGTAAGGGTTTTTTTTATAACTGTCAAGAATTCTTTTTAAACTAAAAATGAAAGTCAACTTGAAAAGGGTATCTTGATTTATGTACTATTTCTCTTCTAAAGCAGTTTCATATCCTTTGTCATCGTTATCCTCATAAGATCTCTAGGAGGTAAAAATGAAGTAAGTTTCTTGTTCAGTTTATAGATGGCCACACAGGAGTCTGGGAAGGTCAATTCTTGTGTAAGTCTCACAAGAAAAAAGATGCTAGAGTTGGAAGGGAACTTGCTTTTAACTCCCTATCTCAGGCTTACACTATTATATTCCTTCTCATTATTAGCTGAAAAGACAAGAAAAGTGCTTACATTTTTAGGAGGAGGTTATGTTGAGGGTACTATCAATTCCCCTAAGTTTAAAACACAAATCTAATGACATTTGCTCAGAACCTGTTCTTCCTAACTCTTTCATAGTACCTATTGATCATTGAGTCTTCTCTTCATTTAAATTCTCTGAGCCATATTATTCTCGTTTTCCTTTTGACCATTTACATTTGCTCTTCTTGGCCCAGTCCGTGGCCAGGTGGTTAAGGCATCTGGATCCCATATGGCTGACCACACAATTGGTGTTAGTGGTCCTCGCTGGGTGCATGCATGCCCAAAATCCCAAAAGGAGGAAAAAGGAGGAAAAGGTGTGACCATGCCCATGGCGGGGGGGAGAGGTGCTTTCTCTCTCTTTTTTTTCTCCTTCCTGCAAGCACACATGCACCATGGCAATAACAACAAAAAATTTGTTCTTTCTCCTCTTGGCTGGCTCTTCAAAGTCTTCTCTGTAGGCCTCAACTGCCTTTTACTCTGAATATTCACATTCATGACTTCAACTGCCAGTTTCATGTGGTTAAATTTCAGATCTCCTTTCTAGCTTTTAACCTTACTAAATCTTCCCCTTACCATTCTACAACTGAACTCAGGAACTGTCATGTCAGGTCTTACAGCACTGAACAGAAGCTAGAGGACCTGAGGTCCCACTTCTACTACTAACTACCTGGGTGACCTAAAGCAAGTCACTTCTCATTGGCTTTCAGATTCTTCACTAATTACAGGGCTGGGCCCAAATCAGCCGTTCTTCTACATACTTGCCTCAATAAATGACAACTCCAACTTCTAGCCCCAAATGCTTGGGATCATTATCTTCTCATGTACCATATTCAATTCTGCAGCAAACCCAATTGGCGCTGTCTTCAAAACACATCCCAGAATTTGATCCCTTGTCACCATCTGCACAGCTACCACCCAGGTTCAATCCACTATCATCACCTGCCCAAATTATTTATAGACACCTTTTTCTTTTTTTGGAGAGGTTTTTGCTATAGGGTACATGCGCTCGCCAGACAGAGAGAGACAGAGAAACAGAAAGTGAGAAACCACCCCCCAGGGGGGATGGCCACGCCGCAATTCCTTCCCCTCCATTCTCCTCTCAGGATCTTGGGCATGCACGCACACGCGCCCGGCGTGAATTTAAGCCACCAGGTCCGGGACTCGAACCGCAGTCGACTACGTGGGAGTCCAGCGACATAGCCATTACGCTAACTGCTGGTCCCTATAGACACCTTCTTAACTGATTCTCCATTCCTGCTTCCACCTTGCTCCTCCGTCAGTCCTCTTTAACACAGAAGCCAGAAGAATCCCATTTAAACAGGAGTCAGACTGCAGCACTCCTCTGTTCTAAATCCTCCAATAATTCTCCAGTGGCCTCCATGGCCCTTCCTGGTGCAGCTGGCCCTACTCCCCAACCGCATCTTCTACCACTCTTCTCACCAATAGCTCAAGGATTCCTAAGTTTCTCCAACCAAATAAGCACATTCCCATCTCATGGGCCTACATATGCTCTCTTTCCTCTGCCTGAAAAATCTTCCTCAGAGAGCTGAATAGCACAATCCCTCATACCCTTTAAAAATCGGTTCAAGTGCCAATTTAGCAGTAAGGCCTTCCCAAACCACCCTATGTATAAAATAGTAATATCCCCAGCATCCTCTTTCCCTGCTTTATTTTATCATCTAATGGATTATATAATTCCTGACTTATTTTGCGTTGCCTGTTTCTCCTACTAGAATGTTAGCTCTATGCAAACAAAGACTTTCTGTTATCTGCTGTATTCCAGTCCCTGGAACATGGAGTCACACTGTAGATATTTATTGAATGACTAATTGATTTTGATTCTTCTCTAGCATTTACCTCCTCCTGCTTCATGTCAGGTCACTGCCATGTCTATAGTGTCTTTGCTCTGCTTTTTACTAAATCTCATTCTTTTAGTTCCCATCGCCATCATCCAATAACTAATTTCCATTGTCTTCCTGAATTACTATAGCAGGTTTCCAAATACTGGGTCATTGGAAAAGTCATGATGCATTTTTACATAGAAAAAATAGAGAAATATATCATGACTTCTCTGAAGACCCAATAATTCCTTCATCCTAAACTACATTGAACACTAACATCAAAGACACTGAAAATTATAGTTTTCAGGTTTTCTTTGCCCTGCCAATGGTCATGGTCAAGGGCTTTCTTTGACCTATAGTTTGAACTCCTTGAGATTGTCTTCACAGCACTCTACACTCAGGGTTCAAGCTCTTCCCACATATTTCTACCACTGCCGGTCAAAAGGACATCGCTGTGCTGTCAGACTAGTGTCATAGCTGGCATTACTAATGGGGAAAAAAAGAGACAGGAAGAGAAACTGGTACCGGGACCAGCAGTTAGCGTAATGGCTACGTCGCTGGACTCCCATGTAGTCGACCGCGGTTCAAGTCCCGGACCCAGTGGCTTAAAACTCACACTGGACGCGTGTGCGTGCGTGCCCATGATCCCAAGAGGAGAATGGAGGAGAAGGGATTGCGGTGTGGCCATCCCCCCTGGGAGTGATTTCTCGCTTTCTGTCTCTCTGTCTGTATGGTGAGCGCATGCGCCCTATAGCAAAAACCTCTTAAAAAAAATAAATAAAAAAAGAGAAACTGGTACTAGGTAATATGGAAACATTCAAAAGATATTTCCAGGGGCCAGCAGGTGGCATGGTGGCTAATGGACTGGACTCTCTCATGGCTGACTGCAGTTTAAATCCCGGACCTGGTGGCTTGCTTTCTCACTTTCTCTCTCTCTCTCTGGTGAGCATACATACCATACAGCAAATTAAAAATAATAATAATAAATAAAACTAAATAAATAATTTCTTAAAAAGGTATGTCTATAAGATCAAAAATAAAGGAATAATAGAGAATCCTGGCAGCAGGTGATTAAAAAAATATCAGTCTAATTCTTTCTTCTGTATGAAGCTTGCCTAACTTACTTCTCATGTATCTATTCCTTCTTCAAGATCCTATAGACATCTAATTATCTGAAAATTTCTCATGAAATTGCTACCTTAAGTTGTAACCTGCTTCAGGAGTCTCTGGTCTGTCTCTCCAACAGAGATGTAAGCAACCTAAGATTGTAAACCACGTGTTTTTGTTTTGCTATAGGGCACGTGCGCTTGCTGGAGAGAAACAGGGAGAGAAAGAGAGAGAGAGATGAGAAAGTGAGAAATCACCCCTAGAGGTGATGGCCACGCCACAGTTTCTTCTTCTCTAGCCTCCTCTCAGGATTTTGGGCATGCACCACAAGTGCCCAGTGTGTTCTGTAAGTCACCGGGCCCAAGATTCAAACTGCACAATTGGTCATGTTGGATCCAGCTACCTTAACCACTACACCACCTGCTGGCCCATGCAAACCATTTTAGGCTTGCTCTGCAGCTCTTTTGTATTGCCAACTTGAATACCGAGCAGTTACAGGCAATTAAAAAATATAAATTGAACTGAATGAACTGGTAGTGGTTATGTGTGCTCCAGATTTAAATAAAGTAGTGCATCTTTTTTTTTTCTTTTTCTTTTTTAAGAGTCCCTGAAAGACAGGTCAGGTAGGCTACGTTATTTTCCTTGCCTGAAAACTCAAAGGCCCAGAAAGGCCACTGACTCAAGCAGCAGAAAGTGAATGCTTTTATCTCTTCTCCACCCTCAAAGTGAACATCAAAAGGAAAACAAGGTCATGGGAAGAGGCAAGGCAGGAAAGGATGTGATGCTTATGTGGGCAGAACACTCGGATTATCTTGGCTGTGGAGAAGCTAAAACCAGACTAAAACCAGTGACTGGATCTCCCAGTTTGTCTTCTGTGTTTTCTTTCCACCCTATCACACTGCTAAAAAAGATTAGCCAAGAGGTGCAAAGACCACCCTAGCTGGTGGGAGAAGGCACAAGGTAATACACTGTTCTACATGAACTTAACCAGACCCCAGCTGGCCATAGCAGGGCTTTGCATACCACTTTTTTCCCAGGTTTTACTGATGCCTATGACATTCTGGGAAGGAAGAGCAAGGACGTGAGCAATTTACTTTAGTGTAAAGATGAGGAACCTGAAACCCCGCAGGGTGAAAGAACTCTACTGAGTCAGCCAGGGCCCATGATCAGGCTTAGCTCTGAAGTCTAGATTGTAGTTGACCTCAAAGACAATGAGGAAGAGAGAAGACATAGAAAAAGGGAAAGAAGAAGGTGGAAACCCTTTCTCCTTGCCTTACAGTAAATGGAAACATAAATTTCCAAATAAAAGCATAGGCCACTTAGTCACCCTAAAAACAAGAGACTTTCAAGAAGTTATCAGTGAGATTCTGGATAACTTCTCGATGTACAAGAGCATGATCCACCAAGATAGCATGGCTAAAGAACCATAAGGAATGTATGAATAAGCTATAAAATGGTCAAAATACATAATGCTGCACCTTACAATAATGAATATCATAAAGAAGATGTGATGGCATAGAACAAAGGCTGTGCAACATGTTAAGAAAAAAAACAAAACAAAACAAAACAAAACAAAATAAACCCAAAAACTTAATATACACAGCTGGTCTTGTAGCACAGTGGTTAAGGGAGCCAGATTCCACAAGGCTGACTACACAGTTTGAATTCCAGCCCCAGTGGCTTGAAAAACACTCCAGGCACATGTGTGTGCATGCCCAGAATCCTGACAAGATAGAGAAATGGAGAAGGAAGGATTATGGTGTGACCAGTCTCTGGTGAGTCCATGCATCCTCTAGCAAATCAAAAAATGAAAAAAACAAACTTAATATGTAATATAATCCTCATTTTCTAAAGAAAAAATATTTATAGGAAAAAGATTAAAAGGAAATATACCAAAATAGTCAAAATTTTTGTTTGTTTGTTTGTTTGTTTGTTTTTGCTATAGGGTATGTGTGCTTGCCAGAGACAGAAGAGAGAGATGAGAAAGGGAAAATAAGCAACTTTCCCCCTCCCCCCACCGGGGATATAGCTATGCCCCACTCTCTTCTCCTCCACTCTCCTCTCAGGATTTTGGACATGCATGCATATGTGCCCAGCCTATTTTTTAAGTTGCTGGGTCTGGGACTCTTAACTGCTCACTCAGCCATGTAGGATCTAGCCACCTTAACCACCATACTACCTGTTGGCCTCTGTTAATGATTCTAAGTAATCATGATTTTTTCATTCCCCCCACAATGTCTTGAGAAAAAACATGTACAACTTTTGCAATTGAAAAAAAATCTAAGCTTGAAGGTTTGTTATTTGTCTGCCTCAAAAAGAAAGACAAAATAAAACTAAAAACGGGAAATGTTACTTCTCTGTCCTGCCCCTGGGCCTAAATAATGACTACATAGCTTAATAAGATAAAAGACAATTCTGAGAGCTCTTAAGACCATGAAGAGGGATGCTTCCCAGGTTCCTATATGGTCTCTTGAAGCCAGGCATTAACACAGACAATTAAAACTAATCTATAGCTGGAAATTTCATGTTGAGGAAAAGCTGGATATAACCCAAATGATTTGTACAACAAAGGGAAAAGGAAGAAAAACAAAAACGAAATGCAACAAACAAAAATCCCAATGGCTTGGCTTAAAAGCAAAGAAACGTAAAATCAGGAAGAAAAACTAAGAGATCAGAAAAAGTCCAGTATTATAAGGAGATGATGAAAATGGAAAAACCAAAGATGTTATCTCAAAAGAGGGAATATACAAATTTTGTACTCATTTGAAATAAAGATCATGCTCAGACAAGCAGGAAGAAATTAAAAGGAAAACTCTTGACAAAGATAAACAGAAAAAGTAAAAGAACCCAGTCCTGCAAGAAAGGAGGTGACATCAAAGTGCCTACTCTCTGTGGACAAGCTGAGCAAGAAACAGAATCAGAACAGCACAATGGAAATACTGGCCTGACAAGAGCATCAAAATGTACGAGTGCAGAATGCACAAGCCATTAATTGCTTGCACAATCACTGGTTCTTTTGCTTACTAATACGTCTGCCACCTTCCTACGTGCAAGGCAGCAGGGCATGGTGATAAGAGATGGCATGGGGAAGCCAACTGTCTAGGTTTGAATCCTAGGACTCCTATCAGCCCGCTGCATAACCATAAGCAAAGTGCTTATGCCCTTTGTCAAAATTCTTCTCTTTAAATGGGATGACAGGCACCAGCAGATGGCATAACGGTTACGTTGCTGGACTCCTCTGTAGTAGACTGCAGTTTAAGTCCCGGACCCAGTGGCTTAAAACTCACACTGGGCACGTGTGCATGCATGCCCAAAATTCCAAAAGGAGAATGGAGGAGAAGGGATTTGGGCGTGGCTATCCCACGTGGGAGGTGATTTCTCACTTTCTGTCTCTCTGGTGAGAACATGTGGCCTATAGCAAAAATCTCCACCACTACCCCCCCCCCCCCCCCCAAAAAAAAAAAGGAAAAAAGGGGAAGGGGATGACAAAACCAGTACTCATCTCAAAGGACTGCGGTGATGATGAACTAGATTAATACATGCAAAGCACTTAGTACCGTCCCTGGGTAAGGTTAGCACTCATTTGGTATTAGTTATCATTATTATTTCTTATTATTACTGTGGCTCTTACAATAAAAAACCTGGTACCTAGTCAGCTTATACTCCATTCGTGTAGTTTCCCCTGAGAATAATAAGTTTTTACAAACTACTGTCTGTTGGCATGGTGCCTGATGAGTTGTATTAATAATTCTCTCCTGAGACCAGCAGTTACCGTAATGGCTATGTCACTGAACTCCCATGTAGTTGACAGTGGTTTGAGTCCCAGACCTGGTGGCTTAAACTCACACCGGGCACATGTGCGTGCGTGCCCAAGATCCCGAGGAGAATGGAGGAGAAGGGATTGCGGCGTGGCCATCCCCCCTGGGGGGTGATTTCTCGCTTTCTGTCTCTCTTTCTCACAAGCGCACGCACCCTATATATAAAAAAAATCCTCTCCTTTCCTCAGAGGCATGTTGCAGTCGAGTAAAAGAGGCGCAAAGGGGGCCAGCAGGTGGTTAAGGTGTTGAACTCTCACATGGCTGCCGGTGATTTAAGTCCTGGATCTGGATACTTCAAACTCAAGTTGGACACATGTGCATGCATGCCCAAAATCCCCAGAGGAGAATGAAGAAGGGATTGCAGTGTGGCCATCCCCCCTGAGGGGTGATTTCCCACTTTCTATCTGTAGCGAGTGTACACAGCCTATTGCAAAATCTCTCTCTCTTAAAAAAAAGAAAAGGCACAGAGTTAGTAACAGTAACTTGTCTAAAATTATTTATTGATATTTAGATGATCAGATTTATGACTGAATTGCCATCCAACATTTGTAGGACAGCACCAGGCATCACACCTTACAACTGGCTTTCTATCATGTGAGAAAAAATGTAACTGTAAAATGGAGCATTCAGACTACTGCCACCTTGTTCTAGGCAGTCGGGTGATTGATTTTAGCATTACTATTGGTAGGTTAACTAGAAATGTATTTCTGATATGATGCAACAAGAAGTACCTAACATCACCTGTATGAATTCTAAATCAAAAAATAATAGCTTGAATCCATTTGGGTCTTTAAAACAAACTTGCAATTTATAGGACACAGATAGATGCAAAATACAGCCACAAGTAAGCAACCAGACAAATCTAGAAGCCAGGACATTTTGTAATACAACTGGCCTAGTCTCTTCAACAAATCAATGTCATGGGAAGAGAACAATACTGGATTAAAGGAGACTTAGGGGACATAAAAATCAGTGTGCATTAGCTCCTGGCTTGGACAAATCAGTTGTCAAGGACATTTTTAGTACAATTAGGGATATATTTACATGGCCTTGGTATTAGATGAGATGCAAATTTACTGAAATGTAAAGATAAAGATCTTGAGTAAAATTGCAGATTATAAAATTGCATGTACATTCCATCTGTTTTTTAAATCATATTTTTGCTTTCTGTATTTTTGAATTTTATATAATGAACATGTATTATAGAATTTAAAGAGATTATTGAAAAGAAAAGAGGGAAGGGAAGGAGGAAAGAGAGAGGGAGAGGGTGATGAGGAGGTAAAATAAAAAGAGAATAAAAGGAAGTAGACAAGAGGGGTGAAGTAGAGAGCAGGAGAGAGCAAAGGCAGAGAAAGAGAGAGAAACTGATTTTGAATTTACTATTCTTTTTTTGAGAGGTTTCCGCTATAGGGCGCGTGCGCTCGCCAGACAGAGACATAGAGACAGAAAGCGAGAAATCACCCCCCAGGGGGGATGGTCACGCCGCAATCCCTTCTCCTCCATTCTCCTCTCGGGATCTTGGGCACGCATGCACACGCGCCCGGCGTGAGTTTTAAGCCACCGGGTCCGGGACACGAACCGTGGTTGACTACGTGGGAGTCCAGAGACATAGCCATTACACTAACTGCTGGTTCCCGAATTTACTATTCTTTTTTTTGTTTGTTTGTTTTCCTTATGAATTGTACCAAACTTTTTTTTTCTTTCATTTATTTATTTTCCAAACATTTTTTTTTCTTTCATTTATTTACTTTCCGAATTTACTATTCTTAACACCTGGATTGTGACCAGGCTCAACAATCTGATTTGTTAACCACTATTTTCCAAAGATACTAGGTATAAATTCTGAAACACAGGGTGGCAGGGTGATGTGGTGAAAAGACCCTGGGAGTTCAAATTCCATCGTCAACTCATTCTGATCTTACAAAAGAATATTTTACCAAAGTTTTGGGGTTTTTTTTTTTTTCAACTAAACATTGGGAAGAAAAATAGCCTTCCAATACAGTATTCATAGAAGCAATACTCATAATGGCCTCAAACTACCCAAATGCCACTAATGGTAGAATAGATAAAACAAAGTCTCATGTCCCAGAAAACCCTTTAGCCCCAGGCAAAATGGGACAGTTGATCATCTAAGGCACTGCCTAAGGCATTTCCCTGTAGGGAAGATGAAATTTGGAGTTTAATGCCTGCCAAGTTAGACTTAATAAACATCTTGGCATTTCCATGGAAACCGCAGAAAGGCCATGTCTTAGAATACAGAATATGACCCAGGACTAAGGGACAAAATCAAAACGTATACCTACTTTAACAAAGCATAAAATCAAGCCCCTACAAATTTAAGGTGATCGATAGGTAATTTACCTGCCTATCAGAACAAAACTTAACACTCCTCAGAGGAAGATAAGCACATCTAGAGTCTCTGTATCATCTATAATGTCCAAGATGCAATTAAAAAAATTAGTAGACATGTGGCAGAAAAAAACGAACATGTTCCGTGATCAAGAGAAGAATCAATAAATAGACACAGGCCCACAAATGATGTAGATGTTGGAAATGGCAAACAAGAATTCTTTAATAATTGCCAAAAATGTTTTGAAAATATCCATAGGAAAAGACAGATAAGTGGGTCAAGAGAAGGGAAATTTCAGGAGATATATGAAAACTGTAAAAACAAAACAAAACAAGGCCAGCTCCATGATGCAGTGATAACATACTGCTCAAGAGAATCCAGATCCTACATGATGACTCTGGCTTGAATCCCTGGCCCAGGCAGCCCAAAACATGCCAGGCGTGCATGAAAGTGCCCAACATCCTATGGGCTAGAGGAATGTAAAAAGGAGATTACGGTGTAACCAGAGCCTATGGAGAGTGACTCCCTCTCTGTTTCTCTCTCCTGCATGGACATGCACTCGATCATAAACAAAGAAAAAAATCTTTTCAGTGGAATTCATAAGACTAAAAAATACAATATCTGAAAGGTCGTTGGAGCTATTATCAAAAATTCACTGGATACTTTTAATAGCATATTGGACACACAAAAGAAATATTTGAAGAACTTTAAAAATGATCTAAACTGAAAAAGAAAAAGGTTAAAAAAATGGACAAAACCTTGATCTATGGGACTGTATCAAGCAGTCCAATACATATGCAAGTGAAATCAAAGAGGAGAGAGAGAGAGATGAAACAAAAAAAATTGTCAAACTTTTTCCCAAATTGAGGAAAAACAACTATTTGCAGAACCAGGATATTTGAATTGTATTTACCCAAGCCAAATAAATACAATAAAAAACACATTTCGAGTCATCATGGTCACACTGCTGAAAATCAAAGATAAAGAAAAAAATTAAAAACATCCTTTGTGGGCCAGCAGGTGGTGTGGAAGTTAAGGCACTGGATCCCACATGGGAACCACTGTGTGGTTCTAGTCCCAGACCTGGCAGCTTGAAAATCACACCAGGTGGGTTTGTGTGTGTGCCAAAAATCCTGAAAGGAGAAAGGAGAAGGGATTGTGGTGTGGCCATCTCCCCCATCCCCTAGGGTGATTTCTCACTTTCTCCCTTTCTCTCTATGTCTCTCTGTCTGTCTCTCTTTGGTAAGTGCACGTGCCCTACGGCAAAAACTAAAAATAAAAAAGTAAAAAATAAACGAACAAACAAAAATTCCCCCCACCCCCCAGAAAGATGTATTACTATTGTAGAATACAAGGGAGAATAAGAAGAATGACAGATGACTTCTCATCAGAAACAATGGAGGCCAGAAGACAGAAGAATTACATTTTTAAGTGGTTGAAATAATATTATATCATAGAATTTACATTCATTTTATTTTAAACAGGAAAATGCTTAAATTGTGTCAGACATCAGAATAGCAACTACCCTTTAGAGGGTAATGATTGGAAGGGAACAAAAGTGGATTCTCTTCTTCACCTGGGTGCGAGTTACATGGTTATGTTCAGTTCATAAAAAGTCATTGAGCTGTACCCTTTTGAAATATGTGCACTTTTTCTAAGTATTTTATATATCCATAAAAAGTTAAGAAAAAAAAATCTTGCAAGATAACATAGAAGGATTCGAGAAAATATATATTTAGGGCCTATTACAGTAAGTGATATGTATAATACACATTTTATAAAAGGTTGTTGGTGTTATTATTATCAATCATGCCACAGAAAGTGAGGGGTTCTAAGTGAATTGAGAAGCCCAAAGCTTTCTATGAGCAAATCTTACTTCTCAATTTGCCCTTTTCTTTTGTGTGTGTGGAAAGGTTTTTGCTATAGGGCGCATGTGCTCACCAGACAGACAGAGACAGAAAGCGAGAAATCACCCCCGAGGGGAGATGGCCACGCCGCAATCCCTTCTCCTCCATTTTCCTCTCAGGATCTTGGGCACACACGCACACACGCCTGGGTGAGTTTTAAGCCACCGGGTCCAGGACGTGAACCACGGTTGACTACATGGGACTTCAGCGACATAGCCATTATGCTAACTGCTGGTCCCTCAATTTGCTTTTTAAGCTCTTTTTATTATCTAGCATAATCCTAAATTTATAGTATTTACCAAAATACTTATTGACTGTGTGATATTCTAATTTAGGCTAGTACTCAAATACAAAGATGCATTTAGACACTTGTTTTCTGACCACTGCAACGTCTCCCCGATTTTGTGTGTGCGCGCGTGTGTGTATATGCTTTGTGTGTGTTTTTTTTAAACAGAGTCTTTCTATTCTGCAATCCTCCTACCTCAACCTTCTGAGTAGCTGAGACTACAAGTGCATGCCACCATGCCTGGCTTTTTGGGTGAGCCAGAATCCAACCTGGGCCTCCCATGTGGCCTCAGCCTGACAAGCAACTATATTTAGCACACACTACCTGGCCGAGACCTATACGCCTTTTTTTCTCCCCCAAAATTACTCTTCTTCAGATTCTCTTAATTATCCTTTGATTCATAAAGATTGAGGTACCTTACAACTTGGAATATTCTAAACAGAGCAAGTTGAGCTCTTTCAGAAAAGGCAGAGAGTAAGAAGTAAAACACCAAAAAGGCAAGCTTTTAAACTAACCTATGCAAAAGACTGCAGACATCTTTGATGCACACATTCCCTCTGAGCTGCATCTTCCTAAGTCCAAAATAAGCCTAGACTACCCAGAGAGGAGCCTTAAGGGAAAGCATACAGATGCTACTGACCTAGTGTTACAGAAACCAAAGCTAAACCACCATGAGCAGCACTTGCTGCAAAGCTCCCCTAGTCAGTGTTGGCTTTGGCAGTAAACCTGATGCCCCTTATCAGCAACGATACCTTTGAAGTAGCTGGCAGCCTTCCATACCCTACACAAATAAGCTCACTTCACATCCTATTCTTTACTCCAAAGAGGATCTCTTCATCAGATATGAGAATAAAGCTCAATTAATCAGAACAGATTTCTGCTACCAACAAGATAAATTGGGCACCTGGAACAGTGTAAAGCACTATGCAATGCTGTTAGTGACCCTGTTATAATGGGGAGAACATTCAGTCTATGACATACACTGAATTCAGAGGAGGAGGGGTATGTGGATGGGAAAAAGAGGGCGGGTAACCACTTGTCTATCCTCTCAGAGATATTAAACTATTTCTCAAGGGGGCAGAACACAGGGACACATTTGGAAAGCCATTGCTTCTCCATTCATTAAATCAACAGTACCTAGCTTGGACATCCAACTACACCAGCACATCATTTCTTCTCTCCTTGTTGACGAAAATAGCGCTACAGAAAATACCTCCTTACAGTAGCATCATCCTCTCTACTAGCATATGCCAAATAGTTAGACTCAGACTTCTTAGGAAATTCTATCGCAGTCCAAAGCAGGTAAAAAAATAAGTAACACACACCACTTTTCAATTTAAATCTACTTTATCTTCTTTTACTGCCAAACCCATTTCCTTGGTGCCAAAAGAAATCTGACTGGTCTGTGGCAATTCTCTTCTGAGTGATTTACTATGGTAAAAGGACTTGTCTCATCTGAGGGCCCTGGAGAAAGTATCATTTGAGCTTCTTCCATTCCTTCCTCAGCACTTGTCCTGCATTCCCCACTTCTGGCAGTGTAAAGGAATCCAGATTTACCCTTTGTTATCAGATTTCCTTATCTGAAGCCAGAATCATCATTCATTGTTCTCCAAGAGTCAAGTAGGAAACCACAGTGGTTTGCCTGCAGAAACTGGCTGAGATGTTTCCACACTGTCAGTTGCAGGGGTAAACAGGGCTCAAATATAGACAGGGTCATATGGCTCCAGATGGCCTCTGTGCTCTTCAGTTTCCCCAAGATGGAATACAGGTATCTATTGCAGGGGTTCCTGCCCCTGGGGGTGTATGCAACAATACTCAGTACCTAAGGGCTCTGATGCAACTGCATCGGGATCTTGGCATGGATATTTATTATTAATTATCTTCTTATTTTTTTTAAGAGAAATTTTTGATATAGAGCATGTACACTCATGGGAGAGACAGAGAGACAGAAAGCGAGAAGCCTCCCCCACCCCACACCCAGGGATAGAATGGCCATGCCTCAATTCCCTCTCCTCCATTCCCTTCTCAGGATTTTGGGCATAGATGCACACATGCCTGACGTGAGTTTTAAGCTGCTGGGTCAGGGACTGGAACCACAATTGACTACGTAGGAGTCCAGTGATATAAACATTATGCCATCTGCTGGCCCCTAAAATTATCTTTTAAATCAATTTTATTGGGGCATAATTTACATACAATAAAATGCACAATGCAATAGATACATTTTGACAAATTCACTGCCATAATTAATATTACGTAACATTGTCATAACCCTGTAAGTTCCCCTATGTCCCTTTGCAGTCAACCCTTCATTCCCCTGTAACCATTAATCTGCTTCTACTACTATAGAGTACTTACCTTTGCTGACATTTCACGTAAATGGAATCAAACAGTTGTTTACCCTGTGTTTGGTTTCTTTCTATCAGCATAGTGTTTCATCGAGTTCATTTACATTGTTATCTATCAGCATTTTAACATTCATATGTGAATATACCACATGTTTTTCCATTTGTTTGTTAATGGACATTGGGTTGTTTCCAGTTTGGGTTATTATGAATAAAGTACTTCCTATGGCAGTTGTACAAATTACTGCAAACTTCATGGCTTAGAACAACATACATTTATTCTCTAGAGAGTTCTGTAGTTCCAAACTCCAAAATTCATTTCACTGGGCTCAAGCCAAGGTTTCAGCAAGGCTGCTTGAGTGACTCCCAGGAAGAATCTTTTTAACGCCTTTTCCAGCATCTAAAGCCATATTTCTTGGTGTAGGCCCTCTTCCCTCCTTCTTGAAGCCAGGGGTATAGCATCTTTCTCTGACTTAACTTCACTCTGTTCCCAGTACAAGACCTACTGTCTCTTTTATTCGTAATCTCATTCTTTTTTTTTTTTTTTTTTTTTTTTCCTTTTGAGAGGTTTTTGCTATAGGGCGCTCACCAGAAAGACAGAGAGACAGGAAGCGAGAAATCACCCGCCAGGGGGGATGGCCACACCTCAATCCCTTCTCCTCCATTCTCCTCTCGGGATCTTGGGCATGCAAACGTGCCCAGTGTGAGTGTAAGCCACCGGGTCCAGAACTCAAACTGCAGTCGACTACATGGGAGTCCAGTGACGTAGCCATTACACCAACTGCTGGTCCCAGTAATCTCACTCTTATAAGACACTTGTAATTACATACAGGGCCCACCTTGATAATAAAGTATAATATCCTTATCACAAGATCCTCAAATTTGCAGAGAAAGGTAATAGTCACAGATTCCAGAAATTAGGACATGCATATCTTTCTGCCTACTGTTTCATGCCACTATTCTGCCTACCACAAAGCTATTAGGAATATTTCTGCATAAGCCTTTGGGCAGATACATGCTTTTATTTCTCTTGGGTAAATACCTGGAATTATTGGGTAATGTGATAAGTACATGTTTATAAGAAACTTTATAAAAAACTATCAAACTATTTTCCAAAATGGTTGTACCATTTCACAATCTCACCAGCAACATATGAGACTTTCGTTCATCCTCACTAACACTTAGTATAGTCAGTCCTTTTATTTATTTTCTTTCTTTTCTTTTCTTTTTTTTTTTTTTTTTTTTCAGTTTTTGCCATATGGCATGTATGCTCACCAGAGAGAGAAAGAAAGAGAGAAAGTGAGAAAACACACCTCCTCTGGGGGTGGTGGTGGTGGTGGTGGCCATACTGCAATCCCTTCTTCTCTAGTTTCCTCTTAGGATTTTGAGCATGAACATACATGTGCCTAGGGTGTTTTACAAGCAACCAGATCTGACACTTGAACTGTGCAGTCAGCCAAGTGGGATCGAGCCACCTTAACCTCCATGCCACCTGCTGTCCCATTTTAACCCTTACAGTGTGCATGTAGCATTTGTCTTTATGGTTTTATTTTGTATTCCTCTGATGATTAATGACATTGTACATCTTTTCATGTGCAGATCTGCCACCTGTATCTCTTCATCAGTGAAGTACTTACTAAAATATTTGACCTACTTTTTAAAAACATGGGTAGTTTATCTTCTTCTTATAGAGTTCTAAGAGTTCTTTATTCTATATTCTGGCATAAGTATTTGCCAGGTAACATGTATTGCAAATATTTTCTCCTAGTCTGTAGCTTGTCTTTGATTTTCTTTCCAAGAACCAAAGTCTAAGACCCAATGAAGCCCGTTTACCTATTTTTTTCCTCTTATAGTTCATGCTTATTATATCCTAAAAAATCTTTATCTATTCAAGGTCATAAAAGTTTTTTTTTTTTTTTTTTTTTTTTTTTTTTTAACTCCAAGTAAGTGTAATGCAAAGGCGAAGTTGAGAACTACTGGTTTATAGATACTCTGACCTTGCTTTCTCAATTGAACCTCAGTTTCTGTCATAGAAACTCTGAGTACAGTAGAGCACAACTACAGTCAACTGGAATACTGCAAAAGAAACAAGGATGTAATTGAGGGTCTTAGTAGTCCAAATTGACCAGTTTCCAAGCTTAAGTGTGAGCAGCTGTCACGGGCTAGAAAAAGTGGTTGAAAAAGCAAAGTCAGAGGTAGTATGTATTAACTACGTGAAAGAAGGGAGAATGGGATCGTCTTCCCTGAGAGAAAAAGCACACTCAAGTTTATTTCAGTTTAAACTGATCCAGTGGGGAACATCATGTCTGTCCTTGGTGGGATTCTTTAGGACACGCCTCTGAGAGAGAACACATGGAAATGGAAGTCAGGCTTGGCAGTGCTTGGGCACTGTTTTTGAAGCCACCGCATTAAACAAATGAAGGTGGCAGCAATAATATTTGCCCAAACCTTGGTTCCAAAGGGGGCTAGACAGACAGAGCTTTCATTACATGAAAGGAGATGCCAGGAGTGCCAAATGGGCTCAATTTTCCCTGGAGTCCTAGACAAAGTAGGTCTGTTTCTAAGCTATGGAGAGGAGGCTCCTTTCTCCAGATGTTATATTTAGCTAAAGGAATCTCCAACATGGCTTCATGCAAAATCTAAAACTCGTCCCAGCAGACATAACCACAAACCAGAGGGCCAGCAGGGAGCATCCCTGAAGGGGGTTCAGCAGCACAGAGAGGCCAATTGTGCCGCCACCCTGACATCCCCAAATTAGCTGAATTAACTGTGAGCCAGATTTTTGGCCAGTTCTCACATTTAAGGAGTCTTTGTTTCCCACTTACTAGAGATTCTGCCCCTGGGGAGAAAAACATGCTGCCTTATTTCACTTCAACTTCCAGCTGCCTGCCCCCACATCAGGTAGGATAAATAATGCACGTAGATGGGGTTTTTATAAGTGTATTTTTAAAAGAGACAGAGAGAGAAAAAGAGAGAGACAGAGATACAGCGTGCCCAATGGAATTCTGAAGTTGCGATCCAGCCCTTGTTTCCACCAGCCCCAGATCCTGGGAACACCCATGCTCAGGGTACCAGGGGAGTTTTCTAAATGCAAACTCAGAACCTTCCCAAGTGAGTCAGCCTTGCAGAACATTGGGCTTTCCTGTGATTACACTGTCTAGCCCCCAGTGTTAATGTCTAACGCCTCCTTTTGATTATGTGCAAAAGAAAAAAGGTTAATTTAATTCTATAACTAAATAAAATACCTGGATTCAGTGCAAAAGAGTAAGAAAATCAGGAATACCTCATCCATGCACCCCATACCCCGAGAGTCCTAATGGGGCATCTAAACACTGGGCTCCAGAGATGACTGACTAGATTTAAATGCTAGCCTCACCTTCTTTATGCTTAATTTCTTTAAGCCTCAGTTTCCTTCTTTATAAAATAGGGATAATAATAGTAACTACCTTATAGAAATTATTGTAAGGATTAAGAGAAACAATGCATAGAAGTGCTTAAGATAGTACCTGGCACAATAGAGTTCAAAAACTACTTTGTTTTTTTTAAATTTGCCAGAGGGTATATGTCTTCACAGGAAAAAGAGAGAGAGAGAGAGAGAGAGAGAGAGAGAGAGAGAGAGAGAGAAAGGGAAAGCACCCCCTTGGGGAATGGTTATGCCACAATCCCTTCTTCTCCATATTTCTCTCCTTTCAGGATTTTGGACATACACACACACACACACACACACACACACACCTGGGCGTGTTTTTCAAACTGCTGGGTCCAGGACTTGAACCGCCATGTAGGATCTAGCCACCTTAACCACCACACCATGGGCCAGCCCCACATATTGACATTTATCATAAATTTTGCATGCAAATTATTATGTTGTATTGATTTAAAAAAATAACTTTAAAAAGAAGGAAACTGGTAACTTTTGGTAGCAACAAATAGATTCAAATTCACATAAAGCACAGAGGACCACAGCTGAATCAGAGATAAAGGGATCTTCTCTGAAAACTGTGTTTCATGAGAAATGGATTTTCCTTTTGTGCTAGAACTAAATATACTGGTAAAACAAAAGATATATCTATTTTCTACATTTAGATTTCACTTTGGCATCTTTTGGTGCTGAAGCTTGTAGATATCACCTCAAACAATGGTTCATTCTTCAAGTAGTTGCTTAAGGGAACCCTCTCTACACTGTTTTTGTTTGTCCTTATCTCTGGGATTACAATTTACTTATCACAATTTTGTTTTCCTTTCCTTTTTTTTTTTTTTTTTTTTTTTTTTTTTTTTGCCAGAGGGTGTATGTGTTAGCCAGAGAGACAGAAAGAGGGAGAAAACACCCCACAGTAGAGGACAGTCATACAATTTTTTTCTCCTCCATTTCTCCATCCTGTAGGGATTTGGGGTATGCACACACACAAACACCCAGCATGTTTGTCAAGCAACAGGGGCCAGAATGCAAACCATGTTCGGCCACATAGAATCTGTCTTCCTTGGGACCAGCAGTTGGTGTAATGGCTATGTTGCTGGACTCCCATGTAGTCCACTGTGGTTTGAGTCCTGGACTCGGTGGCTTAAACTCTCTCCGGGCACGTGTGCGTGCATGCCCAAGATCTTAAGAGGAGAATGGAGGAGAAGACATTGCAGCGTGGTCATCCCCCCTGGGTGTGTGTGTGGGGGGGTGATTTCTCACTTTCTGTCTCTCTTTGTCTTTCTGGAGAATGCACACCCTATAGCAAAAAGCTCTCCAAAAAAAAAAAAAAAAAGAAGAAGAAGAGTCTGTCTTCCTTAACCACTGGGCTGCAGGGTTGGACCCCTATTACAATTTAACAAACATTATTCAGCATCCAGAAGCTAGCCCCCTACTGTAGGAGATACTCTTGTCATCACAGAATTAAAGTATATTGGATTTAGAAGGCACCATGAAGATCATATAACCCAAAATCTTTTACTTAATTAAGGAAATTGAGGCACAGTAAGAAGTAACTGTCCAAGGTCTCAATTGTAGACCTAGGCCCAAGAGAAAGGGTTATCTGAAAAAGGCCTCTGATCTAACTGCACAAGCCAAGCTCCTGGAAGCAACCATAACTGACAGGCAACCAGAAATGTCCCCCTGGGCTCTTATCTGATTACTGTATCTTAACCACTGGGATTCTAATTCTTTAAGGGAAACACCCTCTGAATGAAAGAGACCAAAAACTTGTATCTTTGCTCATTACCAGAAAGCAGAGACCCTCTCGCCCAGCCCAAAAGAATAAATCTACTCTTATGATCTGCCAGCCAGCTTCTACCTTGGAGTTCTCTGCCAACATGGGGACCCCAAGGGAGAGAACAAAGAGATTACTCACCCTGTAGATAGTAAATATTGGCCACTCAACCATCCTATGAAGGTCTCTAATTAATTAGAGTTTCATTGATGCAAAGTTACAAAGATCAAGAAAAAGTCCTATGATCTGTGACTATAAACAACAGTATGTAGAGATTGCACCAACATAATGTTGAATGAGACAAACGAGACACAGAAGAGTACGTACTACCTGACTCTATTTCTATAAGGTATTAAGCAAAACAAACCTAATCTCTGCACTTAAAAGTCAGGATAATTGTTATCCTTGGGGACTTTTCTTCAATTAGATGTAATAAATCAACAGTCCTATGAGAAATATGATCCCCAGCATAGAAATGCATGGTTTAAGGAGGTCAACCCTGAGACCGTGGCTAGGAGTATCATTCGCAGGTGGATTTTCCTTCCGAAGGTCATATGCTTCCATGCCCTGCATACGTGCCAGGTACATGGAAGGCATATAAAATGTGTATGGGGCACTTGAGGAATCAGGAACACTCATGGCTTTGATATCTGGCTGATACGAACAGAAAGGTCTCTGAGATTGGGAGAAGCTGTAAGATTCTCAGCTTAGTTCTCCTCTAACATTCTAAAAGCTGGGAGAAAAAGGAACTGAAAGATTGGGTGAGATCTAGGCAAGTGAACATTACTCACAAGGTTTGTTTTTTTCCTCAGATGAACAGAGAAAATGGAGAAGAAGACCACCAGTCAACCTCTTTCCTTCTTGGGTTAATCTAAGTGGTTACCAATGTCACAGAGAAGATGCGGCACTCAATTATTTCAAGATTTTACCCGAAGAGGTTTTAATTTGATCATGCACATCACCAAGTATTGCAGAATAATTCAAATTAATGACAAGCAAGCTAGCACAGATGTTAGAAACTGTGGAGAAGATGGTAAAAAAGCACCTTCACCCTCAAATGAAATGTGGCCCTAAACACAGCACAGTCTGGTCACCAAAAATAGCCAGTGAGCTCTGGGAGGAGTTCTCTTTCTCTTCCTTCTTTTTGTTTGGTCAGATGATTGTAGTCTGTCTCTACGACAAAGGGAAAGCCCCTTCATGGATGCACATATAGAGACAGAAGACTCTAACTCAGTTCTTTTATCAGGCTCGTAAAAGCAGAAAGAATTGGGTAATAACTCCAGGCCTACTGAAATCTGGAAAACTGCCTAACATCAAGAATTGAAAACAGTGGGCCAGAAGCTGGAGTGGTGGTTAAGGCGCTGGATTCCCACATGGTTAACCACAGTTTGCGGCCCAGACCTGGTGGCTTGAAAATCACAGTCATAGGTTCATAGATAGACAGATAGATAGAAAGAAAGATAGATAGATAGATAGATAGATGCTTTAAAAAAAGTTGTAAAACTGACCCAGAGCTGTGACTATACTGATTACCATCCTTTTTTTCCTTTTTTTAATTGAAAAGTTTTAACTGTATATATTTATATGCACAAAGTAATGTATTAGTTTTTTAATACAATGTGAGTGATTAAGTTATTTAGCATGGCCCTTACCACAAATAATGAATATTTATGTGATAAATACACTAGAAATTTAGTCTCTTAGGAATATTAAAATGCTCAATTAGTGCTCACTAGTCTTATATCCATTTTTTTTGAAGAAAACCTGTAATTCTAGTTCTTCAGTCATTTTGGATGATTCTTTTCTTAAACTATGCTCACTTGAGGCATTTTCAGGTGGGTTTTTCATCAATCTGTATGGTTGTATGTTATTTTATTATTATTATTATTATTATTATTATTATTTTATTTCAAGTTCTTTTATACATCCAATCACGTTATTTAGCTTGCAAAGTAAATATTCCAATATGTGTACATTTCTGACCAATCCAGTTGATAATACTATAAAGTTATCTTCAACAGATAATACCCTATTTTTTTTGTCTCATTAATGCTTTGCCTCTCTATTTTTCTCCTTAATGTCCTGCCTCAGACTCTACTCCTTCACTCACCCTCTTCCCACACTATATCTGGTCTTCACAACCGTTTACTGTGTTTCTATATCCTTAGTCATTCAGTTTCGGTCATAGAGTATGGACACTCGGTATATATATAAAGTGGAGACATACAATATCTCTCCTTCATAGCCTGGCTTGCTTCCCATCATCCTTTTTACTGAAATCTTTTCTCTCCCAAGCCTTAAAACTTAATACTGAGTTTTGTCGATTGGAAACTGATGAATTCTAAATAGCCCTTTCTATGTATATTATTTCTACCCATAACCTTCTGAAAAGTTGCCTGGGGACGTCATAGCTTGAATGTTAGATGTGGCATATCATGCATAATTTCAGCCTTTGCCTCTGTCTGTAACTAACCTCACAAAAAAACAATTCCACCGAAAGCTCAGGAGGATAGAGCTTAGAAAAAGAGGTTCCTGGGTTTCCAAAAGGCAGGTTTCACCATTAAAAAATAAGGTAAATTTGGTAGAAATTCCTTAAGATTATAAGACAATTATAGTTAGTCCTCCATATCCATGGGTTCGTGGATTCAGCCAAGTGAGGTTCAAAAATATTCAGGAAAAAAAAAATCCATTGCATCTGTACTGAACATGTACAGACTTTTTTCTTATAATTATTCTCTAAATGATACAGTATAACAACTATTTACACAGAATTTATATTGTCCTGAAGTATATTTTATATATTTATATATATATATATATATATGTGTGTGTATATATATAAAGTTTATGTAAGTATTAAAGTAACTTAGGGATGATTTAAAGTATCCTGGGGCCAACCAGTCAAGGGTATGGTGGTTAAGGTCACTGGATCCCAAATGGCCGACTAGGCAGTTTGAGTCCTGGACTTGGCCGTTTGAAAATCATGTTGGGAGTATGTGTGTGCATACCCAAAATTCTGAAAAAGAGAAATGAAGGAGAAGGGATTGCAGCGTGGCCATCCCCCCGGGGGTTGATTTCTCACTTTCTTTCGCTTTCCAGTGAGCACATATATCTATAGGGAAATTTAAAAAAAAAAAAAGAAAAAAGCATACTGGGAGATGTAGATAGGTTATATGTAAATCCTACACTACTTTATACAAGAACCTTAAGCATCCATGGGTTGGGTATCCACAGACGATGCTGGAACCCCTGAGGGATGACTGTATTTTGAATTTTTCCTAGGTCAAACAGCTCAACCTACACCAAAGAACTGTGGTAACAAATTAGCTTCAGGAAGCATTCAGAAACCCAAAGACAAAGATGTGTAATGATAAGAATAACCAAATTTATGAGTCTGCCTTAGCCAAGATGAGACTTGGAAAGAGAACTAAGCTGAAAACATAAGCATGTATGAATCTGCTAATCTAATTTGAAGAAGAAAGCTGAAATGATACTGAAAATCCCTGAATCTCAGTTGCTTTCCAAATCACTTGAAGAAAACTTCCCAAAATTCACTTATTAATATATGCAGATTATGAATTATGGTGTCAATCCTTGAGTTGTAATTTGGACATATTTACTTTCCAAGCGCTACTATTAATTCAGTTCAGGAAAGAAGAAACAAATGTCAATTCAAATCATTGTTTTCTCCAAGTACATGGTAGGGAATCACTAGTGGAAAGCCTATGAGATAACCTTTCTCTTACTTACAAAATAGTGTCATTGTTCCACCCAAGAACCCCTGTGACTTAGAATATCTACCTTTTTAAAGAGTCTTCCTGAGTCCTCGCTGACTTGGACAAATCGAGGAATGATATTATTCAGGTAGATGTCACTCAGGGTAGTGTGATCCCTGCTCTCCCGCTTCACCTGGTTTAAGAGGAGATTCCAGCAGTTGACTGGAGAAAGAACATTCTGATCCTTCCTGCAGAGAAACAATGAGAAAAAAAAATTAATGTTGGTAAGCAGTAAGGGTCAACATCTATGGTCCATGTCATAAAAATCACAGCAATCAAAACAAAGCCAGAAACAAAGATATCTTTCTTGAAGTCTGCCTCTCTAGTTTTCTCCTTTTCTAAAAGATAAGTGGAGAAAATAAGAATAGCAAAAAGATGAGGGAGGGGTGGGGAAGACAGAGGAGGGAGAAAGAAGAGAAGCAGGATTATCTGTTGAACATTTACTGGGTTCTAGGAACCTGGTGAATGCTTTATACATATTATTCCATTTAGGTACCATCATTTCATTTTTAGAAAAGAATTATCATTATTGTCATTCTCCTGATTAGAAAACTGAAGCTCAGAAAGATTATCATTTGTCCATTAACTAGTAAGAAAGAGTCATAGTGAGAGTAAGTCATAGTGAGAGTCATAGTGAGAGTAAGAGGGAGTCAAGAACTAGAATCACAGTTCCACATTGCCCGACTAGGTCTAGGCTGCCCTACCCTAAAGTCTATAACCTTAGCCACCAGGTCATTTGGTTTGTCTCTACAGTTATAGACAAAAGTTAAAAGACTCAACTGATAAAGCATTACAGACTACATCCCTATACATTTATCCATTGTAGGACTTAATGAAGACAGCGTAGGTGATGTTTGCCATTAAAAAAAAAAAAATCCACTGAAAACTCATCAGTTCTATGGAACACATCTAAAAGGGTTCTAATTTCATTGACTGAGATTATATCTCGTGTTCCATACAACCAAGAGCACAAGCTGTATGAATCACGTGTATTCCTAAAAAACGTCTACAACTTGAGTGGGACTTCACTAAATGCTCATTTGTAATGAATACAATGTGATCCAAAAGAATTATTGATTACTACTCAACTCACAGCACTCATTTAAGCAGCAGGACGTTCTGCATCTGGAGGTTGGATTTCCTTAAGGAGTGAAACAGGAAGTAGGAATCACTGGTGGGATTTCTACTTATCAAGGGATTCTGCACACTTAGCATACGGCTGGGCCTTTTACACGTGTTGTTTAACTTAAACGTTATAACTATTTGATGAGGTAGGTATTATTTACCACATTCAAGGAATGAGTTGGAGTGAAAAATGGTCAAACGCCTTGTTCAAGATTACACAGCTAAAAAGTGGCAATGCTGGAATTCAAAACCAGGCCTGTAATTGCAAGTAGGGTGCTCCTAACCACTGTGAAGAATCACAATCTGTTCATTCCCCTTTCCTCTCTTCCTCCCTCCAATCAGACTCTTAATGCACAGAAAGTGAGTTGAGAGGGGCCAGGTGGTGGTGCACTAGTAGCTCAACTGGACCCATAAAGGAAAGATCCTTGGTTCACATCCCTGGTCCATTCTGAACACACATGGCGTGCCATGTGTGCTTGTAATCCCAGCTGGCTGAGACAGGGTGGATAGCAAGATGAGGACCCTGGGGGGACATCTCGCTTTCTCTCTTTCAGAAGAAATAAACTTGAAAAGAAAAAAAAAAGGAGCTGAGGATCAGCCACCTGTGATTTGTAAAACATGGAGTTTAATAGAAGATCTTTTTTGATTCTGTAATTAATAACTATTAGCAAATAATCATACCACACCTACTTGGACTTCAGAACACACCAAACCAGAAAATCAATTATCTTTCTAAGCAAATCCAAGAAGTCCCTTCAACCCAATGAATATTAGAACCCAGATTAAAACTGTTCAAAACTTCTACCTTACCCCTCACTTCCTGCTCTAGGCATCACTTCTGTAGCCAAATTGCTGACATGTATGGGCCAGCTATTATGGTAACATTATGTCCACTTATCTTTCTAGGTAAATTAAATAATTGGATATAGAAATAAAAAATATTGGGACCAGCAGTTAGCGTAATGGCTATGTCGCTGGATTCCCATGTAGTCGACCACGGTTCGAGTCCCGGACCTGGTGGCTTAAGCTCACGCTGGGCGCATGCGCTTGCGTGCCCAAGATCCCGAGAGGAAAATGGAGGAGAAGGGATTGCGGTGTGGCCAAACCCCCTGGGGGGTGATTTCTCTCTTTCTGTCTCTCTGTCTCTCTGGCGAACACAAGCGCCGTATAGCAAAAAACTCTTAAAAAAAAAAAAAGAAAGAAAAAATATTTAGGATCTAAAGAAATGGAAAGATGAATTGGAAACAATTCTAAATTCAAAATGGTAAGTAAGAGAGTTGAGTGCATGTATTCAATGGCACTTGATGTCTTTATTTCAAGAAAACATTCAAACATGTAAATTGATTTCAAATCAGTTACAAAAATCTTTAGAAATCTCATTTACATTTTTTATTAAGGAGTTTCTCTCACCAAGATATTTATGTCCTCAGTAAACATGGAACATACCAGACATTCACATTTGCTTCTTAAAGGGCAGATCTCATTAAGACCTTAAATTTACAAGACAGTCAAAAAGCTCTCGGAAAATGCAAATTAGGAAAAGAATTATGCAAGGATTTAAACAATTTTTTGTAGCAAAATTAAGTCATACTTTAATCTCATTTTTCCATAAACTTTTTGAGGTACCTGCATACAACTGGTTTCAATCTGTTTCTTACGGGAGAACATAGATTGGTAGTCTATATTCATTCTTTCCTTACAGTGCTTTACACAAACAACCATGATGCTACAATTCATTTCCACAAATTTATAAACACCTGTATTTTAAGTGAACAAGGTATTTCCACTGATATAAAAGTGCCAGCATCACAGGGTAGTATGGGAGACAGAGAAAGACCTATAATAAAAGAGAACATCAATAGTGATATGGGCAGTTGAGCAGCTCACACATGTACACACCACAGACCACAGGAGTTAGGAGGGGAGACAAAACCAAACTAACACCATGGGAAAGAACACAGAACGCCTATCCCCTCCCTCCAAAGAAAAAATGAGTAAACAAAGATGGGTTAATCAGAAGGATGGGTGGAAGTGGCATTTTAAAATAAAATGGGACCAGCAAGTGGCATGGGGATTAAGGCGCTGGACCCCACATGGCCAACTGTGGAGTTCGAGTCCTGCGCCTGGTGGCCTGAAAATCATGCCAGGCCCATGTGCGTGTGTGCCCCAAATCCTGAAACTGGAAGAGAAGGAATTGTGGCATGGCCATCCCCCTTGAGGGGTGATTTCTCACTTTCCCTCTCTCTTTCTCTCTCTCTGACAAATGCACATGTCCTATAGCAAAAACACTTTAACACTTAATATTAATACATTTTATTAAGAACTTTCAAGGTGCTAAAAGTATCTTTACCACAGTATCTATTTCCATCCTTACAGCATGTCATGAGGCAGCTATTATTATCCATTTTAGTGAGCAAGAGCTTTGACACTGTGTTTGGAGAAACTCTGGGGTTAACAGAGAATCACATTTCAATTAAAACAACTATAACATGTCCATTCAAACGAGCAAGAGACCTAGGACACCATTTCCCTCCATTAGACACTTCGCGAGGTCGCATGGACTGCGAGGCGAGCTATATTGTAAACAAGCCTTGGAATAAAGAATCTGCCTGAACTGGAACTTCTGGAAAATGTGTAATTGATTAGAATGGAGGTAGCGCCATTCTACCTCCATTAAATACAGATGCCTCTGCATGGGCTTATTTTTTAACTCAAGCCCTTGTGTCTCTCCTCTGATAAAGCTGTACAGGTGAGCACATAACTGGACATATAGCAAGCAGGTTCAATTACATGCCATAAAGTGACCAGCAGAGGGTGTGATGGCTACATCACTGGACTCCCATGTAGTCAACTGTGGTTCAAGTCCTGGACCCGGTGGCTTAAAACTCATGCCAGGCACATGTGTGTGCGTGCCCAAAATCCCAAGAGGAAAATGGAGAAGGGATTGCGGCATGCCCACCCCTTCTTGAAGGGTGATTTCTGGCTTTCTGTCTCTCTCTGTCTCTCCAGTGAGCACACGCACCCTATCGCAAAAATCTCTCAATTACATGCCATAGAAGCTTGGGGACCCATGCTGGGTTCATGGTAAACCATGGTTGGGTGGTAAGACTCAGTGCTCAATATCATACCATCTCATTACCAATTGTTTCTATGCGTTGGGTTTATGCAACTAATATTTATGAAGAATAGGAGTGTGGGCTAGGTAAATTAGTAATTCAACTTTAAAACAAAAATATTCTTCTTTTCAAACATCTAAATCAATGTAAGACTATCTCAAAGTTACAATAACACATCTGCATGAATCAGGATTTTCTTTTAAAAAAAATAATTATTTATTCAATTTTATTCATTCATTCATTCATTTTAATTTGACCAGAGAGAGGCAGAGAGAGAGAGAGAGAGTGAGAAAGCAAGTCACCAGCTCTGGGACTCGAACCATGGTCAGCCATGTGGGAATGTCCAGCATCCTAGCCACCACGCCACCTGCTGGTCCCAGGATTTTCTTAAATATAAAATCACCCAAACCAAAACAAGAAATACCTTGGATGTTAAAATTGATATAAAACAATAACTTTTTTTAAGAGAGATTTTTGCTGTAGGGCATGTGGGCTCACAAGAGAGACAGAAAGCAAGAAATCACCCCCTAAGGGGAATGGCCATTCTGCAACCCCTTCTCCTCCATTTTCCTCTTGGGATTTTAGACACGCACGCACATGTACCTGGCATGAGTTTTAAGCTGCTGGGGCTGGGACTCAAACTGTGGTCAACTACATGGGAGTCCAGTGATGTAATCATTTGCTGGTCCCACAATAACTTTTTTGAAAAAAGAATGATTTCTTTTATCTGGTATTATTATCATTATTTTAAATTTGACCAGAGAGAGAGAGAGAGAGAGAGAGAGAGAAAGGGGACAGTGAGAAAGCAAGTCACTCTAGGTCCGGGACTCAAACCATGGTCAGCCACATGGAAATCCAGCGCCTTAACCACCACACCACCTGCTGACTCCTAAAACTATAACTCTCATTCATAATCCAGAATTCAGTATTTTTAGCTCACAAACACTGTCTCATTGTTCCCAATGACTGACTCTGTAATAAGTATTCCTTATAAATGTGTACTTAAAAAGTAGGTTTATACCATAGACCACTGCTTTGCTCTCTTTCATATATTGGGGCTTATGCAAGATTTTTATCTTTAAAAAAAGGAGCCCATGTCTTAAAAAAGCATTTCTAGTTCCTGTTTTCTGTTTCTTCTAGGGGTCCCCAGTCTCTTTCACTCTTACTACAGCTTTTCATAGGCAGTGTTTCTGGTTCTGTGAATATACTTTCTTCAATATATTCCTCCTTCCCACTGAGGTGTTTTAATGAATTCATTTATTTATTTTGGGGCAGTAGTGGAGTGAAAGACATGAAGGGAAGGTGGGACCAGGGGATCACAAATATACTGTGCAGACAATTTTCCCAGCCAACGGGAACAAAGATGAAACACACTGCAGGCTGGAAAATAAGCAAGTCAACGAGACGTGATTTCATAGGCGCATATTAAGGCTCTGCTAGAGTGGTTTCCTGCTCCAGCGCTGTGCAGCCTTATTTTATGTGGGGCCGCTGGAGCCAAGGGAACTTCGTTTGGTCAGGAGATTGAAATTTGTCTTTATATCTTTTCCATCTATCATTTGTTTGCACAGCCTCTTTACCTTCCCCACCCCCAGAGCCTTAGGTTGTGTAATACTTGGGCATGTAAAGAAAAGGGTCTGCATCCCTTAGGGATATGGTGAACAGCTGCAAACCTCCTCAAACCCTAATCCCTAAAAAGCAGACAAAATATCCAGAAGGATTTTTCTTACTTAAAAATTTTTTCAGGAGAAAGATAAAACATCATACTGTCCTTGAGAAGAAATGACTCTGGAGTCAAAAAGAAAGGGGATCCAGAGTCTCAAGCCAGCTGTGCATCTGCAGGAGAGATTATCACTGTAAATGCACTGAAAGAGATAACCCTGCACAGCTGAACCATTAGCTTTGAAGACATTAGCCCGGTTTTTCTCCCTCATCTTGGACTATTTATGGATGTTCAACAAACTTAGCAACAATGCTCAAAGGTATGTCTCTAAAATATCTACAGTGAAGAGCCAAGTCCTTAAAGGTCAAAGCTGGTCCCTACACAGATATCTAGAATATACAGAAAAAAAGGGAGCCCAGGTTGAGCAGCCCCAATCCAAAAATCTAAAATCCAAAGTGCTCCCAAAGGACCACTAGGTGGCATGGAGGTTAAGGCGCTGGACACTCCAACATGGAAAACTGAGGTTCAAGTCCCAGTCCTGGTGGCTTGCTTTCTCACTTTCTCTCTCTCTCTCTCTCTTTCTCTCTGGTCAAATGAAAATAAATGAATGAATAAATAAAATATTAAAAAAAGAAAAAGTGCTCCCAAACCCAAAACGTTTGGAGAGATGACAAGATGCCACAAGTGGAAAATTCCACACGTGATTTCAGGTGACAGGTCATAATCAAATACTGCGATACAAAAATATTTTATAAAGTTACCTTTCAGCTATGTGCATAAGGTATATTTGATACATGAATGAATTTCATGTTTAGACTTGGATCCCATGTCTGAGATATCTCCTTATGTACATGCAAATATTCCAAAATCAGAAAGATTCTGAAATCTGAAGCACTTTTGGTCCCAAGCATTTTTTTTTTGAGAGTTTTTTTTTTGTTTTGTTTTGTTTTCTTTTCTTTTTTTTTTTTTTTTTTGCTATAGGGTGTGTGTGCTCGCCAGAAAGACAGAGAGAGACAGAAAGACAGAAAGCGAGAAATCATCCCCTGGAAGGATGGCCACACCACGATATCTTCTCCTCCATTCTCCTCTCGGGATCTTGGGCATGCACGCACATGCACCCAGCATGAGTTTAAGCCACCGGGTCCGGGACTCAAACCGTGGTCGACTACATGGGAGTCCAGTGACATAACCATTCCATCTGCTGGTCCTGGTCCCAAGCATTTTGGATAAAGACCCTGTACTCCCTTGTCTCCTGTGTCCTGTTCCATAGAAGGGACAAGTGTCCTATTGGTGCACATGTAGCTCTCTAAAGATCTTCAAAGAGTGGATGGAAAACCCTGGAAGCTCTTCTGGCTTGTGTGGGTTGTTGCTGTGTTCATGGCTCTCCAGACGGAGCACATGGCACAAGACAGGCATTACTGGAATGGCTTGAGCTTCGGCCTTGCTACAGAGACGTGTTTCCATAGTCTCCATCTTGTCCATCCATCTCTCAGGGCTGTTGTAGGAATCAAATGAGACAATGATGCAAAAAACCTATGCCAACAGTAAAGCACTACACAAATGTGAGGAAATATTATTATTTTTATTTCCAAACAAACTAAGACTCAGCTTTCATCAGTTTCCAACATGCTCTTCACCCGGTCCTGGGCCAGGGCCAAGAGCGCAGCCTGCTGAAAATGCACAGCCCTCAGCAAATAATGGTTGGGATAAGACAGCAGCAACAGGCAATTAACAAAGCAGCTGTAAGTCTCTGGAAGACGTGAGGGAGATACCAACGGGAGAGCAGAATTTAATCTTCCACTATCCGTTCCCTAAGGGACAAGGTGGGACAATTGGCTTTGCGTTTCACACTGGAAACTGTGCTGCGGCTGACAGAAGGGAATCCAAAAGGAGCTCTAGTTGCCAGATTCCTAGATCCTTCGGCAACTTCCAGGGAGCCCCCATTCCCTGTCTCAGAATTCCTATCAAATCTGCCAGTCTGCATCTAGAGATGGCAAACACCCGCGCATCTAAGAATATCATTTCCCACTGTTAAAAATAGACATATCTGTGATGACAGACAAAACCTCAAATACATCATTCAATATATGTATTGAGCACCCAACTAGATGGAGGATTTAAAAAAATAAAAGTACATGCAAGATAGAAGGAATCATTTAGTGACAGTTGGACAGGGAACTAGTGACAAGGAGGAGGCTGCATTTTTTAACATAAATTCCTTCCTGGCACCTTGATTAAAATGAAATGAACTGAGGCAGCCAAAGAGATTATTTTATTCAGATGAGTGTTATTAGCCTTTCTGGCTTATTTTCTCTATTATGCATTTTGCTGATGCTGACAGAAGCAGACGGGCTGGAGAGGCAAAGCTGCTGCGGATTTATAGTCTGAAAGTGCCATGCATAAAATCAGACCCGTGCTGACCCAGATAAGCCAGAGGATGGATTGGATTTGCTAGGGAAGGTGTTAAAAGAAGGAGGGGGAAAAAAATCACCAAGGTTGGAACTGACTTGAGAAAGATTCTGCCCGCGATGGTGGTTGCCAGTTGTATGACCCAGGAGTAGAGCAGCCGCCCAGAGGCATCTTTTTCAAAGACAAGCGGGTAGGCAAGGGGGGGCAGGCACACTTTTCTGGGCTTATCACAGCTCCGGCTTCAGCTATGCCAGCAATGAGATCAAGTAGGGGAGTTCAGAAACAGAAAGAGAAAACCGCCAAAGGTAAAAATAATGTATTATATGCATGGAGAAATGAACTTTCCACATTTCAGAGACAATTCCTTACCACAAATTGTCTTCGGTAGCCTAGACAGATGATTAGAAAGGATTCAACCAGTGGCGTACCCACCTTACTCAAAATAGTCTAAATTGTCCCCTATAACCGGGTTTGGGGGAAGAGCTAAATGGAAATGGGATTCTTGTGGCTCTGGATTAGTTCCACGGAGCCCAGACACACCCTTGGGAGAAGGGCATGCCCAAGAGCAGGAAGCTTAGGAATCTGCTTTGAAGTAGAGAACTAGACTAGCACCGTGTCTGACATCTATTAAGTGCTTAGCAACAATTTCCTGAATGATTAGTGGATCAAGGTACTTCTGGGTTAGGTCAGAGAACGAAGAATGGCCCCAGATACGAGCCAGCGTATGAGAGGATCTTCAAAAAGTTCATGAAAAACGCATTATGAAAAAACTATGCATAGAGTTCAAAAAGAATTTGTGCCAAAATAAACGGATTTATGTTTTGGCACGAGCATTCCCAGAACCAGGGAGAAATGAAAACAGAGGCTATTGGGTCAACAGGTGGTGTGGAGGTCAAGGCGGTTGGATACCATTTAGCTGACACTGGGTGTATGTGCATACATGCCCAAAATCCTGAGAGGAGAATGGAGGAGACAGGCTTTTGGTGTGGCCATCCCCAGGGAGGGTGATTTCTTACTTTCCCTGTTTCTGTCTCTCTCTCCAATGAGTACACACTCCCTCAGGCAAAAAAAAAAAAAAAAAAAAAAAAAAAAATCTTTAAAAAAAAAAAAAAGGCAGGGCCAGAAGATGGTGTAGTGGTTATGCCACTGGACTCCCATGTAGTTGACCGTGGTTTGTCCTGGACCCAGTGGCTTGAAACTCACGCCGGGCGTGTGTGCGTGCATGCCCAAGATTGCAGGAGGAGAGAGGAAGAGAAGAAATTGAGGCATGACCATCCCCCTGGAGGGATTATTTCTCACTTTCTCTCTCAGTGTCTCTGTCTCTCTCTGGTGAGCACACACGCCTTAAGGCAAAAACCTCTAAAAAAAAAAAAAGGCTATTAAACCCTCTTTGTCAACTCTAGATACAATCCAAATGCTGGAAAACAAGAACTTTACACTCTACCCCAATATGACCCATAGAGCTAAGAGCCTAGAAAGCCATTTAGGTATTAAATATACTCCCTGGAAAAAATAAAAATAAAAAGACTGTGATCACATCAAAAAGCCTGAACTGACTAATTCATTCAATTAAACTAAAACATTACAGCAAGAACAAAAGACACAAAAAAGGTGTGATGGATGACCAAGGAACATAAAATTTATACATGTTTCTCAGTTTAAAAAGAATTTATAACCATCTATATTACATTGACAGTTGGATCCACATATTCCAGACAAAAACCTGTGAACAACTCTACCATTATATCTTCAGTTTTTTCTTCTCTAGTTAATTAAGATGTCACCAGAAACCCCATAAGCAATTACAGCACATGACAAACATACAGAGAAACACACACACACACACACACACACACACACACACACGTGTTAACAGACTTTTTAAATAAATGAAACCTTGGGAGATGACTGAGGCAGACAGTCTGGCTCACCCCTCATAGTTCATTCTAGAGAATTAAATACCTGTCTGCCAAAGTGGAATGACGTCACTCAGAAATCCATAATTTTCAAAGCAGTGAGCACCTCCTTAGGAACAGCCATGTCCCTGGCATCAAGCACAAGCCGAGAAGCTTGATCTCTAGTAACTCCTCCTGGCTGGCGAACAATCCTGAAACACGCCAAGAACTGACTAATCACTGGGAACAAAGGATATCCATAGGGTATCTCCCCGTCCCAAGTATCTGTTCCTGGGACGTAAGTCCCCTTACATGGCTTATGATAACAATAAGAAGAAGGAGAAAATACTATAATTTGATTCTGCAAAACTACAGCACTAAATTGAAGGAAGTCTATGTGGCCAACGGGTCTGCTATACTCATCATTACTGGTTCTCATGTGTTATTTGATATTTATCTTGCCTTTACTAGACAAAGTCTCTTGAGATCAGAGTATATTTTGGAATGTTCAGTGAAGACCAATTACCAAGACCAGGTCGGTATTTAATCAGTTCTGGTTAATAGCTGATGCCACAGCCACACAAATCCTCAGGTGTGAGCACGCTAAGACTACGATGCATTTAATGAATAGTTAATATCTTCAGCCTCCACCACTCTTGCCCAATCAACTGTCCTAGAATGTTATCTCAACCTCCCTCTCTGGGTGACTGTTGAGTGACCCTACTTGCACACTTACTAGCTTGTATGTCCTAAATTACAGCATATTATTAGCCATGTTGGCATTTTACTGGCAAAACTTTAAAGGGCTGGGTGATATAAGAGGTGCCCTAGTCAACTTCCAGGTCAGTAGGTCAAATGATTAAGTTCAGGTCCTTAAGGAATCTGGATAAACAATGAAAACTCAGCCCAGCAGGGTAGTACTCTGTGGAAAGCACCCCGAACTGTGCGTAAGACCCAAAGTCCAGGCTCATCTCTGCTTCTTGCTAGCCAGTTAACCTTGCCTAAGTTGCCAACGCACTCTTGGCCTCAAAATTTCTTGAGCCATTTAAAAAAATAAATGGGGAGGGCAGACCTGCCCTGCCTAACTCCCATGACATTTGTGAAGATCAAATTGAACAAGGTGATGTCCATAAAAAATCTTAACACACAGAAAAGTGTCCTTCAACTATAAATCAGCCATCACCACCATTTCCACAGTTATTACTGAACAGTCGACACAATAAATTGGCACCTACGAAACAAAACGGCTACAGCCTTGTCTGAAAAGACAAATACAACTCAAATTCCCAGATCTTATTACCCAATATTGTAATAACTCATTTCTAAATTTCCTACTTCTTCAGAGCACTAAATAGGAATATATGTCGTTGCCATTATCCAGTTCTCTGGAAATCTACAAGCTCAGTGTACCGCCTATGCCCAACCTAGCAAGACTTTAAAAGCACAAAAAGAAAAAACAGAGGGTACAAAAAAATAGAAACATGGAATTGCAGAACTAGAAGGGACTTTCAAGATGGTCTAGTGTCTAGACCAAACCTATCATTTTCTAAGTGAGGAAATGAGACTCAGGGAGCCTGAGGTCACACAGATAGTGGCAGATTCAGGCAAGGACCCAGTCCCCTAGCTTGCAGCCACTTTTATTTCACTGTGTTGAGTGCTCTATTTCAACCCAAATGCCCTTAGCATCTAGGGGGCCTTGTGCTGAAAGAGTTAATGGACAATGCTCAGAGGCCCAGAGCTCGGAGCTATTCTAAGACAACACATAACAGGAATACCAAGGGTCCAGGAGCCTAGAGGGAGCAAAACTGCTGGTGCCTAACGGCGCCGGGAAGCATGTTGACACACTGCATGTGGTCACACATGAAAGGCAAGGGAAGAGGAAAAGCAGTTTTGAATCCCACCCCATTCTAATTTGGGACTGGCTCTGGGTACCTACTGGAGGGCTAGGTCACACCCTAGCCACTCTGTAAAGTGCCCCTTCAGATCCTTTGCGCTCTATTCCCTAGCCTCAGTTAACCCCTTCTTTGCCTTCATAGGAGCACGACACAGACGTTAGAAAAGACGGCTATTAAGAGAAGGTCAAAACCCAGAAGTGAGGGTGGGTGATGAGGTCATTCTGTAATGAGAGGACTCTCAGTATGGATTCGAATGATCCCTAGTATCTACTATCTCGGAGCCAGTATGTGACCTGAAGCTTTAAACAGTCAGGCTCATAAGTCCACACAAAAGTATGTGTGAACCTTCAGGACCCCAAATCATCTGGCATCAAGATCCACTTGGACTGCTTGTTTAAAATGTTACTGCTCTCCTCTGCCAGAGGTTCCAATTCGCTAGGGGCCGAGTGATGCTCAGAAATCTGCATTTTACTATTTTTTTATTATCTCTCTCTTTAATTTGCTATAGGGTGCATGTGCTTGCTGGAGAAAGAGAAAGGGAGAGGAAAAGTGAGAAAGCATTCCCCAGGGGAGATGGCCATCCTGCAATCCCTTCTCCCCCATTCTCCTCTCAGGATTCTGGGCACACACGCACATGTGCTTGCGTATGTTTTTTGAACTACCAGGTCCAAGCCTCAAATTGCACAGTAGGCCATGTGGGATCCAGCTGCCCCAACCTCCATGCCACCTGTGGGCTCCAAATCTGCATTTTAAATAAGCATCCAGGCAATTCTACCCACACCAAAAACTTCAGAACTGATGCTCTAAGTTTTTCAATCTATGGGATAAAATCTATTAGCAGAGTTCAAAAAAATTAATTTACAGGTCACCAATTAGGATTTCTCAAAAAATGAACAGAGGCCAGCCCTATGACCTGGTGGTCAAGGATACCTGATTGCACATAGTCAACCAAGAGGTTTAAATCCCACCCTTGATGGCTTGAAAAACACAATGTATGTACATAAATACTGTAAAATATGTAGAAGTCCCTGAACTTCTAAAAGGCTATCCCCTGAGAAATTCTCTTGAAGGAAGATTCTATGTGTCTAATACTCTCGTCACAATGGTCTATACTAATAGTTCCTTTCTTTTTTTCTTTTTTTTTTTTTTTCTTAAGAGATTTTTGCTAAAAGGCATGTGTACTCGCTGGAGAAACACAGAGGCAGAAAGCAAGAAATCACCCCCTGGAAGGAGGGCCACACCGCAATCCCTTCTCCATTTTCCTCTTGGGATTTTGGGCATGCATGCACACACACCCAGTGTGAGTTTTAAGCCACCAGGTCCGAGACTCGGACCTCAATCGACTATGTGGGAGTCCAGTGACGTAACCATTACTCCATCTGTTGGTCTCAAGACTGACACGTTTCTCCCCCATAGGTTCCTCCAATAGAGGAATCATCCACATTATTCCCAATTTGGTGACTTCTTTTACCTATAAATGTACCCACAGACACAGAGGGCCCAGCCTCACCCTCCCTCTATCACAAAAAGGACACAATCTCCTTAGTCCCCAGTGGGAGATTCAAAAGGGGCATAGACAATTTAAAAACCAAAAAACAACAATCCCAGCTTGATTGTCAGCACAGTCTCACCCAATGGTTAAACCTATTAGCACATAGAGAGTAAAATCGGGGGCAAATGTTTTCAAAACCTTTGCCAGGTGAGGCATACAAAGAAGGATGAGAAGTAGCAATGCATAATGTGGGGAGTAGGGGACGGGGAAGCCAGAGAAATGAGGAGGAAGGACCACTGAGAAACAGAGAATCAAACCCCAAAACTATTCTAAAAGTTCCTGATGCTTTTCAGTAATTTGTTTTCATGTGGTGGAAATCGGCACAACATCTAGAATGCTTTGGCCCCATCTGTTTTTGAACTTAAGCAGTAGACAAGATTCAGAGCAGCTGGGCTCAGCAGCACTGCCCAGGTAGTATGTGTCTGGAGGAAAAAGAAATAAAATGAGTGTGTGGGAGACAGAGGAAGAGGGTTACATGGGGCAGAAGAAAGGAGATCTGGAAGTCATCCCCAGACAGAGAGGAGAAAATGGCCAGGATGGATTCAGGCTACGGAGCTATGAGAGAGGCCAGAGCATCTGAGTAAACACAGCCAGCCACGGAGGAGAAATAGCAGGGCAACAGAACAGGAAGCAGCAAATTGTCTAGCAACAGGGCTTGAAGGTCTGCAAGGCTGGGTGTTAGTGAGCAAAATTCTAACTGATAAAATGCAGAAGGAATGAAGGAAGCTAGGAAAATAACCATTTATAACTATCTCAATAATAATTGATTCAAGCAAGAATTACCAGAGGGTGTCATTGTTAAAGAGAAACCCGATATTTGCATGGTCTCAATGCATCTCTCCATGAAAATACCTATTGGTTTGAAAGCACAGGAGAGAACAACTCTACAGTGGAGCCACCTGGCAGACTCTTCTTTTTTTTTTTTTGGAGAGTTTTGCTATAGGGCGTGTGCGCTCGCCAGACAGACAGAGACAGAGAGACAGAAAGCGAGAAATCACCTCCCAGGGGGGATGGACATGCCGCAATCCCTTCTCCTCCATTCTCCTCTTGGGATCTTGGGCACGCACGCACACGCGCCCGGCGTGAGTTTAAGCCACCGGGTCCGGGACTCGAACCGCAGTCGACTACGTGGGAGTCCAGCGACATAGCCATAATGCTAACTACTGGTCCCCAGACTCTTCTTTAACCAAATGGTCAATAGGACAACCCATGAGCAAGTGCCTCCTGATTATGAGGCACTGAGAAGAATATGACATCATGTCCACTCTATTCCCGGCCAAAGTGTATAACCTGAATCTAATCATAAGGAAACACCAGAACTTATGAAAAACATCAAGTTAAGGAACATTCCAGAAAATAACTGGACTGAATGCTCCAAAAAGTATCAATGTCATGAAACACAAAGGACTTGAAAATCATTCTGCTTTAAAGAAAACCAAAGAGAAAAGACAACTGAGTAAGATGTATAACCATGAACTTTCTTTTGCCAAAAGAGACATTTCTGGAACAATTGGTTAAATCTGAATGTTTATGGGTTAGATAATATTTTATCAATAGTTCACTAACTGATTTTAATGACTGTAATGTGACACTATAAGAGAACATTTTAATTTTTAGTAAATTCACACTATGAACAAAAGGGCATCGTGTGTGCAACTCACTCTTGGATGTTTCACAATAAGAAAATGTGTGTGTGCGTATGCATGCTGTGCAGAGAGAGAGAGAGAAGTAGAAAGCAAATGTAGAAGTATATTAACATTTTGGGGCAATCTGGGTAAAATGGTACAACATATGGAAATTTCCTGCAATTTTTCTTTTTTTTTAAAGAATTATTTTATTTACCCTTATTTATTTATTTATTTTAATTTGATCAGAGAGGGACAGAGTGAGCGAGTGAGAGAGAGGGAAAGCGAGAAAGCAAACTGCCAGGTCCGGGACTCGAACTGCAATTAACCATGTGAGAGTCCAGCACCCTCAACCACCACATCACCTGCTGGCCCGATCCCTACAATGTTTCTGTAATTCTAACATTACATTAAAATTTTAAAAATCCGTCATGACACCCTGAATCTCCTGAAGGCAGAAGCAGAGCTCTACACCTCTCTGACTCCAGAACCTACATAGAGCCTGCTGATCTTTGTTGATGAAGATGAAACTGTGAGAATCAGCAGTTAGCGTAATGGCTATGTCGCTGGACTCCCACGTAGTCGACCGCGGTTCGCGTCCCAGACCCGGTGGCTTAAAACTCACGCCAGGCGCGTGTGCGTACGTGCCCAAGATCCCGAGAGGAGAATGGAGGAGAAGGGATTGCGGCGTGACCATCCCCCCTGGGGGGGTGATTTCTCGCTTTCTGTCTCTAATGTCTCTCTCTGTCTGTCTGGCGCCCTATCGTGAAAATCTCTCCAAAAAAAAAAAAAAGATGAAACCATGTGTTTATTACTAAAATCATACGTACACGGTTGGCTACAAGGGTCACTGAACAATTTCAGCTCCTCAGTCTCAGCCTATGCCTTCTCAGAACACACACATGCACACCCATGCATACTCAAAATATTTCACATTAAATAGTAATCCTCATGGGCCGGCAGGCCCCGTGGCTTAATGGTTAAGTGAGGCAGATCTCACATGGCTGATACAGTTTGAATCCTGGTCCCAGAGACTTGAAAAACACATCAGGTGCATGTGTGCATGCCCCAAATCTCAACACGATAGAGAAATGGTGGACAGGGGACTGCATCATGACCATGCACCACTGGAGGAGTGCGCTCTTGCTCTCGCTCTCTCTCTCTCTCCCTCTCCCTCTCTTTCTTCCTCTCTCTTTGTCCCTCAGTCTCTGTCAAACTCACATGCCCTCTGGCAATTGAAAAAAAAGGGTAATCCATATGAGCTAGAGTGGTGGCTTATTGTTCTGTGCATATTTAGTTCTCAGCACCGCCCTTGGCATAGAACAAGTGTCCAATAAATGACTGCTGAAACAATAAGTGAACCTCACATACCAGGATTGGTGTTCGCCAAAACTTTCTGCACTAATGGACCAAATGGTAAACTTGTTTACCAGAAGCAACAATAGTACAAAGATGTTTTTAATCCCCAAAATAACATGTGATTTTATCAAAGATTTTTCAAGTCAGTGGCTACTGGCTAATTAGAGTGGCTCAAAAGCATGTCCAGATCAGATAAATTGCCTTTTTTTTTTTTTTTTTTTTTTTTAGGTTTTTGCCATTTGATTGAAGGCAAGAACCTTTCCAACATCTTCTTTGATTTGGTACCCCCCAAAATGGAATATATAGAGATACATATCTATCTATCTATCTTTTATCTATCTATCTATCTATCTATCTATCATCTATCTATCTAGTTATCACCTTCCCCTCTCTCTCCCAAATATAGCTCTCCGGAACTATGCTGTAAGGTAGAGTTTTCCTAAGTACTCATTATCCAGCTAGAACTGGGAGACAAGGTAAGGAAGAGGCAGCACAGACGTCTGAAAGTCACATTATCTTCACCCACCTCCAATTAATAGTGGAATGAAGACTGTAAAAATCAACAGTGATAAAGTACAAGAATAAAGTTAGAACCCAATATGATCCATAACAATATCCCATTAATCCGTGTATCATAAGAACCTGAATTGCTTGGGAGGTGTTAATGACACAGGCTATGCTGTGTTCATACATGTGTGTGGAGAACTCTGTGACAGGGAAGGGCATACATTTCCACCCATCAACAGAGGAAACAGCAAGGAGGAAGTTGACAAATTCAGTCCATGTATAAAAGTAGGCAGGGGAGGAGGGAGGGCAGGAAGTCCATACACCTGAGAAGCTGAGTCTGCCTTTCTGGGTTCACTTCACACTCTATTCAGAGTCCACTCAATGGTCTACGCTTTGTCTTCCAAGGAAATCCGTCGGAGGCATTATTTCCACCTGTACGCTGCAGAATCAATCCTGTACAACTTCCTCCTTTTGACTAAATCCCTGAGATGCTGCCTGTAAATTCAAAGAATTTCAAGCATCAACAGAAACCCCTACCCCCACCCCTAGAACTTAGCTATGAACATCTGTTGTTTACAAGGGTTCAGGCTGAGAGCTGCCAGACTTGTTCTGCAACCTCTACTTTAACACAGGCTGCCAGGGAGGGATGTCTGAATTTCATGCAAGGATGCCCTGTCCCGACTCCTTAAGCAGAAATCAGCTAACACAGCTCAGCATCCTACCATGGAAGATAATCCTAGTTTGTTCGGTTCATTTTCTAATCCTGGTTCTTTAACCAACTGTACCCAAAATAAGTTAAGATGCAGAATCGTGCTCATTGATCCTCATTGAATATAAAACCCGAGGGGCAAAGGTAGTGGGGTGGTATAAACAGGAGCTCGCAGAAGAGACAAGCCTGTTTCAACTCTGAAAAATCCAAACCCGGCTTTTTCTCATTCTCCCTAAATTCTTCATTAACACTGAACCCTTCCCATATGACTCTGTTCTCCTCAGTGCACCATGCTTCGGTACAGTGCAGGAAATGAGATATTAAAGTCTTTCCTTCAATTAGCTTGGGACCGAATCTAATTGAGAACATAACTGCTATCTTTTACCTTTCCTTGACTGAGCCAAGCACAAGTCCTACCCGAGTGCACCACCTTCCCTCCCTTCCTGGTGGCTACTGGACGCGGTTTTAAGTGGGGTCCTATTTTTAGATGCACATGCCCACGTGCACACATGTTCTCATTATTCTCTCTCAGCCTGCCTGATTTTCCCCATTTCAATGATAAAAGTCAGTACAGCTGAGACTGTCTTTTCTTCTTATCTTGTAAACCCTCCCACTTAACACAGTCAGCTCCCAATAAGATGACATGGCTTCTGCCTTTAAAAGAGAACTGGATCAAAGTCAATTCATTTAATTGGCTGTGAATTCTTGAGAATTAAAAATCCCCAGAATCGGTCACACATTGCTTCCTGTGTCTACTGCAGAATTATTACGGAGCCTGCAGGAGCAGAGAAAAATGAAGGCTAACAGCTCCCCCACGCCCCAGTTCTGTTGTCAAGGGACATGATCACCAACATCTTTGCTCCATGGAGCTGAAAGCCTGAGGTGTGGCCCAGTGACATTCCAGGAGCAGATCCTAGGAGACACAGGAAGCTCCCAGGAGTCCCCAACATCCTCCCATTGTTCATAAAGGCATGTTGCTTTTGACCTGCTTTCTATCATTCCCTACCCTAAAAGGATAATATAAAGCCATTTATGTGCAAGTTTGAGAACTTCTGTTGGCATCATGAGATAACCCAGTACAACACATTATGTTATGTTTCTGAATGAGGTTTATGCTGCACTGGCCAGCTGGTATCAACGGTGGACACAGTGGAAGCTAAACAGGACGAACCGTCTTTTATTCACCCAAGTCACCACTGTAACCTGGAGGCCTCAATGCTTTCTCATAGAAAACCAACGATTTGGCAATAGGCTAACTATTGACTGTGGGAGCACAGGGAAACCCAGAGGGTGGCTGACTATATGACAAATGTCCTCCTCTTAATAATTAAGAGCCTGATCTAAAAGTAATGAACCAGGGTTGAGGGACCAGCAGTTAGCATAATGGCTATGTCGCTGGACTCCCATGTGGCTGACCACGGTTCGAGTCCCGGACCTGGTGGCTTAAATTCACGCCAGGAGCATGTGTGCGTGTGCCCAGATCCCAAGAGGAGAATGGAGGAGAAAGGATTATGGTGTGGCCATCCCCCCGGAGGGTGATTTCTCGCTTTCTGTCTCTCTGTCTTTCTGGCGAGCGCACGCACCCCGTGGCAAAAAAACCTCTCCAAAAACAAACCAACCAACCAACCAGGGTTGAACTACATTACACTTTACAGGACAAAACATACGATTTCTGAGTTTTATAGGGAATGACAATTATATAGTCACATCATTGCATATGTTCTGCTCACTTAGCCATACTACAAAAATCAGGAGGGCCCACAGGGAATTACAGAAGAAAATGGTGATTGACATGGTATTACTTAACCAGGCTTATGATGGTTAACTCTGCACTGGGACTAACCAGTGACCCTGAAGTTTTCTCCAGTATCCCATGCTCAGCCCTGATTCCTGAGAATGAGAATAGTTGTTACTATTTACATTTACCGTGTGCCAAGCTTTGTCTCAAGGGCTTCATATAGATCAATTCACTCAAACTGCATAAAAACTCTATAAGATAGGTAATATTGGGTTGTTGGAAAAGTCATGACGTATTTTTCTGTTTTTCTATGCAAAAACACATTATGACTTTTCTGACAATCCAATGTTATCCTCATTTTGCAAATAAGGAAACTGAGGCAATTAAGAACCTTCATCTAAAATCACACAGCTAGTAAGTAGGGAAATCCAGGATTATGAACCCAGGAAATCTGTTTCCAGAACCTGAGATCTTAACTTCTGTGGTGGTGATAATTATATCAGCTACCATTTAACTGAGCATCTAATAAGTTACAGGCACTAGCCTATTGCTTTATGCATATCAGATCCAGTCTTTAAGACAACCTTCCAGGGCCAGCAGGTGGCATGGTGGTTGGGGGCGCTGGACTCCCACATGGCTGACCATAGTTTGAGATCTGGCAGCTTGCTTTCTCACTTTCTCTCTCACTCTGGTCAAATAAAATAAATAAATGAATGAATGAATAAAGTTGAATAAATAATTCTAAAAAAAAAAAGACAATCTTCCAAGGTAAGTATTAGCACATTTCATAGATGAAGAAAAGGAGGCTAAAAGGAGTTAAGGGACCTGTGAAAGGTCACAGAACTGTGAGGAGAAGAGACAGGATTTAGACCCAAATTTGTCTGTCTCAAAGCTCTGAGCTTTTTCTAAGTACAAAGCTTCCCAAAGAGCATTCAACTGAGTTCTTTCTCTGTTCAAGACTGGCTACTATCCTCTCTTGCTGATCCCCAAATACCTTCTTGTGGCTCCTTCATCCTACTTTATCCACATGTTAGAAGTCTACTCAACTCTCCTTACAAAAAAAGATTCAATCACCACCTAATGTTCTATATGGACTGGGCTAGTGAAAAAACATACCCAGGGACCTTCTGTTAGTTTCTAAATAAAAGGAGCTAGAACCATGGGGAAGGAAAGCCAACCCTTGCTCAATACCAGATGCTACATCTGGGCAAAGCCTTCCCTGAGGGAACAAACAGTCCCTAAAAATGTCCAAAATGAATGAGTGACACACTGATCCCAGGAAGTCAAGGATCCCCCCTTTCAGCAGCTTTGTGCTTCCTCCAACTTCCCTCTTGAAGGTTATCTCACACTCAAAGAGGAACATTCTAGATCTCCACCCTTTTTTGATTGGAAATCACGGCTACAGGATTCTCCATGGCCAAATGACTCTGTGATTTTCAACCCAATGCTATCTTGTGAGACTGGTGAAGAACTTTGAACTCAACTCCAGAGGAGGAATCCTTCGGCAGTGGGTGTTGTAACTACAGAGACTGCACATTCAAATGTCGGGCCTAAGGCCAAGAACATGGCCTCTACAAGAATTTCTCCTTAATTAATTGTGTACCTAACATCCCACTGAAAGGAGAACAGCAGGTTGAACATCTACCAGATTCTTAAGACCTCGGCCTTGCTCCCCCCGCATCCCTTCTGATAGTAACACAACTTATAACTAGCCAAATAAGCAGATTTACTTTCCATATGTTCCTCCTTAATATACTGCTAATTTAATGTTAGTGATAATAGGATATTGTCTTGTTCTTCTCTATTACAGTACCTGGTTCAATGCCTGGTTCATAAATTAGGTACCAAAAATATATGCTGGATAAATAATATCTTTTTTCTTTAATTACTTTATTTAACTTTATTTATTTATTTTAATTTGACCAGGGAAAGGGGTGGAGAGAGAGAGAGAGAGAGAGAGAGAGAGAAAGTTGCCAGGTCTGGGACTTGAACTGAAGTCAGCCATGTGGGAGTCCAGTGCCCTTAACCACCACACCACCTGCCGGCCCCTAAATAATACCTTTAATAAATATATCTTCTAAATCCTTTTCCACCCTCTACAATCTGAATAGGAAGCTTCTTCTTTTTTCTTTCTAAACCCTTACTATTGGAAGTAACAAACATTTCTGCAGTCTCAACTGTCTCCTTTCTAAGAACATGCAAAATTTCTACCAATAACTCTGCAGACTTCTCTTTAGCCCTGCATATAGCTGTTTATTTTCTGTCAATTGCTGGAAATGTTAGCTTCAATATCCTTCCATTACCTTATACTTAACATCCAAAAGTCAAGTTTCTCATATTTTAGCCCTTCAAAAACAACTCCTTCTCCTAACTTCTGTATTTCTATTGAAGGTATCATTAATTTACCAGTCACCCAAGTCCAAAAGAAACTTCAAAACCCTTTCTTTTGTGCTTCCAAACTCACTTGAAATCCGAATCCCATCAGTCAGCAATTCCTATAGATTCTTCCTGTGCCAGGTGTTTTCCATCTGTCTCTAGACTATAAGCTCCTGGAGTGCAGGGGGTGGTATCTGTCTTGCCTGGCATGTGTCTGGCACATGGTCAGAGCACAACACATATTTGCTAAATGAACGGAAGGACAAATTCCTAGCCTTTTCATTCCTACCATCTCACCCTAATTTAGATCCTTATTATCTACCGTGGCAACTGGTTTACTCATCTCAAGTTTCTTGTCATTTAGCAAACCACCACGTTAATCTTCATTAAGCAGAGTTCAGACCTAAACATGGACAGTAAGCTACTCAAACCTTCAGTAGTTTCCAGTGTCTACTGCAAAAACCCAGATCTCTTCATAAGGGCTACCACAATACAGTCCTATATACCTTCTATCCAATTCCTCCATATGCACTTGTTCTCCCAGCCAAACCATTGTAATCACTGTACTCTCTGTATCCCAAAAGTGTTTTGTACTTTCTTCCTGTCAGACCTCTCCTTCCCAGAACACCTTCCCTCCCTCCATCTATCATTTTCTTCAAGGCGTAGTTCAAATCCTATTTCCTCACTGAAGATTTCTGATCGCATTAAATCTGTGTCATCTCTTCTATAGCATACTTGGTTTTTACCCATAGATAGTCTTATATTGAAGATTTGTGTCCTTGTCATTTAAGTCTAATTTCCCCCGACTAGATTAGAAACTCACCTGGAAAAGAACCACCCTATTTATATTCTAAAAACCTAGAATACTTTCAAAACGTTCAACAAATATTTGTTGAAAAGGAAAAGCTTTAAAAAAGATGTAAACAGTAGGTTATAAAATAGCATAAGGTCTTTGTAGTAAAGAACACAGCAGGACAGCAATGTAGAAGTAGTCCTTTAAAAACTCAATACAGAAAAAAAAAGCCACCTCAAAATAAAAGAAAGCAATGAGCTATTAAAAGTAGAAGATCAAAACAAAGTGAGCTAGGACTGAAAGATAATTTACAGCAATTCTATGTTTAAAAAAAAAAAAAAAACCTCAGCCAACATATTATCAATTAGAGTCCTGCTGGGCAATATTAACACAGATTCCACTTAAAAGAGACAATCAAAGGCTCGACAACAAATAGAAATACATTTATGCTCTTCAAGAAGCCAGAGAAAATGCAAGAACATCTCCAGGAGGAAAGCTTCCAGCCCTCACATAATATTTTATCTCTGTTCTGAATCAAAGCAGGCTGACAAGAACTTCAGACATTACCAGGACCCTCCCACAAGTCACAGGGCTGGGGGAAGCCATATTACCTATCTTAAACAAAGCAGACTCAGTAGAATCAAATAATCACTATCATTCTATCTACAGCAATCTCTCACTCTTTCTCTGGAGGAAGGGGAAAAGAAGAGGGATGGGACCACCAGGTCAGACCGTGCAAAGGAGTCAGAACTGTGTGGGCTTTAATGAGAATGTTTGCATGGAGCTCAGTGTGGGAGAGGACAAAAGGTGATCTGGAGCAAAGCAGAACAGGAAGCAAAGCCAAAAGGTGACAGGGTAATGGCTTACAGGGGAAGAAGCTGTCCAAGAGAAGATGGGAGAAAAAAAAAAAAAAGGCAATCCAGTATCGTTTGTCCCCAAATATAGTCACTTCAAACTAACAAAATACCCAACCTAACCCAGCATGAGTGACTGAAATCTAGCCAGGGTGAGAAACTGGCCTGGAAGAGGGTGGGACGAATCCATGTGGACTGCCTTCAGCTCTGGCCAACCTGCCCCATCGCAAGTTGAATAGTTTCCACATCCCTGAGATGCGTCTGTCCAGAGCTGCCGCCGGCAGCTGCTCTCCTGGCAGCACAGGGAGACAAATTCATGGCATTGCTGGGCCAACAGCTGCTACGCTCCGGGGGAGGTGACGAGTGCCCGCTGAGATGCTCTGAGCAGAAACTGAACTATTCTGGGACCAGTCGTAGAGTCAGCAAAATCAAGGCTACAGTTCACCGGTTGAATAAAAATGCACTAAGATTGCCTCCCCAGAAACCCAGGCAACCAAGAGCCCATTGGCTTCCCAGCTTCTCTAACTTCAGTTGGTTCTTGCCCTCACACTTGGTACCATCTTTCCTATTTCCAAGGGCATGACTTCAGTTTGGGCCCACATTAACCTCACCACTGGAGAGCCATCGCTTCCTAATAGGTCTTCCTCCCTGCAGTCTCTCCAATGGATCATATGCACTGTTGCCATAGTTACTTTCCAAAGCACAGCCACAATTATGTTCCTCGCTCAAAAACTATCAATGGCTCCCAGGCTTACAGAATTAAACTCAAACCCTGTTGCCTGGCATTCACAAACCTCTGTAATCTTTTCACCCTTACAGACTTTTCAGGTTTACTTCACTATCATATACATACTTACTGTTGTTAGCAAAAGAGACAAGTTATCCACCAGCTTTATTTTCCTCATCTCAGTGCCTTTACTAACATGGCTCTCTCTGCCTAAAAGGATTCCTTCCCCAGCTTTCCCTCCTTTTTCTGTAACTTCTGTATTGCCTCAATTGTGTTAAACTTACAGGACTAATACCTAGTATCAATACTCTTATTCTTCCACTTTTCCACCCACTGAATTTCACTTCCATAATGTCTTCCCCCATCTGCCAACCAGAAGAAATCTCTGTTGTTTGTGTACCTGCAGCATTCTATTGGGTGGATGATTTTCATACACATGTCCTTACACATGCCACACATGGACAATATGCCAAAGGCTGCTGATTGTCTCCTGATATGTTCCCCTTCTATATTAATAGAAACACCACTTTCAAGTCACCCAGAATGATAACTACATGTCCTGACCTCCCTTGCAGCTCAGCGTAACCACAGGACAAAGTTCTGGCCAGTCCAACGTGAGTTAAAGAGATATACATGCCACTTCCAGACTACACTTTACCCTGTTACTTTCCCACTGGCTGGAACAGGGACATGGTGACAATGAGCTACCCTCGGTCACACAGGGACAACACTCTAGGGGTGGCATAAGGAGTATGACACAGCCCTAGATGGCTAACAGCGAGACAGGTACATGAGCGAGAAAACATCTATCTTGGGTAAGCCACTATTACTTGGAGGGTATCATACAGCCAAACCTATATTTTAACCAAATTAGGCAAGCCTAAAATGCCTTTCCTGTGCCGAAACGTCAATTTTTCAGTTGCTAACAAATGTTTCAAGCCTGGCTTGGTGGTGCCACCTGCCAAGTGCCCATTCAGTATGGCTGTCTGTACAGCAATGCAATGCCCGTACTCTGCAAACGTGGGAATATAGTCATGAGTCGCTTCACGACAGGGTTGTGCCCTAAAAAATGCATCATTAGGCAATTTTGTTCTTGTGCAAACATCACAGGGCAGAGGGTGCTTACACACACTTAGACAACATAGCCTAGTCCACACCTAGGCTCACAGTAAGGCCTGTTATAATCATATGGACCACAAGCATATGTGAGGTCCAGCGCTGACTGAAATAGCATAATGCAGCATATGACTGTACTTGTTACTTTCTGCAGCATGGAAATGGAAATTGGAAGTGCTATTACTAGTGTTGCTTCGAGAAGTAGGAGTCTCATCACGATATTAATAAGACAAGGGTAGACATCATCAGCCACATGAACCCTTCAGATGCTCCCTGGACTCAAGCAGTCAGGCTGTGGGTTCCACAGCGGTAAAAAAAGAAAAATTAAAGACAAGGTACAAAATGCTTAAAGTACATCAGGTGAGGTATAATTCAGAATTTCACTTCTATGCCAGGGGAATTCAAAAAGTTTGTGGAAAATGGGTTCATGTATAAGTTTATTTTGATGCAAAAATGTTTGAAATCCAGACTTAGTTTTTTCACATGGTACATTTCCCATGAACTTGCAGAAGACTCCTCATACTTATAGGAATAGAAATCACCTACTCCATGTAAAACTGTGGTGAGACATTAAACCATTTGACTTTGGTATACAGTTTTACAAAAAATTATGTATGAAAGTAGGATGTTGGGGGCCAGCAGGTAGTGTGGTGGTTGAGGCATTGTACTCCCACATGGCCAACTACAGTTCAAGTCCTGGACCTGGTGGCTTGAAAATCACACTGGGCACATTTGTGTGTGTGTCCCAAACCCCAGAGGGGTGATTTCTCACTTTTCCTCTTCCTGGAAGCACACATGCCCTAAGTCAAAAACCTGATAAACAAAACAAAAATCCTCTCCCTCTTTCTCTTTTATGATAACTTTATTTCTTCTAATAGTACCTTTTTTATTTTAAAAAGAATTATTTTTATTTAATTTTATTTTCTATTATTTTTTAATTCAATCAGAGAGAGAGAAAAGGAAACTGAGAAAGCAAACTCCCAGGTCTAGGACTTGAACTATAGCCAGCCAAGTGGGAGTCCAATGACCCAAACACCACACCACCTGCTGGCCTCTCTAATAGTATTTATTACCTCCTAACATGATAGGATCATCATTCAAAACAGGACTTCTGAGAACCAGCAGATGGTGTAATGTCAGTGGACTCCCACATAATCAAATGTGGTTCAAGTCCCAAACCAGGTGGCTTAAAACTCACACTGGGCGCATGTGTGCATGCTCAAAGTCCTGAGAGGAGAAAAGATTGCAGCATGGTCATCCCCCCTTGGGGGGTGATTTCTCACTTTCTGTTTTCCTGTCTCTGTCTCTCCAGCAAGTGCACATGCCTTTAGCAAAAATCTCTTTCAAGAAAAAAAAAGGAAACAGGTCCTCCCTAAACATCTCCACTTATATGATGGTTGTCACAAGTCTTCTAGGTGGCCAAGTTAAAGACTCATATGTCCTGTGGCAAAAACCTTAAAAAGAGCAAAAAAGATTCAGGGTCACCTTTGACCCTTATGTTCTTTACTCAAAGCAGTTATCCGGTTTTTTCTAGTTTCTCAAGTTCCTCTTGAATACATTCCTTCTTCTCCATTCTTTGTGTTTGTTTGCTTTACAACAAGGTCTTGCTGTTGCAATCCTCCTGCCTCAGCCTCTTGGAGTCACTGGGATTACAAACACACACCACCATGCCTGGGAGGTTGGGCAGAGAAGAGAACTCAGGCTTCCTGTGTGGTTGCAGCCTGTGGAGCAGTGTCTTAACAGCAACTGGTATCTTACCTGGCCTTCCATTCCTTTTTTGCTAGCACATTATGGATGGATTGCTCCAAGAACCTCCATCCTTACCTTCTCCAGCATAAAACTTCATTCTTCAGCACTTTTCCCCTCATACCTCTTCCCCAATACAAGAAGCCACAAGGCTGTCATACTGCCACATTGAATCTGAACTTCCCCCCTTGCTGTCAGAGTCACCATTTAGGGTCCACTCTATTTATTTAACCATATTTTCCAATGCACTTAGAAATATGTTCTCCTATTTCCATGAATGCCTTTTCACACTACATAATTTACATGTCTCTTTTTCCCTGTTAATCAGGAATTTCAGAGTTTATCTTAGTCTCCATAGGAATTAGAACAAAGCACAGTTCCCAGTAGATATATAAAAGGGGCTTGCTGAATAAGTAGATCATTAGGATAAGATCAAACAGGAAGTGGGGCTGGCAGGTGGTGTGGTGATTAAGGTGCTGAACTCCCACATGGCTGATTGTGGTTCAAGTCCCGGACCTGGCAGCTTGCTTTCTCTCTTTTCCTTTTTCTCTCTCTGATAACATTTAAAATAATAATAATAAATGAATAAATCTAAAAAAAAAAAACAAAAACCAGGAAGCTATTGGAGTAAACCAGCCTTCAGTGGCAGCCAAAAGAGTGAAGAAGTCCCCCTCTTCGAGGTTCCTGTACCACCTGTACTTTCACAAGTACACTCACAACACTTACCCCACTTTAAAGCACATCTCTAGCTGTGTGATTTGCTTAATTCACATTTCCTCATTCTATTATAAATGCCACGTGGAAGAGATAGGGCTTATTCTCTGCAATATCCCAAGGCGCAATGAAGGGGTTCAAGGAATGTGCAATGGGTATTATTTGGGTGAATGTGTAAGAATCTTCCCTTTAATGAATGTGGAGTCCACATTAGCCTCTACCCCCCACCACCAAACATTCCTGCCTCCTCTCACTACACACGCCATTCTCGCCTGTCCTCTGCAAACCTACCTTTATAGCCTAACCTCTCACTTGCTTCATGAGAATTCCCCTAACTATTCCAGATCCTTGATCTGTCTCTCATGATTTATCTTGGGCTTCTTATCAGATCTGTGTCATACATAACACCAGTGACCTTTCTTAATGAGATCATTATTGCTTTATGAACTAATTGCTTCTTGTATGCAAAATCTTTTCTCTCTAACTAAATATAACCCCCGTAGATAAACACCATACATTTCTCTTATATCTTTTAATACCTTGTGCAATACTAAGCATCCAGATGGCTCTCAACAAATACTCACTAGTTACCCAAGAAAAAATGATGCCAGGTGAAAGCTTTATCAGAAGGGAAATCAATTGTTGCAGAGGTAGAAAAAACACCTTGTTTGTTGTATGTGAGTTTAATCAAAGTAATTCAGATAACTTAGAGAATAATTTGTCTGTACCTTAATTTGTGATAAATACATCCTTAAGCTGAGACTACGATATAGTACTAAAATTCAAATGCTAGTTTAAACTCAGGAGGAGCTTACCAACAGAATAAATCCAACTTCAAGTCATTTTCTAAAGCAAATGACTCCTTTCCGAAGTCTTCACTTATCACATGCTAAACTAATATTTTACTACCAGATGATTCTCTTATAAAAGAATAGGACTTGGGAAAGATGATGAACTCTGAGGAGAAAACACCTGGAGGAAATTCTCATTCTGGTTTATCTTGAGAGTGTCATATGTTCTCCTCAATCTCAGCCTCTATAGTCATTACTCAGAGCTGGCTTGTAAAGAATAATTTGTGTAGGGACCAGCAGTTGGCGTAATGCCTATGTCACTGGATTCCCATGTAGTCGACCGCGGTTCAAGTGCCGGACCGGGTGGCTTGGAACTCATGCCGGGCGCATGTGCGTGCATGCCCAAGATCCCAAGAGGAGAATGGAGGAGAAGGGATTGCGGTGTGGCCATCCCCCCCTGGGGGGCGATTTCTCGCTTTCTGTCTCTCTGTCTCTCTCTGTCTGGCTGGCGAACACAGGCGCCCTATGGCAAAAACCTCTCCAAAAAAAAATAATAACAGTAATAATAATTTGTGTATTACTGGGTTGTCAGAAAAGTCATGGCACATTTTTTCTATGCAAAATGAGTCATGACTTTTCTGACAACCTTATATATTATTAGGGCAATAAACAAAAATAGAAAATAAGGGGAAATAAGATACACTTGGCATTAATCCTTATATCCATTCTTTCGTTTACCAGTTCCACAGTACTTAGTGAGCATCTAATATAATACTACATATGCTTGGTACCATGGGACATGAGAAACGGATCCGACAGGCTTATACAGTCCTCTGAGGAAACGAAGGAAGACCGTGCTGACTACCTTACGACAAGAACAAATACAACATCGGGGACCAGCAGGTGGCATGGTGGTTAAGGTGCTGGACACTCCCACATGGCTGACCATGGTTTGAGTCCCAGACCTGGTGGCTTGCTTTCTCACTTCCCCTCTTTCTCTCACTCTCTCTCTCTGTCAAATTAAAAATAAATGAATGAATAAATAAAATTTTTTTAAAAAGAGAGAAGAACAAATACAATGGTGTAAGAATTCAGAAAATGGAGAACATTTCATCTGGGAGAATCGGGAAAGTTTCTTAGACTAGGAAACATCTTACATGGCCTACACATGCAGAGATGTTAAGAATGAACACATAAGCTCAAATAACAGGTGGCAACAGCACCCAAAATGAAATAAATGTTCAGTCTGGCTTTGGGAAGGGAAACAAAAAAATAAGGTTGGAAAGCTGGTTGAGGCCAGCTAAAGAGGTGCTTGAAGACCAAGCCAAGAATTATGCATTATGAAATTCTGCATTTCTAAAATCGCAGATAGTGCTAAATATTGGGAGACTATACCTTGAGTATCAAGAACATAGACAATGGGGAGCAATTGAAAGTTTTGCACAGAGAAACTGCTTGACCCTGTGTTCCAGGAAGACTAAATCTGATCATAGCGAAGCAGGCAGACTGGAATAGAAAAAAAGCTATAGACTGTGGTCCTCGGCGCTGGCGGTTCATTAGAATCACCTGGGAAGCTTTTACACCCTCCCCTTATCTAGGCTCCACTCCCAGAGATTCTCAGTTAATTGGTCTGGAGTGGGGCCCAGATTTCCATATTTTTAAAAAGTTCTCCAGGGCATTCTAATGTGCAGTCAGGGTTGAATTCCTCTGTTAGAGATGATGTAGTAAGTACTGCAATCATTCAGGCAAAAGGGGATGATCTAAACTAGAGACATGGTAGTTGGGGAAAAAAATGAAGCAGGCAGTTGTAGAAAATATGATAAATGGAGAAGGAACAGATCTCAGTAGCTGCCTAGGAAGGGATTTAGACACATGACAAGGATATCATATCATTGCTTTCTTCTGGTAAAGGCAGTGCAATGAGTACAGACCCTGGAGCCAGACTGCCAGGGTTGGAATTTCCGCTGTACTATTTACTAGGTGTGTGTGTGTGTGTGTGTGTGTGTGTGTGTGTGTAACCCCTAGGCTAAGTTCCTTAACCTCTTCATGCCTCAGTTTCCTCATCTGTAAATTGAAATTAACAATAAAAACCAACATATGGAGTTGCTGTGGGGATTAAATAAAGTGACATACATACATAAAGCCCTTAGAACCATTCCAGGCACATAGAAAGAACTGTAAAAGTGGTTACTGCTGGGCCAGCCCCATAGCCTAGTGGTCAAGAGAACTGAATTCTACATGGCTGTCCACGGCTCAAGCCCTGGCCGCTTGAAAAGCACATGCTGAGTACATATGCGTGTGTGCCTCAAATCCTAACAGGATGGAAAAATGGAGTAGAAGGGATTGCGGTATGACCACACCCCACTGAGGGGTGCTTTCTTCTTCTCTCTCTTTTTCTCCCTGTAAGTGCACAGACCCTCTGGCCATTTAAAAAGAGAAAAACGTGTTTACTATTATTATTTACTATTATTATTAGCATGGTTCATCAACTTTTTCAGTCTCTCCAGCATATTCAACTGCAGAGCTGAAAAGAGGACAGAGCTGGAAAAGAAGTCCTTAAGGGATTTCAATCAATTTGAAGTTACTGGCTCATGGATCTAACCGGATCTAAGTTGGTATACCCTATCTCCTTCCACCCACCCGGGACCCCACTCCCAAGGCCTCTGAGAGTAACAGGCACAGAGTCCCTACTTGAATTGCTGATCCTTGGTGCTGCGCGTCTTGGCCAGGAAACGTTCAGCCAGCTTCTCCAGGTTGCGAGAGTAGTCCATCTCAATCTCAGCCTTCTTTCGGAAGAAGTCCTGGAGGTCCTGCAACAGCTGCACCCGGAGCTCACACTGCTGGTCCAGACATTTCATCTGCTCTGTGAGTTGAGCGCGGATCTCTGCAATGAAAACAAGGGTAGAGAGTCAGACAGCATGCCCTAAAAAACACTATATATGCCAATGTTCACTTGTTTTTTTTTGTTTGTTTGCTTGCTTGTTTGTTTTTTAGGATTTTTGCCATAGGGCACATGTGCCTACCAGAGAGAAATAGAGAAACAGAGAGAGGGAAAGTGAGAAATCAACCCCACCCCCCCGGCGGGGGGGGATGACCATGTAGCAATCCCTTCTCTACCATTCTCTTCTTGGGATCTCAGGTATGCACACACACCTACCTGCTGTGATTTTCAAGCCATTGGGTTGAACTGCCATGTGAGAGTCCAGTGCCTTAACTACCTTTTATTTACTTGTTACCTGTCCCCTGGGGAATTGAAGCTCTTAATAAAAAAGCCTAAAGTCTAAACTGGCCATATGATATGAGATATATCCAAAAACTCCACCAACTCACGGCAACCAGCAGCTAGCGTAATGGCTATGTCACTGGACTCCCACGTAGTCGACCGCGGTTCGTGTCCCGGACCCGGTGGCTTGAAACTCACGCTGGGCGCGTGTGCGTGCGTGCCCAGGATCCCGAGAGGAGAATGGAGGAGAAGGGATTGCGGCGTGACCATATCCCCCCTAGGGGGTGATTTCTCGCTTTCTGTCTCTATGTCTCTCTCTGTCTGTCCGGCGAGTGCATGTGCCCTATAGCGAAAACCTCTCCAAAAACAAAAAAAAAACAAAAAAAACCTCCACCAACTCTTTTTGGACCATTGGAGAACATTGTGAACCAGGAATTGGCTGAATCATTTAGAAATTGATTATTAGGCATATAATTCAGAGCTATGATTCATGGAGCAATTTATATACTAGCATGTTTCATGCATGGTGCCAGAATTTGAATTTTCTTCTGGCAGATAGCCTAAGTGAGTTATCTCCCCACCACCCTATGAGATAAGTACTACTTTTTATTCCCATTTTAAAGATAAGAAAGCTGAGTCTTGAAAAAGTGAGGTTATTAAGTAGTGAAGCTAGGAATAAAACCCAGACAGACTGGCTTCAGAATTCAAGCTTTGGGCCAGTGGCATGGTGGTGAAAGTGGTTGGATCCCACTCAGCTGACTGTGTGGTTCAAGTCCCAGACCTGGTGAGAAACATACCGGATGTATGTGCATGTGTGCAAAATCCCGCAAGGCAGGAGAAATGGAGAAGGGATTGTAGTATGATTATCCCCTATGGAGGGATGGTTTCTCACCTGTCCTTCTTCTCTGTCTCTCGCAATGAGCTTAAAAATAAAACCCAAGCTTCTACTTTTTATATTTTGTCCCATTGTTACAAAATATTTTAAAGCATTTTCACAAAGTAAGGTGAGGGTCAGGATAGCTTACAGGAGGTAGAAAGGGACCTGCCCAAGGTCAAATGGTGGCAATCAAGAATGAAGCCAATATCAGAACTTCTAGGCAAGCCAAGTATTCTCTGTCAATCAGATTTCATGGTTTCCCATATCATAGAATGCAAATCAATTTTCAAAAAATTGACTTAGAAAAAGATTTGTTTTCACCAACAAACATCACTCTTATCTCTGCTGCTTCATCCTCATGGATGTCTCGGAGCCTCTACGTGGGTGTCAGAGCTAAAAATATTTCTGGTTAAGCTCTAGTCTTATAGATTCTGGCTGGCCAGAGTCCTTGAACAGGGCTAGCAAATGCTGTCTCTCTGGGACTGCAGCAATGACAGCTCCAGATGCAATCAGATCTGCCTTGACTGCAACGCTGCATTTGTTACTGACAAGAGACCTGGCACTCACAGGAAGCAGCCTGCCAAAGCCAGACTGCTTTTCAGCTCAAAGGAGGCCTGCAGTGTGTATCCACTGAAGTGATGTCCCAATCCCCATGCCATTTCAAAATGGAGCCATTTCTTTCATCCTCTTCCCCTGCAAGCCTGCTCAGCTCCAAGGGCATTAGGATGTGACAGTAATTCAAATCCCAAGGAGAAAGAGCACTCATATGTATTATGCCTTTCCTCATGCATGTTCCAAAGTCATTCCCAAATAGTATAGTTTCAACAACGCTTTCTGTCTACACCATGTAATGAATGCATAGTGGGGTGGCAGTTGGGGACTACAGTTATTCATCTGAGCTGCGGTTAAAGCACAGGGAAATCCAGTATCGGGGCTATGACGCTGAAGGTTGCAACCGTTCCTTTTATGAAGCAGTAAGAATGGGTGAAAGGTGCATTTACCTTTGACTTAGAATACCTGAGGTCCATAATCTATCCCCACCTTTACTTCTGTTTCTGGTTTTCCAGATATCAGTATGTAGCACAAGTATCTGGTCCTTTGTGGGTGAGCTCAGGTGATCTGTAAGTGCAGTTCTCACCCTCTTCATCCCCCCACCTCCCCCTTGCCACCCAGCCCTGCAGTAACCTCACCTGAACTGAAACCGAGCACCGCAGGATTGTCTCAAGCAGACAGAAGGCTGCGCAGAAAAGCTGCCTACCTCATCACTCATCAAAGCTCTCTTGTTCTGTGTTTTTTTTGGTGTCTGATTACAAGGGTGTTGAGGGGAAAGATCTGCAGAGGTCATGTCAGGCATCTAGTTCTTGCCAGGGATTTCTGGGTCTCTTAAAGGCAATAGCCCTTTTTGAGACTATTCCTAGAGGCAGCTGTCCCCCTTTTCAGATATTAATTAAGCTGGAAGTAGCAGCCATTGGGTGGGCAAATTGTGGGTAGAGAGGACATTCAAATGTTCACTAATATTACTTACAACTTGTCCACCAAATAAGAATCAGGGCCTCTTAAAGTGAAAAGGCTCTCCAGGTACTGAGTCACTAGCAGATGTACAAAGGGAGACAGACAGGCAGTGAGGCCTGCAATTCACTTACGACTTTGCCTTAAATAATCTCACTAACCTGGAGAATAGAAAGAAACACTTAGATGGATGATACCCATCCCCTGCTGGAAAAATAAAATAAAATAAATAAATAAAAATAAATAAATAAATAAATAAATAAAGAGGGAATTAGGCAAAGTCCCATGACACCTATTAAGGTCTGAAAGTAGGCCACTCCAAAGTTGTCTTGTCCAAAGAACCTGCATTTCAAGGGGGCCTCTGAGATGTATGAGTTGATCTAAGAAATGCCCAACCACATCCAGCCAGCATGGATTTCCATACTTGCCCAGGCACCTCAAAGAACAGGCACAAATGCAAACTGCACCCCATCCTCAGGCACACCTCTAGGCCCCTGATGGAGAGCATGTATCTACTGAATGTTTTATATGCTTTTATATGCAATCAACTCAATTCTCACGAATAGCCTATAAAGTATCCCCAACTATCCTAATTGCACAGTTGAAAAAAACCTTAGACCCACTAAGTAATCCACAAAGGGTCATATAATTAGGTGCAAGTGGGTTGAAGCTAAGGTTTGTCTTACTTGTCAAGGAGGTCCACAATAGGGCAGGAAATAAAAACCCAACAAATAGAACGCCAGCTTGGAGCCCCTCAAAGTATTTTTGGGTAAATTGGGAACTACAGCTCTTGCTCCCTGGAACACAGACTTGTCTACCTTCTAGTTGAGGGGCGATTCAGATCCCCCACGGTCAAGTTTGGACTAGCCCCTGACTCACTAAACTAGCACATGTTTTGACCAGACCCCAACTGGACTGGATCCCTTCCCTGTTTCCTAGATCTACTCCACACGGCAGCTACAGAGGAAGTGCTTTTCTTGTCCTGTGAGCGCGCCCTGAGGTCTGCCAGTAAGCCCAGCGGACAGAGACAGTAAGACAGTGAAATCCCCGCCCCTGATCCAGGAAAAGAAGTGACTCCCTGACGGATACCACCCGCCACTGCAGTTATTTGAGATATGACACCACTGAGCGTCCCCGTTTCCCCACAACCCACCTTGAAAGAGAAGCCTCCCTTGCTACCATCCTTAGGGCGTGTGCACTGACGTTTAAGGAGACTCTCACCACCCCCATCCCTAGACATACAGTTCCAAGACAGAATAGTTGCTCTGTCTGGGAAAGAATGTGCTGCCTCAGTTTTGCTGCTGCTGCTGCAAGGACAAACAATGATCCCCAAGAAGGCAGCTGTGCCAGCCCCAGACCTCTGTTCATGCACATGAGGGGCAAGAGACAATAGGCCACTGAATGCCAGCACGCTTGGGCCATGTGCCCAGGCTGGGGGCCCTCTGCATCTTGACCTACCAACAAGCCACAATGGCAGCAAAAAAGAAAGGAGCGATTTATAAAATCATGGAGAAACTCCTCCCATGTGCTGAGGCAAATATGCACGTGTGCACACTCAAAGACACACACCACTCACACCACCCACACCGTGAAAGCATTACAAATCCACTCTCCATTTGGATGAGAGTTCTAGAGAACTTTGGGGATCATGGGCTCCTTGCAGGGTCTTTCCCTAGAACTACCTGGAAAGATGTTAAGCTCTCACTTTCTAGAAGTAGCTGTGCCTCAAGGGTCTCACTGACTATCCACAAAGCCAAAGTACTAAGGTCACCATGAACTACCTGGAGTGACAGAGGCCAAAAATGGCTTTCCCTGGGCACCCAGTGCAGACCATTGATTTAGCAAATCTTACTGAGCCCTTCCTGTATGGCAGGTGTTATGGTAGGTTTTGGTGACGAAGGAGAACAAGACAGGTCTTGCCCTATTGAAGTATGGCTTGACAAAGAAGATGAAGGACAAGAAAGTAAAGGAGTGCTGTTTTTGCTTTGATATTCTTTTTTATAACAAAGCCATACTAAAAAGCCCCAATCTGAAGATCTAAGATTTAAAAAGTATCAATAGCATGGGCCAGTCAGGTAGTACGGTCATTTAAGGTGGCTGACTTACACATGACTGACTATGCGGTTCGAGTCTTGGACTCTGTGACTTGAAAAACATGCTATGTGTGTGTGCTTATGTGTATGCATGTGTGTCCAAACTCCCAAGAGGAGAATGAAGAAAGGATTGTAACATGGCCATCCCCCCAGGGAGGGGCTTTCTCATTTTCTCTGTCTCTGGCAAGCATATGTACCCTAAAGCAAATAAATAAAAATAATTTTCTTATTTTTTCTTTTATTGCTTTTTAGAGCTCATGCTTTAGGGTTTGTGCACTCACTGGGGAAACACACACACACACACACACACACACACAGAGGGAAAGTGAGAAATCACCCCCAGAGGGAATGGCCATACCACAAGCTGTTCTCCTCCATTCTCCTCCTAGGATCTTGGGCACGCACACACAGGTGCCTGGTGTGATTTTCAAGCTACCGGGTCTGGGACTCGAACCACAGTTGACCATATGGGAGTATATTCAGCAATATAACCACTAGGCCATATACTGGTCCCAATAAAAATAATTTTTTAAATTATTAATGGTAGAAAGAAATCAAGCAAGAAGCCAAATAAAAACTTAAAGTCCTATGGTTCTTCTTTCTGTTTCGTTGTTGCTGTTGTTTTGTTTTAATAACACTGAAATAAAAATTGCAGCTTACAGTGAGAGAGGGACCAAAGTTTTTAAACAAGTTTCTTGACAAGCAGAGTTGACCTTTGGTTGATATTTCTTTCAAAAATTCAAGCCAAATTTTAACCCCAAAGTTTTGGAATTAAGATAGCAGTGAGGTTGCACAACCGTGTTAATATACTAAACAAAACACTAATCTTAGCCAAAAGGCCCAGATGTGATAACTTGTACACTTTTAAAACAGTACATTTAATGGTATGTGAATTATATCTTACTAATAAATAGAAGAAAAATTTAACCCCACCAGTTTATCTGTTAAGCATGTCTGCCAGCTAAGGGGAAAACGACCCAATAAACATTCACCAAAAGTAAGAAGGAATTCTTGGTTTCCATTTCTCCATTCATATGGGTTAAATCGGTTCATACTAAGTACTCCTAAAGCAAATCTTGGAAGCTGCCCCTCTGGACAGCAGCCTTGGGCATGACACTAAACTCCACTGCGGATTATCATTCCATCATTTCCGAAGGGTGTCAGATCAAAACCTGGCAAGAAACATAAATGGGTGAATTCAAATCCAGAATCAGCAGACACACCCAACAAAGCTTCCCTGGGAAATACTGCCTTCTAGTCCATGCTTGGCCTCAACTGGGATACTAACTGCACCTGTTCTGGGGGTTAGGAGAAGCTTATTTTCCTTTAATAAAGATGCGAAGTCACAGCACAGATGCAATCGGAAGAAAGACTAATCCTAATAAGATACTGATCGTTTAACAGAAGCGGTCAGGGTCCAGCCATGCTGACAATCATGTAGGCTCTAAATGATGATATTGGTCCATGTAAATGACATGTGCCTCTGAAAATGGTCGTCATTCAGAGAACACCCAGTCAGCAGAGCACAGGGAGTGGTATTTACCAGTACTTTCCTCCTTTCGAATCCACCTCTTTTGGGAAATGGATCTGATTAAGCCCTTATTTCTAAGGAGAAAATGAGGGTGGGAAGGCAAGGTGGGAAAAAGCTGCCCATCACTTTTCAGAAGTTACACAGATGTGTCCTTCCCTTCTCCTTGAGACGGGCGCACCTGGTGGCAGGGACTCCTACAGGCTCTGCTGCCAGTACGGAAACATGATATAAGCCCGTGATCCCTACTGGGAACCTGGCCTGACTGCCAGTCTTTTTCCACAAAATCTACCTCACCTGCTTTTAGCCCTTTCACAAACACATGATGTCACCTCAGCCATCTCAGGAATATTCATTCCTAGTACCTTTCCAGGCAGCCTTACATAAGAATACAATTGAGGCTTTCACCAGCCCCTATCTCCTATCTCTTACCAAAACTTCTTATCAGCACGGGAATCAGCCCCCCTCAGCACTGTGCCCCAGGAAACACAATGCCCAGATGCCCAGCCAAGTCTTGCTCTTTACGTCACTGGCTAGCCTTTCTACAATCTTACCAATGGGAGGGCTCTTCACTCTTGCTGACCAGTGAGACCGAAGCCTAAAGAAGCAAAAGGTATTGACCAAGAGTGCACGGCTATTTCGTTGCAGTTCCAGGACTGGAACTTAAGTTGCTGAGTTCTCAAGCCAACATTTTGTTCTTACTGCAAACACTTATTTGTGTACTTCCAGGTGTTCTGGGAATTTAAAGACAAAAGTTCTCCCTCAAAGAAAGCAGGGAAGAAACAGGAGAAAAAACTATAACAAGGTGAAGTGATAATATAAATAAATGAGGTATGCACACAGAGCTGTTTAGAGCAAAGAAAGACACAGCACCACCTGATCTACATGCTGTAATGCAACTTTCAGTGACTGACATTGTTACTTGTCTATGAGTAGTCAGTAAACCAAGAAAAAGGCCATCAAGTTACTTGCAGTGAGGCAGAAAACAGCAGATATTCTTCCTCAAAGAATGAACCTTTTCCCTCATTACTTTACCTTATTGAATAAGGCACAGAAACAGTCAAAGACACTACTCCAAACAACCAACCAACAAACAGCTAGTAAGCTCCTCAAATGATTGTTTTTTCTTCCTTAAGCCCACATCTGTCCATTCTTAGTCCACGTGCTTTTAGTAAAACTGATTCTACTCACGCCTCCTCCAAAGATGATGGACATAATCTCCAGGTACTGGCTGAGAGCTAGGAGACCTGAGGTCAGTGAGAGTCTGAGATGGTGCCGCCACCTTACCACCAGGAGTGGAGCCTGTTTGAGAATGGAACTGGCCCAGAAAAGCAGAGCTAATAGGTGGGGAAAAGGAAATTTTAGTGACTGAACTCAGGCATGGACATAAGCCAGGCCTATCCCTGACCTTTTAGTCACACAAGCTAACTCATTCACTTTTAGCTTAAAATACAGTACTTGGCAGTGAGTTTTTGGTCACTTGCAAACAAAGAACCCTAATGGACAGGGTGAGAGATTCTAAAGCTTTCAAAAGTACAAAGATCACTGCTATCAAGGAATTTATCATCTAATTATGAATATATGATTAAAATAAACATTTGGTCACTTATATACTTATTTACATATTACATAATTATGTAATATATTTATAGATCAATTGTGTGTTATTATATACTGTAAGAACATGAAATTAGGAATAAATACAAGTAAAAACTCTGCAGACTCAGAACAGTAGGGACTATGATTACTAAAATAAGACTTCTTGAGGAAGGCTAAGCTCCTTGAAAGAAAGAACTTTGTTCAGTTGACTAATGTGCTCCTGGGATCTAGAACAATGCCTGCCATATTCTAAGCCTCCAACTCTGTGAAGGGAAGGAAGGAAAGCAGAAAGAGAGGGTGGAAATAAAGTCTGAACTAGTATTCAAAGGATGAGAAGAATTCCAGTAAATATAGGGTGAGGAGGGGCTATTCTAGAGGAAGATAAAACGTAAACCAAGAGAAGGGAATGTCTGAGTGTGGCCTCTTGTGGGGCAGTGAAGAGGATGACCGACTAGAACAATGGGTCTAAGTCAGAGATAAGGGGACCAGGGAAGTTGCATTCCAAAGGCCAACAGAGTAGTATGGATTTCAAGTGGCCAGCAACAGTGCTGGTGAAAGTTTGTGTCGTGATGAAAACAATACACTGTTGAAGGAAGATCACAGTGGAGGAGGTCTGCTGGATGGATTCCTAGGCTTCTATATTAAGAGCTGGAGTGAGCACTATGCGCTGAATACAGGCTGAATGGCAGCAAGGTCAACATGAGTAGGAGAATTCCATGAGTGGGAATTCCCTGCACACACCAATACTGATCACTGCAGTAATATGTACTTTAGAGCCCGTGATCCTAAAGCTAGGAATTCCAAACCATCCTTCCATTTTCAGTGGTGAGCAAACTAGACAGCCAGAGAAATTCCTAGATCAAAGATAATTCAGTAATCTTGGTGGGAAGAAGGAGATAGGAAGGTGTTTGTGACTGGAATCCTGCTCCCCTCCCTTCTCTCCTCACCCCACCTCCCCCTGACTTTCCTTTTGACTACAGTTCTCTCTGTTAGATTTCTGTTTGGCCATCTTTGAAACTGTCTTGTCCCCGGGCAGCAGATTATCCCAAAGCAATGAAAAGAACACTCTCTCCTCCCCTTACATTAACTCCCTACTACTTAAAAACAATGCACACAGCTTTGGAGACAAAGAGAAACCAGACAGTAGGAAGGAGGAGGAGAAAAATAGCCCTATAAGTTTCCAAAGGAGCTCAATCATCCATTAACTTTCCAGCCCCCAAGCAAAGGCACAGAAAGCAGCCCCACAAAGCCGATGAGGCGGGAGGGTGTGGAGGGAGATATCTCAATGAACTTTAATCATTGCCGTTGCTCTGGCAGGCAGCCTTAGCTCTTTCAAGTGACTCAATAGTAAGTCAAAGACAAAAGGCTCCCAAATGAACAAGCTGCCACATCAAATGCCAAAGTAGTAATTTTAGTTCCTGGGCTTTGCCTGAGATGTTTAAGAAACAGAATTCTCAAAGTCCAAAATCTAGAATTAACTTGTACTACAAAATAAAGACAGAGAATGAGAAGACCAACAGCTCCTTTGGGAAATGTCACGTAGTTTTGATGGCCTTCATTCACTGCTAGAAACAAAATTCAAGTCAGCTTCTAATGACCAGGAGAATCCACCAACAAACCCAGCAAATATTGATCTAACACTGTGTCTGTGCAAAGATCAGGGTGACAAATCATTGGGATATACATGAAAATGTAAGGCATTTTCTTACTCTCAAGGAGTTTATAATCCAATTAGGGGAAAGGGGGCTACCAAATGCAAAAGTACTCAAAAGTCTAAGAACAGCATTTAAAACAATGGTCCCAGACCACATTTAGAGAGATGAGTATAAACCAGTGTGGTCCTGAGTTAATCTTGAGGCCTTGAGCTGGGGAAGATTTAAAGGGAAGTGAAGTGATGGAGGAAAGAAGACCGTGATTAGCAGAGAGGTGGTGAGGGGGCTAAAATAGACAGATGAAGTTCAGGAGGCTGCCTGCAGAGCTCTGCGACTTGAAGGTTCCCTCAGAAGAGATGAAGACAGAGTAGAAAAGGAGGCCAGGACCAGTTCAACGAGCAGACCGGATACAAACACAGTTTGAAAAGACTCTGTAAATTGTGGACAAAGCAACTTAAGAGGCTTGAAAAGCAGGATAGTCTAAGGAGAGTTAAAACCCTAGGAACTGCCTACCAAACTACTCCTGAAAAGACCAACTAATTCGCCATTCAAACACATCCATTCTATTAAAGGACAATGGTAATCTGTATATTACTCAAGGATCCAGCACAATCAAATGGAAAACAAACCAGGCCAGTATTAAAACCCAGACCTTCAGTTCCTAGACAACTGGCTCCGGTGGGTTTTCTTCATTTTGTATAGGACCCGGCTCAGCCTAAAGTATTGGCATATCGTTTTAGGATTAGTTCAGCAAGCACAGACCAAGCACTAATTAGTTGTCAGGAACAGAGGCAAAGGAAAATGACTGAGGACAACCCATAGATTCACTTAGCCAGTGAAGTACATGGGGAACATCTTGTCGGAAAAAGCAGTTTGATTCTCCAGTCTGGAGTTCTCGGGCGAAGTTGTCTGGAGACAGATATTTGGGCATCAACAGCAAGGAGAAAGGAATTAGGAAGTTAACCATGAATATGAGTCCATGGAGAGTGGAGAGTAGGTAGAATGACAAAAAGTAAGCTGAGGCCTGGGGATACTGTTATTTAGGTAGAAAGTGAAAGTAGACAAGACAGAAAAATAGATTGAAAATGAACAAAGACAGAAGTGTGAATAATGCGGAGTGTTTAAATAAGATAGCAGGGCAGAGTTCCTTAACTTCGGCAATTAGGGCTCTATCGTTATTGAGGACCTGCTCTGCTGAATCCAACTTATGCATTATCAAGAGATGAACAAGACCGCCTTGCTGCCTGGCTGGAACAGCTTGCCATGCTCCAGTTGCAATGGCTGTTCTCAGTCCTTTGTGTCATTAATGGGCCTCTCCTTGTATCCATGTTGCATGCCTCTCAGTCTCACCCAAGGGCTTTCCTATTGCCACTGAGATTTGGAGGGACCTGCTTAGCCAGCAGCCAGCCACTGCAGGGGAATTGAACTTCCATGAGGTTAAATGCTGCCCAACAGGTGAAGGAAATTGGTCAACGCAATCTTCTCCCTCCTTGCTCCGGTGGACTGTTCGGAGGTGCAGTGATGTCATATAGTTTCTCTAAAGATTTCCCACAGGACCGAGCAATGAGTCGCTCATGAGGCTGCGTCCAAGTTACAGGCAGTCCGTTACACGAAGGAGTCCTCCAAAAGTCCATATAAAATGCATATGCATAGGTTTCAAAATTACTGCACCCAAATAAACACATACTTTGATTCTATCTTTCCGTGAACTTTTTGAATCCTCTTGTATTTGTCCACCTTACTACCTTACTTCCCCTTGTCACTCACATCTTCTCCTCAATCCTGCTTCACTATGATGCCTCTCAAGTGAAAGTGTAAGCTTTGGTCTCTGGGTCTATTTCCTTGGGAACTTGTACTAAAATATCTACCATGTGCCAGGTACCGATCTAGATGCTAAGTAGTCTCTTTCTTAATGAAACTTCTATTCCAGGGCCAGTAGGTGGCATAGTGGTTAAAGTGCTGAACTCCCATGTGGTTGACGGCAGTTGGAGAACCAGACCTGGTGGCTTGAAACTCAAGCTGGGCATGTGTGCATGCGTGCCCAAAATCCTGAGAGGAGAATGGAGAGAAAGGGACTGTGGCATGGCCATCCCCCTTGGGAGGTGACTTCTCACTTTCTGTCTCTCTGTGTCTCTCTGGAGAGTGAACATGCCTTATAGCAAAAATCTCTCTCAGAAGAAGAAGGAGAAGGAAAAGAAGAAGAAAAAGAAGAAGGGGGGAGGAGGAGGAGGAGGAGGAAAGAAAGAAAGAAAGAAACTTCTATTCCAATGAAAGCATCTGCTCAGAAGCTCCTTACGGACAGTAGTTAACCAATTATTTTTTTGAGAACTCAACATATATGTTGAGCAATTGATTGGTTATACTAACTGATTTAATTGACTACAATTTATTTTCCATGGAAAGATAAACTATAACCACAAAAGTTATGAGCAGGCACATTTTACAAATTTAATAGTAGCAGAGGTACCATGTATTAGGTGCTTACTCTGTGCTAAACAAGCTCGTACTGAGTTGAGTCACCGTGATTCAAGCATAAAGGTACATTATTTCACTTAATCCTCAATACGCCCCAGAGAGATACGTTTACAGCAAAAGCAGAGTAGTTAGGAGCACAAATTACATTCAGAAAAACCTGGCTTTTATTTCTAGCTCTGCCACCTGCTAGCTGGGTATCTTTGAACAAGACACTTAATCTCTTTAAGTCTGTTTCATTATCTATAAAATTGAGTTTATAACAGCGGCCACTCCACTAGGTTGTTATGAAAAGTAAAAGAAATAATGTACCTAAAGTGCTTACCCCGGATGACAAGCCTCCATTAATAGTGAACCACGATTCCTCCCATTTCAGATGACGGGCCAACAGGTTCAGAAAGATCAGGTACCTGCCTAAGGTCACTCAAACATTAACAGATTTGAAAGAATTTAAATCTAATGAGTGCCTTTAATTCATTTTTTTCTTTTCTTTTCTTTTCTTTTCTTTTCTTTTTTTTTTTTTTTTGGAGGGGGGGACTTTTGCTATAGGGTGCATGTGCTCACCGGAGAGACAGAAAACAAGAAATCATCCCCCATGCCACAGTCCCTTCTCCTCCATTCTCCTCTTGGGATTTTGGACACACATGTACATGCGCTCAGTTTGAGTTTCAGGCCACTGGGTCCAGGACTCAAACGGTGGGAGTCCAGAGCCTTAACCACCTGCTGGTCACTAGATGCCTCTAATTCTAAATTCAGTACTCTTAACCACTCTTCTACACCTATTTGATAATGGAATCCTATAATTACAGGCTGTCGATGTTCATTGGTTAACAAAAAGGATCCCTGAATATCTTGATTAACAAAGAAGATCTCTAATTTCTTCAACCTACCAAACAAGAGTCCTTATTCTGCCTTAATTCTGAATGTTTGTGCTTTTGTGCTGAGGTGGAGTGGGATATACCTTTCCTTTCTTTTCTTAAGACAACAGCAGCAAAAATTCATGCCATCACCTATGATACTATCAAATAGAGAGCCAGTAAAAAAAAGTCTGACTCTGAAACCAGATTATCTAAGCTCAAAGTGCCAGCCCTGGCCCACCCTGGTGGCACAAGTGGTAGCAAACTGAAGTGCAGTGCTGGAAACAGCATGGCTGACTGCAGGTTGGCCTGAGAACATACCAGGCATGTGAGTGGATGCCTAAGATCCTGAGAAGGTGGAGGGCTGGAGAAAGGGGACTGCGGTGAGAAAAGACCCTGTCGAGAATGTTCTCTCTCTCTCTCTCTCTCACACACACACACACACACACACACACACACACACACAGCTCTCTATCATGAGCGAAATACATGAACTTAAAAAAAAAAAAAAGAGATGCCAGCATCACCACTTCATAGTCATATGGGTTGGACAAGTTACTGAACCTCTCTATGCCTAAATGTCCCCATCTATAAAATGTTGATAATTAATAAGACCTCATAGGACTTTTTTTTTTCTTTTTCTTTTTTTAAGTTTTTGCTATAGGGTACATGTGCTCACCAGAGAGAGACAACGGGAAAGTAAGAAATCACCCCCTAGGGAGATGGTTCACACTGCAACCCCTTCTCCATTATTCTCTCAGAATTCTGAGCATGCATGCACATACACCCGGCATGATTCTCAAGCCACAGGGTCCAGGACTCGAACCACCCAGCCAGCCAAGTGGAAGTCAGTGCTTTAGCCTCCATGCCATCTATTGGCCCCTTCATGGAACTTTTTAAATTTTTATTTCTTAGAGAGAGAAAGAAGGTAGATACCCTTGGCAGGATCTCACCACACTGTGATCCTCCGCCTAGTCTCCCAGCCAGCAAGGATCAAAGGCACGTATGAGTAGCTGGCATGTTCAAGGGGGCCCAAGATCAGAACCCGGATCTCCCAAGTGGTTCCAGTTTTGCACAGTAGCACCCTACCACCTGTGCCATTGAAGCTAGGCCTCTCAAAGAGTCTTTCTGTGTTCATATTTATAAAGTTATTAGAACAGTTTTTGGAACATTATAAACACCATCTATGAATACATAAATAAAATCTGTCTTGTGGGCTCTTTGATTCTTTAACTTTCTGAACAAGAAGGTATAGAAGGTGATGACACTGAATAAAGTATAAGCTAGCAGCTTCAAACCTTTGCAAGACAACACACATACACACATAGACACAACTGAAACAAAGTCATCATGAAACAACACTTAGCCTTAGTCCTTGCCATGATGACAGCACCCTCATCTGCTTCGACCATCTACTAAAAGGTCCTGACATGCAGTTTAGTGAGGCACTGGGATAAACCACATGGCCACCAAAGGCAGAACTAGAACATAGTCTTCAAATAAGTCAGCTCCCTCTTTGTGGTTATTAGTAAGTCAAAATGGGCCCAAGTTTCATTTCTTGCACATTCTGGATCTTCCCCCGATTCCTTCCACAGTTCACACGAGAATTCGAAATTAAGAGAACACCAAGGAACCATCAGTGCTTCCTCTGTGTGCAACTCATGTTTCTGTTGCCCAACTCTCGGTACTGTCATTCCACGTCAGAGCTGTGTGGTCTGTGTTCTCTTAGTTTCATCTTCCTGATTTTTGAGGCCCAGCAACTATACTCACTCACTTTACTTTGGGAGTAAAGAAGTTGCTGATCTAACATAACAAAGAGATGCTGTTACGTAGTTAGTAAATAGGTTATAAACAGATTAGATGAATCTTAATGGGTAAGGCTTCGTGTTTGTTTGTTTTTTCCAGTCCTTATCTCTTGCAGATAAATACTAAAATAGTCAAGGATGAACAGTATCCAGTATTTGCTGTAAAGTAATGGAGGAGAGTGGGAGTGGGTGGGAGACATGGATAAACAAAAATGGTCACCAGCTGATGATTCTCAAAAGCAGAGTGATGGGTACGTGGGAGTTCATAACACTGTTCTCTCTGCCTCTGTATATAGTTCACATTTATAAGAAAGTTTTCAAGGTCTAATTAATGGCATACAAAAAAGGTTTAAGAAACACAGCAAATACAAAGGAAGAAGATAAATGAAACAAAAAATATTCAAAGAACTAAATTTGTGAGTAGAAAATGTATGCCACAAACCAGAAATGTAACAGAATGATCAAGCTCAAGACTCTGTCTTGGGGCCAGCCAGTGGTGTGCTGATTAGGGTGGTGAGATCTCACATAGCCAACTATGCAGTTTGAGTCCCTGAGCTGGTGGCTTGAAAAACATGCTGGGTGTGTGTGCATAGCTGCTCAAAATCCCAAGAGAAGAAGAGACTAACTACAGTGTGGCTGTCCCTCTGGGGACTCTCTCTAGCAAGCACTTGTGCCCTAGAGCAAATTTGCAAAATAGAAAAAGTCTTTCTAACCCAGCTCCAGTGGCTCATAGGTAGTGGCTCCACTTTGGAGCGTGGAAGCTGCATGAGAAGCCTGGGTTCAGTTCCTGGGCCAACCTGAACATGCCAGGCGCAGCTGAACACATCTGTAATCCTAGCTAATTTAGAGTCTGGAGCAGATCGAGATTCACCGCATAGTGAGACCCTGTGAAAAATGTCTATTTCTGTCTCTCTCCCTTTCTCTCTCTCTCTCCTCTTTCATAAAGGGAGATAAGAGAGATGTGATTTTTAAATTTTTTAACTTCAAGGATAAACAATTATTTTAAAATGGCAACTCTCCTAAAAAAAAAAAAAAAAAGAGGAGAAAACCAAGCAGGTCTCCAATTTCTACATAGCAACATTTAAGGCCTGAAGATAATGGAACCATGTCTTAAAAATTCCGAGGGAGAGCAACTTTGATCCAAGAATATTATGACAGGCTGAGTCACTGTTCAAGTGTAAAAAAGGCTCAAGCATCCTTAAACTTGGAAGATCTTAGCCTGTATAGCACCCACAAAACCCTCTTGAGAAACAGAAGTCCTGAACCCAAGAGATCAATCAAAACAAAAAAAAATAAAACTCACAGGAATGAGAAAGCCATGGTAAAAGAACAGGCGGTTAGATACAGCACCAAGACCAAAAAATGAGAATGTAAATGTTAGAGACCCTGCCAAGGAAAAAGTACATATAAGCTATAAAAACGGGGAGAGGTGCAAGAAGTGCAAAAACATGAATCACCTCATTCTTTCAGGCAAGGAATCAGTCACTCTGTCTAAAATTGAAGTGGTAGCTTAAAATACTAATAATGATTACAACCTCTTTGGTTTTCATAATCATTTTTTTTAACCTTGCAGGGAACTTGTAGGAACTATTCTCTTTAGTGGAGAAGATACCCCTGAAGATCAGCTGTTCCTTCACTTTCACTTCAGTTTCTTTTTCTTCTATTAAATTCAAGTAAAATGAAACTGGATTATTTTTATTTTTAAAGCACATATGGTATAAGGCCAGGCTTATAAATTTTTTTTTACTCTCAGAAGTCTGAGAGTTTATGTATATGTTTATGTGTACCGAATGTTAACACTGGAAGAGAAGGTCTGTTTTGTCCCATCACCAAATCCACAGCCTTCTTCTCCTCCTGCCTCTTAGGTCTCAACTCTGATCTTAGTTATCCTCCCACCTGCAAACCAGAGCCCAGCCCTTCTTGCTCAATCAAGCTCTTTGCTCCAAAATTACACACTCTTATTTTCTGGATCATTCCCATCAGCAAACATGCTATATTTCTCCCCATCTTATTAAAACCAAACAAAATCCATTTACCTTGATCTCCCCACCCCCACCCCCATCCGGCAACATTTTCCTCTTGGCTTCTCTTTACAATAAAACTCATCATGGTTGTCTGTTCTCGCTGTCTCCACTTCCTTTTTTCCCTTTTTCTCTTTAGTCCACAGTAATCAGCCTCTTGCATCTATCACTCTTGCAGCGGACAGAAATGACCTTCATACTACCCAACATAGCCCATTCTCAAGACTTCGCTTACTCCACCAAACCAAGACTGGCCTCCAGCCACCATTCTCTCCTGGTAAGCCTTGGACACACACTTCATCTCCTTGGGTGGACCTTTCTGCGTTCCCAAACTCTTAAATGCTAAGATGCTCCAGGTCTCAGACCTAGGACCTTTTCTATCTGTGGTTGCTTCCTAGCAGATCTTACTCAGATCTGTGCATAGTGATTCTCAAATTTGTAGCTACAGTTTAGACCTCTTCCTGAACTCCTGCCTTCTAGAACTGACTGATCATTCCCTCTTAGATATCTAACAGGTACCTATAACTTAACCATAATTGAACATGCCCAAACCTAGACTTTTTTGTCTTTTTTTTTTTTTTAAAATATCTATAGCCATGTTACTCATAATTGCCAAAACTTGGGACAACCAAAATGTGCTTCAGTAGGTGAATGGATAAACTGTGGTACATTCAGACTATGAGCCACATTTAGTGCTAAACAGAAATCAGCCACCAAGCCACAACAACACATAGAGAATACTTAAATGTATATTAGGGTTTTCATTCTAATAAAAGGAGCTCATCTTAAAAGGCTACGTATTGTATGATTTCAACGATGTCACATTCTGGAAAAGGCAAAATGTGGAGAGGTTAAAAAAAAAATCAGTGCTTGCCGAGGTGGGGGCAGGGGACTGGAATGAGTAAGTAGAGCACACAGAATTTTTTAGGGCGATGAAACTACTCTGTATGATACTACAATGCTGGACGCCGTATACATTTGTCTGAATCCACAGAATGTACACCACCAGAAACCTGAACTCGGCACCCCAACCTGACTGTCCCACCCCCAAAAACTTCAGAGTTACTACTGATTCTTCTCTTCCAAATTCCCAGTCTGATTCATGAGCCAATCCCATCAGCTCTACCTTCCAAATGTGCCCTGAGTTCCACCACTTCCTATCCTTCCACCATTGCCGACTTACTCCAACTCAGCATCATTTTGTTCTAATTGCTGCAGGGGCTCATAAGTAGCCCTACTGCCTCTATCTGACCGCTCTGCAGTCTGTTCTCCATACTACTGCCCTGCTAATCACCATCCACGGCTTCCCATTGGACAAAGGCCTAGAGCTTTCCAAAGCCTTGTAGTCCAGCCCCTCATGTGTCTCTACTGCCTTCACCCTTACTCTCTTGTCCTCAGCCAGTGGCCTCTCTGTCCTTAGAATATGTCAAGCACACTCCTACCACAAGGCCGTTTACATATGCTTCCCTTGGCTTGAATCATGCTTCCTCACATTCACATGTCTGTTACCTGCTCAGATGACGCTTTCTCAGAACAGTCTTGGTGGCCACTCCCTGTGAAATAGTCCCTGACACTCTCTATTCCCCTTATCCCAATTTATTTTTATTCACAATACAGATCAATCTATTTAAGTATTTGTTTCTCCCCTTATCTTCCCACTAGAGCTTAAAGCTCCATGATGTACAGATTTTACTTGATCCCCTACTGACCCCTGATGCCACAGGACCTAACACATAGTAAACACTCAATTATACATATTAAGTGAATGAAGGAGGAGCTTTTGGTGTGATGGAATTTGAAACAATTTTTTTACTGGCTTCTTTTTAATGTTTCAATTTTACTTGTACTTTTTGTAATAAATATTCACTATTTAAAAATAATGAGGGGCTATCAGGTGGTGTGGTGGTTAAGGGCGCTGGACTCCCACATGGCCGACCATAGTTTGCATCCCGGACCTGGTGGCTTGCTTTCTCACTTTCCCCCCTCTCTCTTGCTCTGTCCCTTACTGGTCAAATTTAAATAAATTAAATTAATAATTCTTTTTAAAAATGTAAAACAAAAGCATCCCCAAACCAAGAGATACATTATCTAATTGACTCTGCTAAATGCTGACAACTATTTTCTCCCTGTTATTTATAGCATCCACAAAAGAATTCACACATAATGCACACAGGATATTTTTCATAATCAATAAAACCTCTTTAGAAGGAAACTACTTGAACCAAAGTTTTATTCGTCTGAAGCTGACCATAAAGTGTGAAGACGAGGCTCTGGAGTAAGAATGAAAACTAGTTTCCCTCTATTTGACTCCTCACTGAAATAGTCATCCTTCAGTATCCACAGATGGATTGGTCCCAGGACCCCCCGCAGATACCAAAATCCGAGGATGCTCAAGTCCTTATGTGTTCATCCTCAGGTATACTTTTAACTACTCATATTAGCACAATGCAAATGCTATGTAAACAGTTGTTCAACTGTTTGTTTAAGAAATAATGCCTAGGGAGACCAGCAGGTGGCATGTGGTTAAAGGTACTGGACTCCTACATGGCCGACTGTGGTTCAAGTCCTGGACCTGGTAGCTTGCTTTCTCACTTTCTCCTTCTCTCTCTGTCTTTCTCTGGTCATATTAAACAACAACAACAACAATAAAAATAATAATAAATAAAGTTGAATAAAATAATTATTTTTTAAAAAAGAAAGAAAGAATGCCTAGGAAAAAAGTTTGTACGGTGTAGACACAACTCATTTTTTTCTAATATTTTTATTCCATGGGGTGAAACTCATGGTTATGGAATGCTGACTATATTTTTTTTCAATAATGCTACCATAATCTACATTACAAATTCCAGGATCTGTAAGCCTCCTGCAACCAAAAAAGTATGATGGCCTTTGGTAATGCCTAAATAATATCACTTTCAAGTAAACTGACACTTTCTGAACATGTAATAACCGTGGCTACAGAGTCACAGAGGCCAGAGATTTTAAAATGGTCTATAGGGGCCAGCAGGTGACATAGTAGTTAAGGTGCTGGACTCCCAAATGGTTGACTATGGTTCGCATCCCACACCCGGCAGCTTGAAACTCATGCAAGGTGCACGTGTGTCCAAAATCCCTAGAGGAGAATAGAGAAGAGGGGATTACAGAGTGGTCATCTCTCCAGGGGGCTGATTTCTTGCTTTCTGTCCCTCTGTCTCTCTCACGAGTGCACATGCCCTACAGCAAAAATCTCTAAAATAAATAAATAAATAAATTTTAAAAATAAAAAAGGGGTCTCTGTGTGCCCCAATGACACACGTACCACCAGGATAATTGCTGTCCCTCTCTTTCCAACCAACTCACAGAAGAGCGATGGCAGTCGGCAAGTAGCATTACCTGCTCCCCCCACCTCCAGGCAGCCCAGGGGAAGGTGGAGTGCAGGAACCATTCCTAGCGTCCCTGGCGTATGAGGCCCAATGGAAATACAAGGCATGGTGGGCACACAGAACTAGGTCGTCTCCCTGTCTCCAGTATTACCTGCATCTTCTCTCTTCATGATAAGGAAGGAGGAACCACAGCCTGACCAGTCCGGAAATGTGGACTAGTGGTGTGGCATCACGGCATTTACCATATTAGCTTATGCAACCCTGGGTAGGATACAAAGCCTAAGACTGTTGACCAAGTAGTAGACTGTGAACCCCCAGGGGTTCACACAGGCCTTCCAGGGTCTTCATTCTGCTAATAGCAGTCATGGCAGCAGCTTCATTTTCTTTTTTAAAAATCAACGATTTTATTGTTCTCCCAATTTCCTTTTAAAATTGGACAGCTTAAATCCTCTGTATATCAAGTGAGTGTGCCCAATCATTAGTGGCAATGAGCTAAACATTATTAACTAGACCAAGTTTTTTTGTTTCAATTTTTTTTTTAATTTTCAGATTAATTTTACATTTTACATGAAGTCCGTATCATGATGTATAACATGTATGTATATTTTTTCAACAGAGAACCTTACATGTTTTTTGTCTGTTAAATATTTCTTCCCTTTGCACCTCACACCCACTCCCCTCCCTTACAGTCTCTGGTATCTACACATACCCTGTCTACTATTGTATCTTCAGATCTTTCCAGTTCTGCCACAGAATGCAGATACTCGGTACAAATTGAATGGGCATATACAATGTGTGTATTTTAAAGTCTGGCTCACTTCGTTCAACATTAAGTCTTCTATATGCATCCACTCGGAATCAAATGATGGGGTCTCGCTGTTTCCTAGAGCTGAGTAATATTCGATTGTATATTTGTGCTACAGGTTTTCAACCTAGTCATCAGTTTTTGGACATTTAGGTTGGTCCTATGTTTTAGAAATTTTGAATAATGCTGCAATAAACATGGATGGACAAGTGTCTTTCTGACCGAATGTTTTCCTATTCTTTGGGTAAACACCAACGAGTGGAATTACTGAGTCGTGTGGTAGTTTTATTTGTAGGTTTTTGAGGAACCTCCATATTGTTTTTCCCAGAGGTTGTACTAATTTACATTTCCACCAACAGTGCAAGAGGGTTCCCATTTCACCTTAGCCTTGCCAGCACTTGTTTATTTGTTTGATCCTAGCCATTCCAACTAGAGTTAAATGATATCTCATTGTGGTTTTAATTTGCATTTCTTTTATGGAAAGGAACTGAACATTTTTTCACATGTCTTTTGGCCATTCGTAAGTATTCCTTAAAAAGCTGTCTATTCAATTCATTTGCCCATTTTTTTAAATTGGAGTACTCATTCCTTTGTGAGTAAACTGCTTGATTTCCCTATATATTCTGGGTATCAATTCCTTGTCTGAGGAGTAATTTGCACATATTTTTCTCCCATTCTGAGTATTATCTTTTTACTCTAGTTATTGTTTCCATTGGAGTGAGGAAACTATTTAGCTTGATGTAACCCCACTTGTCTACCAACATTTTGGGGACTATTGCCTGTTTTAGGGGTCTCATTTACCTACTCCAATGTCTTCAAGAGGTTCCCCTATGTTTCTACTAGTAGTTTTATAGTTTGGGGCTTTACATTTAAATCTTTAATCCATTTTGAGTTGATTCTTATTAATGTGAGAGATAGGGGTCCAGTTTCATTTTATTACAGGTGGATATCTAGGTCTTCCAGAACCATTTTCTGGAAAGACATTCTTTTCTCACTTCATTGTCTTGTACCCTTTGTCAAAGATCAGTTGGCTATAATGATTCGGGGTTATTTTTTTGGATATTTCTGGAACCAGTCCCCAAGGTATTTTTTAACGTGTAATTATTATAAAATACACACAACATAAAACTTGCCATTTAATCATTTTTAGTGTATAGTTCAGTGGCATTAAGTACCTCCACACTGTGTGCAACCATCACCACTATCCATCTCCAGAACTCCTTCATCTTCCTAACTGAAGCTCTGTACCCATTAAATGGTAACTTCCCATTCTCCCCTCCGCCAGTCCCTGAGAACACCTCTTAGGCCAAGGTAGTTTTGAGCATTTTGCAGTTTCTTATAGTCTTAATTCTTTGGTAGCTATCATAAAATGTATAACCATAGTGGAACTAGGTTAAAAACAAGATATCTAAGAATACTAATGATAAAATCCAGTTATCAATTAGAAAAATAAAAGTCTCAAGTCATCCAGTTCACATGAAGATGATTTTCACCAGATCACTGAGTTCTGTTTATCTGATTAAATCTTTGGTACTTCAAAATCCGGTGTTAAAGACGTAAGCTACAGGGTTAGCTATATTCCTGTTAGAGAAAAGGCAGTTCATATCTACAAAGTGTCACTCCATTACTGATACACAACTGCAGAAACCAAAGCTAAAAACTGTATGCCAGGGGCCCAGCAGGCTGCATGGTGGATAAGGCGCTGGACTTCCACATGGCTGATTGCAATGTAAGTCCCAGACCTAGTGGTTTGCTTGCTCTCTCTCTTTCTCTCTCTCACATGTGCCCTGCAGCAAATTTTTAAAAATAATCAATAAAATTAGAAAAACACCTCTATGTCAGAAGACATTTATTTTAGAGAGCAAAATGAAAAAATTTCAAATATTAGATCAGGAAAGCAGGTTTCTCTTATTTAAAAAATCATACATTAGCAGGTAATTAAATTTTCAACTATATTTTTAATGTGTATTTGGTCTCAAACTAAACATGATGTTTTATTTTTAAATACAGTTTATGTTAATAAATTGCGAACATCACCTGTTAAATGATAAAAATGATCATATATAATGAAGGTTATTAAATTGTAAAGTTGATTTTAAAATAAGCAGTATAATATTTTAATAGTGTTGATAAAAAAATGTTTTACCTAAATTCACTTATTTAATCACAGTTTGTAAAAGTGATAACATTGTTTTTTAAACTCATAGGGAGGTTCACAAAAATGATATCATTCCTAAAGGCATTCATAAATTTTTATATGATGGAAAATACCAGACTAATAAAAAAGTCTTTTTAATCAGACTCCAATAATCTTAACCAGCTTCCTGGGGTTGCATTCCAAAGAAATCTATCTACCTGAGAAGGCAGACTTAAGAACTGTAATGCAATGAGCCTTTACCAGGGAAAACGAGGATGCTGCAGGAACATACAGTAGGCAAGCCTAATTGGTCTAGGGCTCAGCAAGGGGCTCCCAGAGGAACTAGACTTGAAGGACAGGAGTTAGCCAGAAAGAAGAAGGGCAGGAAAAGTGCACTTGTCCAGAGGGAATAAGATGTTCAAAGGCCCAGAGGCAAGAAAAAAAGAAGCCACATGCAAGGAACTGAAATAATCAAAGAAATTCAGAGTAGACGGAGCATAGAATTTAAGTGGGAGGGTGAAAAAGATGATACTGATGAGAGAAGCAGGGGTCAAGCCCTGGAGAGTACTGCAAATCATTTGAAGAAGTATGGAATTGTTCCTAAGAGCCAGGGGACGCCATTAATGCGAACATGGAGTAGAAATTAGATAAGCAAACTACGATGTTTTTAATCACAGAAGTGCTCCCTCCCAACACAGAGCCAAAGCAAAAGGGAAATGTGAGACTTTCTTTTCAGAGGGCTCTAAGGTTTCCAAGGATCTTCTTATAATGGCTCCCTCAACCTGAATCTTCCAAATAAAACAAAATGCAAATAACACTTCCCATCCCCCCAGAAAACCAAAGAGCCCAGTGATCCATTAGCAAAAGATCAGACCAAATACTCTGATCTCGCAAGTAGACCAGTCGCCTTGTTTAGACCCTAGAGGCAACAGCGGTATAACGGCGGAGGGGGTGAGTCAGATGCAGGCTTTTGGGTTTCACTTTCCTCATCTAAGAAACCATGGTGAATATTTATCCCTTGCCTACTCACCTCATACCATTTAAAGGCCATGTCTCGACCACATGCCTCAACATTGTAAGTGGAAGAATTTTACCAGCTGTTTTCACTCAATCCACTGGAAAAAGACAACAAGAAGCAACAAAATGCTTCATAATGTATAGTATGTCTTCAGTTACAAAACCACCTGATCATTTTCACACCTCCGAAAAAACATCCTACTGTTCAAATCCACAGATAAGCATTTCAGAATTTGCTTGAGGCAGGGACAAAATTCACAGCCAAGTCAAATAACAATAAAAACCATCACACAAAATAAAAGACCTTAAATTTTAACTCCTGATTCAGCCTGTTTCCACTGTCATGGGCTGGGTGCACACCAATGCAACTGACAGAAGTGAATCAGCCTGGAGTTGGGAGACCTGGGTTTAGATCCTGAACAGACTATGCGACTTGCCTTGATACTACTTTTGTAGACTTAGTCATGAGTTTACATGCTCCAAAGAGTTATTACTGAGTTTAGAGATCATTGAGAAAGCAAAAACAAAGTATTCTGGGTTCCATCAGAGAAAAGCAAAGCTCCTTTTATTGTTTGTTGGTATTTTTTTTAAAGAATTATTTTATTTAACTTTATTTATCTATTTATTTATTTATTTTAATTTGACCAGAGAGAGAGAGATAGCCGCCAGGTCTGGGACTCAAACCACAGTCGGCCACGTGGGAGTCCAGTGCCCTTCATCATCACACCGTCTGCCAGCCCCCTTGTCAGTATGTTTTAAGGATAGCATAGAAAACTGTTTTAAATTACTTTGTGTGTCTCTAGTCTTTCTACGTGGGGATTATATCAAATTGATTAAAGCATTTTTTAAAAACGATTAGAATATATTTAGAGTACAAGACACAAAATAACACAGTAGCCTGACTGGGTGAACCTGCTTCCTTTAGAAATTTCATTTTCCTTTCCAGTGGAGTGGAATTCCCCAGATTTTAGGGGAAAAAAAAAAAAAACAAAAAACCCTATCCCAGTTCTTTATTATTAAATGGCACATTTCTCAGAATGAAAGGCTGAAAGCATAGTTCCTCTAATTCATAAGCTCTATTCTGGAGAACTTTATGCACACTCTGTATTATGACACGCAGCACAATGTACGGTAATTAGCAATTTACATCTGTCTTCCCCGCCAGGCTAGGAGAGCCACGAGTCCAAGACCATGTCTTATTCATTGTTACATCTCCACCACCTAGCGCAGAGCTGACAGAAACGTTGAATTGAAATAAATGGAAATGAGTTGTGCTTTCCCTGTCTTCAACAATGAATCTTTGGCAGATTCCGACAAAGCCTCGGAGTTAACTATGTGCAGATCCTGGGTCAGCTAGATACAGAATGAAGATTTCTGCCTAATTGCCTCTTTCTCTACTCTTCCTTCCCCTTCCACCTCCAGAGGGGAGTTCCCGGTGGAAATTGCACAATCCTTTGTGCAGAGAGAAACAACAAACTTAGTTCCTGTTGAACTAAACAGCACAATATTCTGGCACAATATCATCCATCTTCATAGGAGACTAACAAACCCAGTCTGGGTTGTTTTTCTAACTAAAAATTGTCATTTGAACTTCTACTTTTATCTCACCAAGATAAAACTTTCTGGGGCACTCACTTTGCTTCTATCCTCATCAATCCCATCAAAAGCAAATACAACCTCTAGGCAGGAAGTGTTTTATTTTATTTTATTTTTTTTCTTGAAGAGGTTTTTGCTATAGGGCGCGTGCGCTCACCAGACAGAAAGAGGTAGAGAGACAGAAAGTGAGAAATCACCCCCCAGGGGGGATGGCCACACCGTAATCTCTTCTCCTCCATTCTCCTCTCGGGATCTTGGGCACACACACACACGCGCCCGGCGTGAGTTTAAGCCACCGGGTCCGGGACGTGAATCACAGTCGACTACATGGGAATCCAGCGACATAGCCATTACGCTAACTGCTGGTCCCTAGGCAGGAAGTGTTTTTGAACATCGTCTAGCCAAAACACATAGCAAGCAAGATATATTACTTAGTGATGCCCCATTCTGCGCACAGATGCACACACACATACACCCCAGAAAAGATTGATGCAACACTATTCACCCTTCTACATCCAGTTCACTTTAATATTTTCTATTCTTTTTTAAAAAAATCCTATTCCACTTAAGTTTTTAAAAATCTAGTTGGTGGTTGACTAAATTGGCTTCACAACTGGTTCGGCAAAGGAGTCACAATTTGCAGTTGGAAAAAGTAGTTTATGGACAGGGCTCTGGATAGTGTTTTAAAGATGAGTTTGGTGACTATAAGCAGTAAAACAATAGTTTTTCTAAATAAAACAGAAAATCAGGTACACAAGATGAAACTCTAATCTGGAATGAGTCATTCTACACCCTCCCTTGAAAAATCACATCACCACTGGACGCTGTAGCACAAAGAAACAGGAGGACTTGGTAAAGAGGTCAGGGCTAGACTGGATCTAGGTATGTCCAATATCCAACCTGGCCAAGAAAGGGCCCCATTCCCCCAGAGAAATAAAATGTCCATGACATGATCCTTTGGCTATGCTTTTGTGGGTGTAAGGAAAAGCGTGGATGCAGCCTGCTGGTTTCCTTCTGGAGTTTCAAAGTGTTTGCACTTCTATTACTTCATTTAAGGAGATGCTGTCAGAAAGTTCACTTCTAGAATTAGGAAGTATCAGGTATGTGGTATATAAAAATGTTTCATGTTGCTTTCTGAGATAAGAACACCAGTGAGGAAACATCTTCAAAATTCGACTAATGCCCAATGTGCTGAAATTCATAAAAATCTGAGACTCTTCAAGCAGAAGAAGTGGGGAAGCTGGGTTGAGAGTTAAGCTCGTTAGACTTCCTGTGGTATGTATGTGCCAGGGAAGGGGTGTGGGAGAGATCTTACCAACTTACCGAGTCTCAGAAAGAGCAAGTTCCCAGTCTCCAGTAAGGATTCGATGCAAGTTTCTCTGTATTCTCCTTTAGAATCAACCTGCCCCCATTCAGCTCCTCTGGAGAGAATTCATGGAGTTCATAAACGAAATCCATCTTCTATAGACCCCACCCCTCCTCTCTGACCTCAACTCCTAGTACTCCTCTCACCTTCAGTCACAATATCCTCCTTGCTATCCTCGAATACACCAACTACACATGGACCTTGGGATGTCTGTACTGGCTGTTTCCACTGCCTAGAATGCTCTCCCCCAATATCCACACAGCTCACATTCTCATCTCCTTTAAATCTTCATACAAATGTGACTGGCTCTATGGAGCCTCACCTAAATGATCCCCTCCACCCAGTCTTTTTTTTTTTTTTTTAAGAATTGTTTTTTATTTATTTATTTATTATTATTATTCAATTTGACCAGAGAGAGGAGCGTGAGAAGCAAGTCACCAGGTCCAGGACTCAAACCACAGTCAGCCGCGTGGGAGTCCTGCACTTTAACTACTATACCACCTGCTGTCCCCATCCCACCCATTGTAAAATGCAACCTAGTCTCTTTACCCATAATTCTTGATCTCTCTTACTGTACTTACAACCGTCTAAATACTACGTAATGTTCATATTACCATATTATTGTTCATCTCTCTCCTTCTCTGCTGGGATATTCACTCACAGAGATCTGTGGTTTAATAACAGAAATGAACAAAGCACCTACTGCAGTGTCTGAAACAAGCTAGCTGATCAATAAGTATCTACCAAATGAGCAAATGAGTGAATAAGTAAATGAATGACTAAATCTATAGCACTGAAGATAAATATCTCTTCACCTCCTTGATGATGACTTAAAAAAGAACTGGGCCTTCTACTCACAGAGAGAGAGAACCGACTGAAATGTAAATATTCTTTTATGCTGTAGACTGATGGTTACGGACAAATAAATAATATCAAATCCTCATCTACTTTTATAAGAGGGAACTTACAGGTGAGTATTCCTTATCCCAAAAGCTTGGACCCAAAAGTGTTTCAGATTTTGATTTTTTTCTGATCATGGAATACTTGCATACACATAATAAATAATATCTTAGGAATCAGACCCAGACTGAAACAAAAAACTCACTTGTTTCATAGACACCGTATACAGATAGTCTGAAGGTAACTTTATATGACATTTTATTTTGACCCCATGACCCATAACATGAGGTTAGGTATGGAATTTTATTATTATTTTTTAAACATTCGTTGGAGAGCACATGCACTCACCATAAAGAGCCAGAGAAAGCGAGAAAGCGCCTGCTTGGGAGGACAGTCACACCGCAACCCCTTTTCCATTCTCCTCTTGGGATTTTGTGCATGCACGCATACTTGTCTTGCTTTTCAAGCTGTCACATCCCAGGCTTGAACCACACAAGTCAGCCCTACGGGATCCAGCCTCCACACCACCAGCTGGCCCAGGTGTGACCTTTCAACTAGTGGGGTCATGATAGCTCTCCAAAAGCATTTCAGATTTCCGAATTCCAGGTTAGGGATACTCAACCTATGTTGGCAGGGTGGGAATGGCAGCCACCACAAAGGAAGCGAAAAGAACAAAGAGAGGAGAGATCTACACAAAACTTCAGAAATTTTCGAAGTTCACAACTTAGCCATGAGCTATTTCTATTTACCCTTCCCAGAGCAGTTTTAGGGAAATACGTTTGTCAAGTCTCTGAATGCCTATAGCACCATCCAGAATGGTGTATGAAGAAATATGTTTGTACTTATCTGATACAGACTTCCTTGGTGAATATGAAAACATGAACTGAAACATGAAAAAGAAAAGTTTCTCCTCCTTCTGGCAAGATTTGAAACTAAACTTCTCAGATAATCAGACAGAAAACCACCAAGATTTGGACTATGTCTATTGGCCCACACGAGTGATATATGAACATTTTAGGGCTTGGCCTAAAAACCAACAGTTTGGATTTCAAATCTTGAAACCTGAACAGGATGGGGTGGCAGTGCAATAGCAATTCAGGTTCTTGGGCTTGCTTCTCTGTGGGAAGGCACCACTCCAAAAATAAAATAAGGAAAGTTAAAAGACTTCTCAGCAGTTTCCTTCTCAGTCTCACTAAGGAGCTAGTGCCCTGGAGAGAGGTAGATTTATTTCTCACCAGCAAACACAGTCTCCAGCCTAAAGAAAACCCCAGAAAGGGTTTCAGGCCATGAGGGGGCAATTTCAGAAGAATAAGGCCATAAAACAATTAAAGAGGGAATAGGTTTATCTGTAGCCGGTTATAATCCATATGTCCAGAGAAGCATCAATACAAACGATATTTCACATCAACCACTGGCTTTTCAACACAAGCAATTTTCTTCAGTCTCACTTCCTGCCTCCCTGACACCTCCTCCCCGAACCACCAGCCTCCCAAAAAAACCCATGTTTGATAACGGAGGGGAGCTGGAAGGAAGGCAGAAGGTTAGATTTCTCCAATCTCAGGCCCTCGGGCAACCTGAATTTACGGAAGCTACTCTCCCGGGAGGGGGCATATTGTGACTAGCTTTCCTGCAGTACCTCCTGCCATCTGCAAAATTAAATTAAATGGTCCTTTGCTTTTGAAATCCTGCCATCAGTGTACCAAAGGGAACATCTGAGTATACCAGGCAGGGATGATGGCTTTTCCTTTTTACCAACACACACAAATCATTAGGAGATTAAGTCTCTGAATAGCTAATGTGCATTTTCATAAAGGAGAAGTTAAACGCTCAGTCTAACACCCACATAGAAGGGGCTGGAAGGGGCTGGGATTGTACTTGCTGCTGCCTTTGGAAGATGATTAAAAGCAGGGCAGACAGAAAGCTAATGGCTTTTCTACCCTACTTTCCTGGGCAGTGGGGGGAGGCAGGTGGTGATGGTCAGGAGTGGACATAAGAAATCAAATGCGGTGAGCTAACAGGAGAAGAGGGCTGTTGCAGGCCTTGGGGGTGCTGGGAAGGCCCCTGGAAGGGCAGAGTAGCTGCTGACCCCCCCCCAGCCTACCCCACAGGAGCTGTCCCCTGTGTGTGGGGGGGGGTAAACCCAAGGAGCCTATGGTCATCCTGCAAATGGTTGCGCTAAGGCAAACGGAGATTTAAAGCAAAGCAAGGTATTCCTGTCACTCTGTCCTCTCTGCTCTACCCCTTCCCCCAACCCTGTTTCCATTTTCTGACCATAAAACCCAGACAAAAGATTCTGACGACTTTAACTATCTCCCCCACCTTTCACTGACTGAACAATTTAATTCGACAAAGTTATTTCCACACCCACCTAGTCTCACTTCCAAGACGCCTAAATTTGGAACAATGGAAGCAAGTAGGTGAAAAGGAACAAAGAAAAGAAAATTCAGGAAATGACAATCTTCAGAGTAGCAATATATAATTTGAAAAGCAACTCAGACTGGAAACTGATTTTATTTGAATATAAAATTACACAGACATCATATTTAATTCAAACCATTTCAATAGAACAAACCTTTATTGAGCACCTACGACTATGTCCCTCCCATGGGGAGACCAGTTGGAGCCCCATCCAATCTAAAATTCAGCAGGCTCCTATTCTTGTACCAAGAGGAGACTTCTGGGAAAACGCAGTGGAGGCTCTTGATTAGCGACATATAATAAAGAACCTATGCCTACCTACAGGTCACTCTTAACAGCTTCTTTGGACCTATTTGCCACTTCCAATCTCAGAACAGACAAAGAAAAAAGTTCCAGGGTCCAGGCAGAGACAGAGAGAGACACCAGATGGTCAGTCGCCAATAGAGTTCCGATACATGCTTCTTGATGAAACGTCTGGCAGAAGAGTGAGATTTGTAATCTTTATTACTATTAATTTTTTTTAGAGGTTTTAGCCTTAGGGCATATGTGCTTGGCCAGAGAGAGAAAGACAGAAAGAGTGAGAGGGAAAATGAGAAATCACTCCCCCAGTGGGACAGCCATGCCACAATCCCTTCTCCATTCTCCTCCCAGGATCTTGGGCATGCGTACATATGTGCCTGCTGTGATTTTTCAAGCCACTGGGTCCAGGATTCAAACTGCAAGCAACCATATGGGAATCCAGCTATGTAACTGCTATGCGACCTGTAGGCCCCAGGAAAGAATCTTTACATCATCATGTAGTTCTCTGAGAAATTACAATCCACAAGAGAGGCTTTTCGACCAGGATTTGTTATCATTGTGATGATGGCGATGCCTGTTTCCCTCTACCCCTACCTCATTCTGAAAGATACAAAACTTCCAGAGGGAGAACTAGGAGTAAAATGATCTCTCCATCTGGGATCAGGGCATCAGAACAGACTAAGTGAAGGGACAGGAGAAAATAGACACTGGGCAAGGGAACTCTGCAAACTCCTGGACCCACAATGTCTACTCAGCCCAACCTCCAGTCGTCTTTGTAGAAACAAGTATCTATTATCATAGAAATAGCAGCAATTGGACAGGCCCATATACCTTATCTCTCCACATAACGACTCCTCACAAATGGGTATTTATAAAAATGAAAAGTCTCCCCAAAGCTCTAACTCCAAGAGTCCTCAAAATTAGGACCATCTCTTTTGAGTCTTCATGTTGTTGTCCTCAAGAAGGGTCCCAAAGTCAGCCTGAAACTGAAGTGACGATCAGATGTCCCTACCATTTACTCCTACTGTCGTCATCTTCCAAGAACCGGCCAAGGACAAAAGATTAAATCCTGACGCAAGAAGAAGGAGTCTCACTCCAGATCTCAACTCTACTCTGAAAAATTCAGCAGAACAGGGACCAGCAGTTAGCGTAATGGCTATGTCGCTGGACTCCCACGAGTCCCGGACCTGGTAGCTTAAACTCACGCCGGGCACATATGCATGCATGCCCAAGATCCCGAGAAGAGAATGGAGAAGGGATTGAGGCGTGGCCATCCCCCCTGGGGGATGATTTCTTGCTTTCTGTCTCTCTGTCTCTCTTTGTCTGTCTGGCGAGCACACGTGCCCTATGTCAAAAACCTCTACCAAAAAAAAAAAAAAAAAATCAGCAGAACAACCAGCATTTCAAAACAAAGAGATTCTACTTTTTTTTTTTAGAATTATTTCATTTTATTTATTATTATTATTCTTTTTAATTTCCTATTGCATATGTGTGCTCACCAGAGAAGACGGAGAGAGAGAGTGAGAAAGCAAGCCGCCAGATCCAGGACTCAAACCATGGTGCACCATGTGGGAGTCCAACACCTTAACCACCATGCCACCAGCTGGCCCTGAGATTCTATTTTAAAATCCCAAAGGCACAGAAGGAGTTTGAGTTCTGGTAGAAAATACAAATCCCCAGACCCAGCCATGGTTGCACAAATAGAAGATACTGCTGCATGGTGGCCCAGGCCTCACGGGAGGCCCAGGTTGGGTTCCTGGCCCAACCTCAACAAGCTGTGCCTCTGCTATGTGCCTCTGGTACTAGCTAACTAGAGGCTCAGACAGGAGAATCATGACCCTGTCAAAAAAAATACCTCTTTCGCTCCATTTTCCCTCCCTTGCCCAACCTAGCTTACTAGCTATAGCTCTCTCATTTGCTTGCTCATTTAAAAAATAAAAATAAAAAATAAAAAAATAAAATATCCCCAGATATGCTCTTCTCTGGTCCAAGAACAAAAGCTGACTAGGCTTAGGGAAGAAAGATTCCTGCAGTCTAGCACATACCACTCCTTCTGCTCGTTTCCTCCCAGAAACCACTCTCCTTAGGAGATGATTAGCATCAAGTGTCCTCCAGAAATACAGGGCCTTCTCCTGTTCCACAAGGCTGCAAAGAGAAGCCAAGAAGCTGCCTACTGAACAGCAGGACTCTTACAGCGCAGCGAGCCCCAGGCTCTCCAGCTCTGTGTATCAACTCCTGCTAGTCTAGCACGTGAAAAGAACAAAGGAGTTTATGGATGCTAAGATTGAGAGAAAATGCAAAGATGACTTGAAAAAAGACAAGGTTCAGCCAGTGGAGTGGTGGGTGGTGGCTAAGGGCTGGATCTCACATGACCATCAGTTCAATTTGAGTCCTCGACCCAGCAGCTTGAGAAACACACCTGGAGTGTGTACATGCATGCCCCAGATCCCCAAAGTATAACTGGAGAAGGGACTGTGGTATGACCATGCACAACAAAGGGTGCTCTCGCTCTCTCTCTCTCTCTCTCTCTCCCCCTCTTTCTCTCTCTCTCTCTCTTTCTCTCTCTCTTTTTCTCTCCAGGAAGCACAAACATCTTCTGGCAATTTTTTTTTTTTTAAGAAATAGATATAGTATTGCTTTTCTTGATAATTATTTTCATTTTACTTATCTGTATTTTTCCAATTATCTACCATAAACATGTTGCTTTTTTAACTAGAAAAGGCAGTAAGTATTATTTTAAATGTTTTTAAAATTCAGCAGAAGCAATATCCTGAATGCTTTCAGGCAATGCTCTGGGAGTACCCTATCTGTTAGGGGATAGAAGAGATGAGAAGATGAAAGAAAACAGTTTCTTAAAAAAACGTGTAGAAAATCTGGGGGTGCCAGGAAAGAGTGGGCATTTCCTCTGCTGTAATATACACACTTAGACCAGAGGGGGAAGTTGATTCATCACAGAAGGTACCTGGTGAGTACACTGTACAAGAAAGTACTCGAACTAGAAAATCACTATTTCTGGATATGTTCTTACGAAGACTTCTCCTTGGATTTTTTTTTTTTTCCTTAACCTCTGGGCGTGTCAGTGCCATAAGACCTGGATAGACAGCAGAATCCTGAAGGTTTACTGAGGGTTTCGTAGTGTCTTAGTAGTTTGTCTCTTGTTTCAGGAGGACCAGAAACAGCAATTGGCCACTGCCAAGTAGACAAGACAAGAGCATCGCTCCTCTTTGCATGAGAGCTCAGACCATCCCCTGATCTGCTGTTCTTGGGGGTTCCTGGAAGACTGGGTTCTGACAGGTCCCTCCCCATGTGTCTCATGAGGGAGCCTTCTAATGTTAATTCAGCGTCACATGGGCCCAGGCCCGGAGGAAGCACACACCACAGTGAGAAGAGAGACAGATGCCAATTTCCAAGGGAAACATCTGTTCCTTCCAACTCAGGAAAATCTGTTGGCAGAGAATAATGTGGTAGGATTTTTTTTGTTACAAAAAAGCTAAAAAGTCCATGACAGAAAAAATGGACCAATGCTATTAGGATAAACCAATCCCTCCATGCTTTTTTAAGGGAGGGAACCAAACCTTGCTTCCTGAACTCTTGCCCATGTTACCAAAGTCTCGGGTGCCATGCTTACCCCTATAAAGGAGAGACTCTGCCTAGTTAGAGCTCCCTGACTACTCACTGGTCCAGGTCAAAATGCACTGTTACTCACAGAAAACCATGAGTTATAGAAAGGATGTTCATTTCAGTGTTTCTCTACATCAGTGGCCAGTGTCGAGACTCTGCAAGGCCAATGAAATCTGAGAACTGGGCAACTCTGAAATGAAGTTAGTCTTTAAAACTAAAATGGTACCATGAGCCCACGCCACACCCTGGCATGTTCAGCAATCTACAGGGGCACTTTTTGTTTGACATAATGACTAGGTATACTAGTGGCATTAGTGCAAAGGACAAGGATGTCCTATAATGTGTTGAGCTGCCCCACATATGACACATACATGCAAAATGCCAACAACATCTCTGCTAAGAAATACTATGGACTACAGAAGTGGTTTGGTTTGGTTTGGTTTGGTTTGGTTTGGTTTGGTTTGGGTGGTCTGGTTTGTTTTGGTCTTATATTTTTTGAAATAGGTTAACATTCACTCATCTGAGGGAAAAAAACACTTGAACAATGTGAAACAGTAAACAATGAAAAGCAAGTTTCCCTCCCATCCCTGTTCTGCTCCTAACTTCTGTACCTCTGAGGAAACCACTGTTACGATTTCCTTACATATCCTTCTAGATATACTCGATACGTAAACAAGGATCTGTGTACAGTCCACCCTCTGTACTCGCAAGTTCCTGCATCCGTAAATTTGGTCACCCACAAATAAAAAATATCATAAAAATTAAAATAATAGGTCCAGCAGGTGGCGTGGTGATTAAGGCACTGGGCTCCCACATGGTTAGCCATGGTTCGAGTCCCAGACCTGGTGGCTTGCTTTTTCAATCTCTCTCTGGTCAAATTAAAAAATAAGAGTAACAAATAAAATGAAATAAGTAAATAAATCTTTTCAAAAAATTAAAAATATCACAATGAAAAATGACACAAATTAAAGAGCAATATAGTATAACTATTTTTAAAGAATTATTTCATTCTATGTATTTATTTATTTATGTTATAATTCACCAGAGAGAGGCAGAGGTGGGGAGGGTTGGAAGGAGTGAGAAAGCAAACCGCCAGGTCTAGAACTCAAATCCTGGTCAACCATATGGGAGTCCAGCACCTTAACCACCACGCCACGTGCTAGCCCCCAGTATCACTATTTACATAGCACTTACAGTGTACTAAGGATTATAAGTGACCTACAGATGATTTAAAGTATACATGAGAGTGTGAATATATGCATGTAACACGCTGATCTACATAAGGGACCTGAGCATCCCTAGATTTGGGGATCTGCAGAGGTCCTAGAATCAATCCTGCAAGGATTCCAAGGGATGACTGTATATGCCCTTTCCTTTTGTGAAACACAGTTGTACACCACACTTTTTTCATTTAACAGTGTATCGTGGAGATTTTTCATATTGGTACAAATCAGTCTGGTTCTTCTGTCTACTGGCTGCATAGCATTCAGCTATGCTTTTGTTTTTTCAACCAGTGCCTTTTATTTTGTTTTGCTTTTTTAAGTTGCCAGAGGGTGCATGAGCTCACAGGTTCTGGGGGGTGGGGGCAGGACAGGACAGGGATGGACAGGACAACCCCATGGGGAATGGTCACACTACAATCCCTTCTCCACTTCTCCTACCTTTCTATCGGGATTTTGGGCATGCATGCACATGTGTCCAGCATGTCTTTCAAGCCACTAGGTTCAGGACTTGAGCTGGTCAGTCAGCTATGTAGGATCTAGTTCACATAACAACCAGGACACAGGCTGGCCCTCCACCTGTCCCTTTTGGATGATCCACTTTTTTGTCACCATAAACAATGCCATAATGAATGCAGATGTGAGTATATTTATAAAGTCCTGGAAGGGAACCTGCGGGTCAAAGTCTTCAAGAAATTCTTTCTGATATTATTTAACCAACAATGTACGAAACTTCCTGCTGTCCTATTCACTGAGACTATAATGTATTAACAAACATTTGTATCTAATATGTGGAAAATGATTATGCACTGTAGTTGTTAACTGAATTTGTATTTCTCTATTATGAGTGAGATCTGATGTCATTCATTTCCTATGTTCCTAGGTTAGTTATGTTGTAGTCAGTCTCAGTGGTTGTTTGTGTGTTTTTTCCTTTGAAATGACAGTTCATGCTGTTTGCTTGTTTTTTCTTTAGGATTACTGATCTTTGCTGAATTTTTGTTAACTGTGTGAACACTAACTACAAAGGGAATTAGCCCTTTCTCAGATGCTATAAATATTTTTCCTTTTTAGCTTTGTGCTTTTTTTCCTTCTTGTCTTTTGGCTTTATAATATTTTTTAGCTATGCAGAATTTTAAAATTGTATCCGTCTTTTCTCATATAGCCTTGGAATTTTCTATCATGCTTAGATTGTATTCCATGGTTTTGAAAAAGATTCTCCCGTGTTTTCTTTTAATATTGTTATGGTTTCACATTGTCTATGTATATTTTATTCGGAATAAAACTTATTTGCACATAAGGAGGAAGACAGGGATCCAATTTAGTTTTTTCCCAAATGGCTACCCATTTGTCTCAAAATCAGTTATTAAAAAATCCATTCCTTTCTCCCATTCTGCCAATTTGAAATGCCAGATCTACTCTGTGCCAAATTCCTTTATGTATTTAGATCTACTTCTGAATTTTCTATCTGTGTTTTTGGACTCTATCTGTAGTTTGGAGATAGCAAAAATAAATCTAGGGAGTGATCATGAAGACCCTCTGCAGGGCGCCTGTCTCTCTATGTCTCTATCTATCTCTTTGTGTCTCTTTCTCTAATGGAGGAAATACACAAACTTCAAAAAAAATGGATATGGTCTTCAAGAGCCTACAGGCAATGTTCATGTAACATGGAATTAAATATCATGTCTTTGATGAATGTAAGTCCAATATTCTAAGGGACTTTATCCCATTCCTTGCCTTTTGCTTATAGATAGTTCATATATGTTTTGAATTGCCAGAGGGTGCCTGTACTCACCAGAGAGAGACAGAGAAAGAGAAAGAATGTACCTCCCCAATGACTGCATACTGGGTGTTTTATATGAACAATTAGAGAAATAATCCAAAAGGGATTTTCTTTTGCTTCTGAGATGTGGCTAAGGAAACTGGACATCCAGTCAAGATCCTTAACTCAATCAGGAAAAAGTGGATAGGAAGCTGTGCTAGTTAATTTCCAGTTCATGCTTCATCTTTAAGTTCAGGCCTTCTGAGTATCAACCCAAAACCCAAGATATTTACCGAAGTCTACCCTCCTTGGCAGCTCCTGCATTCAATGTGTGGCCCTCACCCCCTAAGTGATGGAAAGTTTTGCTAGGTTTCTAGTCTCTTTGATTGCCTCTCCTAGAATCAACCAGAAGATGCCCTGGGGGAAATGGGTCCCAATGCCACTGTCTGGGTTTCCTTGCTCTCCAATATCTTGGTCCTCGAATGTCTTACTGCCTCGTTATATCTCCAGTGACTTCAGACAGATTTTCACATTGTTGTTCTACTTTTATGTTGGCCCGTATTGAATGACCTTGCCCACAATATCCAGACATAACGTGGTAGCTGAACTTCTCATATTTTGCAAGAAATCAAAGGCGGTTCGGCCGCTGTAGCCCAGGCAGTCGAGGCTCTGCTGTGCCATGCTGGAGGCACATGGGAAGACTCCAGATTGGCACCCTAGATATACCTCAAGGTGCCAAGTGTACCCATGAGCCTAGATGCCTCGAGGGCCCAGGGGGAAGATTGTGGCATGTAGACCCTGTAAGGGTCCTTGTCTGCCTGTGGGTCTCTCATTCTCTTTGGCTCAGGAAATAAATAAATAAACCTTAAAAAATAAATAAAAAGCACTAAGGATGACAGAAATGGGCCATGCCACCCAAGTTTCTCTTCCCATATATCTTTTTAATAAGTAAGAATTTCTTCTTTGCATTCTTTCTGCCCTATTCATAATAACTTGACTTCTTTTTAATAGAGGGGACTCTGAACAAGTCACATCATTTCTATCAAATGAGTCACCTGTGCTGGATGTTCTCTAACCCCTTGTAGCTCAAACATTCTTACACTCGTAGTTTGCTTACCTTCTTAGTTCTAGGAGGAAAGCAGAAAATTAGAATTCACCAATTTAAGAGACAAAAGGGCCAGCCAGAGGTGTGATGGTTAAGGCAGGGGGACCATGCAGTTCAAATCCCAGACCTGGCAGTGTGAAAAACATGCTGGACACCTGTGAGTACATGCCCAAAATCCCAAAAGGAGGAAGAAAATGGAGAAAAGGGATTGCTACATGACTATCATGACCATTTCTCATGGGGATGGCTTTCCTTTTTTATCTCTGGCAAGCACATGTGCCCTCTGGCAAATTTTAAAAAAAGAAAGAAAACTGAAATCTGAAGATGCAGGATATCCAGAGTTTTATCCAGCAGAGGCCTCAATTTAAGTTAAATCAATATACTATAACGTTAAGTATAAAAATTAAATTGGAGAGAAAGAAGCATGTTCACTTTATGAAAAATAATTCTAATCTTCTGGGCAAGTCTTGTCATAATGTTTTCCTAATGCCTTTAAATTATGATTCGATTTACAATAATTCAATTTGCACACAACTTTCGACAATATTCATTGTTCATGCTGAAGGCCAATTATTTTCCTGAAACAGACCAGCACTCCTTAGTTTCCTGTCACCAAGAATATCAGACATTTCCTTTTCTCATGGCATTTCTCTAACCAATCTTCTATAACTTTAGGAGCAATTTTCCAAGTGTTTCTCCAGCTCAAATGTTCAGCTATTACTAAGCATTCAAAGGAAACATCTTTAAATCTCAAACTTGAATTTTTACATATTTACTTCTTTAGAGGTGGAATGTTGAGAGAGTCCATATATTTGGTTAAAAGAAATATGAAAAGATTCCTTATTCTTCTCCACCCTTCCTTACATTCCTCATAACCAACCATCCTCCCAAAAGGGGGGTATAATTTGCCTACATTATGCCAAATATTTCAGCTTTTATTTTCACCATGGAAAAAGCATTAAACTCAGATGAATTATTCATGAGACCCTAGGTAACATGATCGTTGTTTTTGGCCTTCAGCTTCGATACTTTTAGTCTTGCAACTCATTTTAGGGTTTCTGAATGGGGCTAACAAGGGACTTTGCTATACACATCATTAAACTATTGGCACGTGTCCTGGCATGGAAATTTACACCATCTCAGTACACCCATATATTTGCGAGGATGTGTGTATCTTCAATGCTGGATAGTTCTTACTTTTACGTTTTTCCTACTTCCCTAGAGTTTCACCCAGATCGGATTTTCAGATTGCATGCCAACATAAGATGACTGAAATATTCAAGGTAGGAAAAAAAAAAGTCTGGGCTCCAGTTTTAGAGATTCTCCATCTTCCTCTGGGGATGATCATAAGACTGGCTTGACTGATGCAGGGCAAACTTCCCCGTATACAACCCCTGATTTCTTTTCATTGGAACTGCAAATGCATTTTTCTAAATCTGGACATTTGCGCAGACCATAATAACCTCCTCATGCCCAAAGTTGTTAAATGAGTTGGTTCATCCTTATAACTGTCATTTAGAGATGCCTCTTCTCCTGACCTTTCCCTGTCCTCATTGCTCTGGTCTGCCCCATAGAAAAGGAAGAAAATAAAAGCAAATATAGCTCGTGTGGCCCATCACAACGCCCCCCGCCCCACATCACTTTTATTAATTCTTCCCAGTGAGGCCGAATAGGAGCTGCCCACTCTTGTACCAAAAGATCTCTTAGCATCACACAAAGTAAACCATCACTGCCAGCTGGCCATTTCCAATGTCCCTCAACAACCCAACCTCCACCCCATCCTTCTTTCATAAAAACTGTAAGTCTCAAAGCTTTCACTGGAGACATTCAATGAACTATTTCATCATTCAACTTCCTCCCAAAATCATGGAAGACAAGATACACAGATTATGCATCTATTTCCACTCTACTCCCCAGTAGAAGAATCAGGTTCATACAACTAAACTGGACCAGTATCTGCAAAGTAACTGGGTCTCAAGGCAGTCTGACTGCTGAAAACGGGCATCCTCACAGAGGGGCTTAACACGGCAAATAAACGAAGCTCAGGTTTCACATCCCACTAAACCCAGCGGGATGCTAATGGGTTTTCAAAGATGCAGAGCAAACTAATATCATTCTTGGCTGTCATTTGTTTGCTACTTTAATTTTGCCACAACACTTGCTACCAAGTAACACAAATGTTTCTCTCTCTTCCCCTCTTTCTTGAGTGTATCTCCTTTTCAAGGCATAAGAAAGATTCTGGAAAAACCGAGTCTTTTTTTTTTTTTTTTAAAGAGAGATTTTTTGCCATAGGGCGCATGTACTCACCAGAGAGACAGGCAGAGACAGAGAGATAGAAAGCAAGAAATCACTCCCCATGGGGGATGGCCACGTCGCAATCCCTTCTCTTCCACTGTCCTCAGGATTTGGGTCATGCACACACACGTTCCCAGTGTGAATTTCAAGCCTCCGGGTCCAAGACTTGAACCATGGTCTTCCATGTGGGAGTCTAGCAACATAACCATTATACCATCTGCTGGTCCCAGCACCCAGAGTCTTAAGACATATAGGGAAATATTAAAGAACGTTAACAAGGGTCGTGGAGGATTTTTATTTCTTTTCTATGACCTCTTTTTACTCTTTGAAGATATGTCTATCACATGACCTTGTACAATTTATTTCATAACATTTATCCTGACTTGTAACAATTTTTATTTATTTACTTTATTATCTGTCTCCCTCATAGAATATAAACTCCATGAGGGAAGAAACTTAACCATTCTTGTTCACTGTTATAGACTCAATCTAACCACGCCCAACACAAACTTAAGTACTCAGTAAATACATATCCACTATTGAAGCAGTCATGCTGAACTGGGTTCTGCTGCAATAACACACAACCCCAACCCCAAAAATCTCAGTGGTGTAATACAACAAAAGCTGGTTTCTTGTTAATGTGACGCATTCAACAAGGGTCAAGAAGGAGAAATCTGGTCATCATTGTAGTTCAGGGGTCCAAACTGACAAAGGTTCTACCTAGTCACAAATATTTCTTAAGGTTTTTGCCATAGTGTATATGTGCTTACCAGAAAGGAGACAAGAGAGACAGTGAGAGGGAAAGTGAGAAATCACCCTCCAAAAGGGATGGCTATACCACATCCCTTCTCCTCTATTCTCTTCCTGGTATTTTGGGCACTCATGCACACATGCCCGGCTGATTTTCAAGCCACCAGGTCCAGGACTTGAACTGCAGTCTGCCATGTGAGAGGCCATCACCGAAACGTCTATGCCACCTGCCGGCCCCACACATTTATAATCAGCCAAGCAGGAAAAGAGAACACTGAACTGTCTTGTAACTGACAATTGTTTCTGTCCAGAAGTGCCAGGAATGGTCATGTTTTGGTAGCCAAAGCAAGTCACATGGCTAAAACATCAAAGGGAAGGAGAGAGGTGGATACGGCTGAGCACTGGAAGCCTGGAGAGAATTAAATAGCAAACCAAGAATCATGCTGTTGTGAGTGTTCATTTGGCCCATTGCTCTGTTTCTGGGCAAGGTTGCAATGAGAAGGAGGTAACAGACAAGAGCAGATGTACTGAAGGTTCAGACAAACTGACAATGAACATTAGGTACCTCACAGCAAAAAGCTTTTCAAAATCAGTACTCAAAGTGACACTATCAGAAGAGCCTTTACAAAAAGAAAATGTATCTTAACTGCCCATCCAGAGGAAATACTGTATTCATTCTATCATTTGTCTTAGGAACAAAGTAAATGATTAGGTGTACTCTGTACTCACGCTCCTGTAACTAAAATCTTCTGGGCGACTGAACCAACCATAGGAAAACGCAACTTGTCTGATGTCATGTTTTCAGAAACAAACAAAACACACACACACAAGGAAATAAAACCAGAAACTCCAGCTCACCAAAATCCCATTCATATATTTCCCTTTTACCCACAGAACATGTGCGAACAACATGCTGGTGGTAGCCTTTAGGCTCCCAAGACATCCATCCTTTACTGCAGAAGGCCTGCACACCATTCTGACTCACTCGGAACTTTCACTAGAGCACATCCCTTGGCATTTCCTGCAGATAGAGAGCTAGTGAGATTTCACTCCTGCTGGACGGGCTTTTTTTTTTGTTATCTCCACCAGTCAGTCTCTTACAGCAAGATAACCTCCAGTCACAGTTCTCCTTCCAAATGAATTCCCAAGTTGCCATGGTAACTTAACACCTTCCTCCAATACTGTCAATATGCTTCCCAACCCTAAAGGCAGCACCTCCTTCACTGCCAGAAGCACCAGTCTCCTTGTGCAAGAGAGAAGAGCACCCTGTTCTCTCCAAACCTTTAGTGGAGACCCTTCCGAAGTCTCTCTGTAAACGCAGTAGCAGCTATCACTATGAGGACCTAATTTTTTATCTATTATCTCACTTAATCACTAAAAAAATAAACAAACACTACATGGTAGATGGTTTTGTTCTTATTTTACAGATTTAAAAAATTATAAATCAGGGTGCTATATCTTGACCAATGGAATAAATCAGGATTTGAAGGCAGAATTTTCTGACCAGAATGTCTCCATTGGCACAAGGTCTTTTTCAACTCACAGGAGTAAATTCACCTGTCTTATTCTCTCCGAAGATACTTGTTTCTTTTTCCGAAAGGACTTTCTGTATTTCAAGACAATTTAGTTTGCTATGATATCAATACACTACTATAAATCCAAATGGCTTAAAAAAAAAAAAAAAGTTTTTGCCACAGGGAGCATGGGCTTACCAGAGACATAAAGTGACACATCACCGCCCCCCCCCCCGGGGGGGGGCGGGCGGAAATGGCCACACAGAAATCCCCTCTCTTTCCTTCACTCTCCTCCTGGGATTCTGGACACATATGCACACATGCCTAGTGTGAACCCCAAACCATCAGGTATGAGACTAGAATCGAGATCAGCCACATAGGAATCCAATGTCACCCGCTGGCCCCTCCAACGGTGTCTTAAGGTGCATTAATGGTGAATAAATATTAAGGAAGAGAAAACTTCATTCTCCTAGTTGTCATCTCTAAGGTTTCGGTGGGGGATATGAGACAGTGGACGTTCAGAGTTTTATACTGAGCATGAAGGTACAAGACGGAGACCCAGGAAATGGGAAGGCATCTTCCATGTGACCACATCCCAAGGAATGTCTGTAAGGGTGGACCTGTAGCCAAGCCTACTGGGTTTGCTTCCATGTGCCCCCCAAAGCCTGCCCCTGTACCCACCCATATGACCCACATCTCCACTATTCTCGCCCAAACACAAATCGAGGGCCACAAAGCCAGCACTGCACTTTCTCCTTCCCTATCCATCTCCTCCTCCTTCCTCCCCAATGCACAGGGAGACTTTAGGTTAGCCTTGGGCAGAAGAGCAAAGTGCTTACCATCCCACAGTGATTTTTCCGTCTGCCTTTTTTAAACCACTCACCTGACACAAACTATTATTCCCCTGCCCAGCAGTTATTTGTAAAACTAGTCTGCCTCCTTATTTTCACACCAAAGATAGTAATCCTTTGGTAGGAAGGGTAGTAGTCTAAATAAGACAATTAGCAAGCCATGTAGACATTAGCAAGCCAGGCAGAATTCCCACCCACTCCACAGAGACACACAAACAAGAGAGTTAACCCAATTTGATGTTTGTAATAAAGAGGGAAGCTCTGCCCACCATAGAGCCTCAGAGATTGGTAGGGGATGACTAATTCCAAGTCGTAATGGCTATAAAGGCCCAGTTCCCATTTTGTAGCTATGTGCTGAAATTCTAAAGGCGCTCTGTTCCCACCCCCATCTTCCCTTGCATACTTCTGCACGTCAATCCATTAAGAATCTGAAGTGTAATTTATCTTATTCACTATTATCCTGTTAAATTGCTCTACAGCTGCCATGGCAGTAATTGCGGTGATCAGTGATTCAGCCTTCTTGAGCAAAGGCCTTAAGTAGGTTTCATTATTAAAATTTCCAAAGGTTTTATTATTAAAATAAACCTGAGCTAGAGCAGTATGCCTCCATGGGGCAGTCATACTGATGACTCCTTAGTTAAGAAGGGATTGTCAGTCTCATCCTCAATGTTTCACTCGTGAATACCAGTAATTGGGAATTTATCAGCCAATAAAACCAACCAACATCTTATGAATGGAAAATAATAATCTCATCTTAAGTAGCACTGCTGTGCTTTGTCACCCTGTAAAAAGCTGCCTTGGTTCGCTGATGTATTGCTTAGAGTAGCAAATACTTTATGACTCCAGCATCTGTTTTCGGGGATTGGTTCAGTAAACCAGGAGGCAACCATCCATACCATGGAATACTACGCAGCTCTGACAAAAGAATGAGAAAGCTTTCTCTGTTCTGGAATGACCCTCAGGACACATTGCTAAGGACAAAAAGCAAGTCACAGGACAGGTTATGCAGCGTCCTGCCACTGTAGAAAGAGGGAGTAATAAGAACATATACTCATATTTGCTTGTATTTACATAGAACTACTGGATAACTAAATAAGAAACTATTAAGAGTGGGATATAAGAGACAGGGGATCTCCAGGGTTGGCCACAACAGTGGTAGAGGTAACAATACTCCTAAACACACACCTATCAAAGTTTTTTGTTTTCATGTTTTTAGCTTAACTCTACTACCTACATTATTCTGGGCACTGTTTCCTCTGCTTTGGGGCCAGGTAATCAGGCTTCAGACTTCTTACCTTAGCCTGCCAGAAGTCACTGACCTCAGGGCAAGAGTAATTTAGGTCAGAGGAGTCGCAAGACTCATTTCTTGTGTGTCAGCTTTGACATGGAGAAGCTGATAGAGCATTATGAGCCCCTAAAGTGTGAAGATTATGTGTAAGACTGGGCTAACTCAGCTTTCTAAAATGTGCCAGCAGCAGAGGTGTGACACTATGCTGAAAAAAAAAGAAGGGGTGGGTGGAAGAGCAGGGTAGAGTGGTCCTCCTTCTCTATTCCCTTTACGATTTGATTTTATTCTTGAGTTTTCATAATGGACTTTTATAAAGAGGGGAGATTTACCTCCAAGTCTAAGTTTATTTATTTATGTTTCTAAGAGAGAGATTTTTGCTGTAGGAAAAGTCACCAAAGAGACAGAGAGAAGAAAGTGAAAAATCACCCCCTAGAGGGGATGGCCATGCTGCAATCCCTTCTCCTCCATTCTCCTCTTAGGATTTTAGGTATGCACGCACATGCACCCAATGTGAGTTTTAAGCCGCCGGGTCCGGGACTCAGGCCGCCATCGACTACATGGGAGTCCAGCCACGTAACCATTATGCCACCTGCTGTTCCCTTGAGTCTAAAATTTTAACTATCTTAAGGTTCTTTTTTTTTTTTTTTTTTTTTTTTTTAATGAATCACTTCAGAGATTTCCCTTCCCCAGAAAGGGAGGAAGAGGGAGAAGAAAGCAGCAGCTATTATTCAGTCCATGTCAGTTTAATCTAGCTTTGTGGGTTAAGAGATTTGGCACTGACATGCCTCCAGATTTGCCACCAAACTCCACAGTTAAACCAACTATCTAACCTTACTGTCAGAGAATTCTTGCTCCAGCAAAACACCAAAGACAACTCACAACTGGACCTTCCAACCTACCCACAGTCTCAACTGAGTAAACACAGACATGAATCAACTGCAGTTAAAAGGCCACAAATGTTCCAGTGTTAGCAGAAAGTCTGGGGGGGAAGAAGCCCCCAGAGTTGTCCCTGTATTCAACTTAAGGGAAGAAATTAGCGGCCAGAAGAATAAATAAGGCAAGCCCGCATTGGAGCCCACCAGCCTCCACAGAAAATATATTCTGTAGGTCTGTGATGATGCAAACTGTCTGTACAGCTAGTTGCGCTCTGCCTCCTCTCTAGAACCCAATCATATTGGAGACATATGTCACATGAGGCCTACCCCGCCCTCCTCATCACATACTGTTCCTGGGAGAGCCCACCTGTGCTCATGACCCTGAAATTCCTATCACCACCAGTCCAGACCTCATGCCACTGAGCTCCAGACCTGTCTTCCCACCTACCTTCCAGATGGCTCTGCCTGGATGTCCTGAGTGTCCCATGTCCAAAGATTCTTTCTCTCTAGCAACATATAGTCTTTTTTTTTTTTTTTTTAAGGTTTTTGCCATAGGGCACATGCACTTACCAGGGAGAAACAGTGAGAGGGCAAGTAAGAAAATCACCACACACCACCACCCCCCGGGAGGATGACCATGCCACAATCCCTTCTCCTCAGCTCTCCTCCTGGGGTTTTGGGCATGCAAGCACACATGCCCAGAGTGATTCTCAAGCTGCCAAGTCTAGCGCTAGACCACAGTGGGCCAAGTGGGAGCCCAGCGCCTTCACTATACTCTCTATCTTTGCTTCCCCATCCCAGGTAATGGCACTGCCACACCCAAAGCCCCTGCCCCATATCCTGAAGGGCATCCTAAGCTCCTCCTCTGCCTTGTCCCTCTTTCTATTCACCTGGTCAACAACAGGCGGTACTGATGTTTTTAATCTCCTAAACATCCCATGACACCTCACTTCTTCATCTTTGCTGACACTACCTAATTCAGCATCTCGTCATTCATTTGGCAATATTTAATGAGTACAGATCATAACTAGGTGCTTTTAAACAGAAATATGTTATTTCTTAACCGAACTATTTAGCTATACTCCGTGTCCTACCATTTATTTCCTACACAGCACCCAGAGCGCCTCCTCAAAACTTAGGCTGAGCCATGGTGGCGCTGGAAAGAGGGCACTGCTGTGTGATACTGGAGCATCTGGGTAGCCAGGGTCCAGATCCCAGGTCAACCTGCGCACACTGGGCATGGCCCCATGATCCTGGCTGGCTGAGAGGTTAGGAAAAGGACCACAGCATAATGAGTTGCTTCCAAGGGTACCACTCACCCTTTTCCTCTTTAACTAGCCCATGGGAAAAAAAAAAAAAAAAAAAAAAAAAAAAAAAAATATATATATATATATATATATATATATGTATGTATATATACATTAAAAAGAAAAAAAAAAAAACCTTAAATTAGGTCATTTAATTCAGGGTCAGCAAACTTTTTCTTCCTTTCTTTCTTTCTTTTTCTTCTATAGGGCACATGTACTCACCAGAAAGAGACAGAGAGAGGGAAGGTGGAAAATTATCCCCCAGGAGTGACTGAGGCCAGGCCTCAATCCCTTCTCCTGTCTTCTCTCAGGATTTGGGGCATGCACACATGCACATGCGCCCAGTGTGATTTGCAAGCTACCAGGTCCGGGACTTGAACTGTGGTCGGTCATGTAGAAATCCAGCATTGAAATCAGTACACCATCACTGGCCTCAGCAAACTTTATCTATACAGGCCAGATAGTATATATTTTAGGCTTCTGGGCCATACGATCCCTGTCAAAACTACTCAGTTCTTCTCTTGAAACATAACAGCCATAGGGAACCAGCAGTTAGCGTAATGGCTATGTCGCTGGACTCCCACGTAGTCGACTGCGGTTCGTGTCCCGGACCCGGTAGCTTAAAACTCACGCCGGGCGCGTGTGCATGCATGCCCAAGATCCCGAGAGGAGAATGGAGGAGAAGGGATTGCGGCGTGACCATCCCCCTTGGGGGGTGATTTCTCGCTTTCTGTCTCTCTGTCTCTCTCTGTCTGTCTGGCAAGCGCACGCACCCTATAGCAAAAAAAAACCTCTCAAAAAAAAAAAAAAACATAACAGCCATAAACAATATACAAACCAATGGGTGTGACTGTGTTTCATTATATATTTTTTAATTGCTAGAGGGTACATGTGCTTACCAGAGAGAGACAGAAAGAAAGGAAGGGGGAGAAAGGACTCTCAATGGGGCATGGTCATGCTGCAATCCCTTCTCCTCCACATCTCCATCCTGTCAAGTTCTGGTCATGCATGTACATGCAATCAGTGTGTTTTGCAAGTCACTGGGGCTGGGGCTCAAATTGCAGTTGACCACCTAGAATCTGGCTCCCTTAACCCCTAGGCTATGGGCCTAGTCCCCAATATGGTTTATTTACAAAAGTGGGCACAAGTCAGATAGTCCAAAGGGGTTGAAATTTGCCATCCCCTTAATTCATCACAGTGCTTTTCACTCCACTGGGATAAATCTAAATTCCTTTCCAGTCTAGAAGGCCTTCCGACCTCATCTGAGTTCCCTCTTCTGTGCTCCACTATGTTCTAGCCACCCTGATTTCTTTTTAATAATTAGCTATTCAATTAATTCCATTCGTCATCATCATCATTATTATTATTTAATTTGACCAGACAGAGACAGAGAGAGAAAGAGAAAGCAAGCCACCTGGTCTGGGATTCGAACCGTGGTCAGCCATAGGGGAATCTAGCATCTTTAACCACCATTCCACTCACCGGCCCCCACCCTGGCATTCTTTACAATGTTCACCATGCCAAGTCTGTTCCCATCTCAGGGTCCCACACACTTGCTTATCTCTCCCAGAACACTCTTTACCATTATCTTCCCATAGCTGCCTCAGCTCCAATATCACCTGTTCAGAGAGACTCTCACTGCGCACCCTCATAGGTCAGTACCCATCCCAATGCCCAAACAGTCTAACATCCAATGCCCCTATTTGTTTTCTTCATGTTACTTATCACATTTTCAAATACATTTGTTGCATGTAAGTTGTCTGCCCAAGCACCCCTAGGATGTAAACTCCTGCAGGGCGGAGAATGACTAAGGTATTACCCCTAGGTTCACAGCACCTAGAGCTGTGCCTGGTACTTAGCAGGGTCTCAGTACATATCTGTGGCCTGAACTGTTATTGCCTCCAGTCTTGCCCCCACTAAGCCACTGATATTTGTAATGCTACCAGTGACCTCTCTAAGATACAACTGGACCATGCCACTCTCCTGCTTAAAATACTTCCATGGCTCCCATTGGATTCAGGATACAACTGTAATTATAAGGCAAGGTTACTTAGAGCCTTATTTATCTTTTTATCTCAGGGGCCAGCATAGTGACAGAAAACTGTTGGTGCTCTATGAATGTAGAATCAAATCAGTCAACAAACAAGGACTAGCACAATGCCAGGTTCCAACACAGTAATTCCATGAATATCAAAGCCAGATTTGGCACAGAACTCTGCTATTACTGTCTTTGGAAGGAACCTGGGTGGGGGCTTACAGCTCTGCAAATGATTTTGGATTCTGTCACCCTGATTCTACCTGGCAGGCAGTCACTTGTCACCAGTGGGAGAAGGGAGAGAAAGAAGTAACACAAATTTCTCATGTTATTTCCTTTCAATGGCTCTGGTAAAGGATTGGGAAAGGAGACATAACACCCGGCTAAACAGTAACTTAGGGATTTCCCACGGATTTCAAATGTCTATATTCTCCCAGCCATCGATTAGCAAAGAAAACCCAAAGCTGGCTATTTTGCCATATAAAATAACCCAAGAGGTTCAGGGAATTTCTTCAAATCTGCCTCACCAATAGGATGGAAATTGTTACTTCTAGAAGAATTTCCATTAGCCCTTTGAAATCCTTCAACATTCATTAAGGCCAAGGAGTTTTCACGTAATTCAGTCTGATGGGTGTGAGAATAGAGTCTTTCTAGGGAATACAGACTCCCAAATTGTTCAGCTGGAAAGTGAAGAGGGAATTTATTACTCAAAATCAAAGGGAAATGAAAAGAGGCCAACCCAGAATGCCATTACTCTCTTTCCTGGGTGGAGGATTGAGTTCCAGCGCCATTGTGTTACCTTTACATGACCTCTTTACTTGGCTTCTAAAAGCTTCAGGTATTAGGCACAGCCAGCTAGGGTCTCTTCTTAAGTTTTTTTCTCTCTTTTTAGCTGTCTTTCTTTCTTTCTTCCATGAAAGAGGAAGATGGAGAGACAGAGAGAGAGAGAGAGAGAGAGAGAGAGGGAAAGAGAGAGACAGGCACTCTCAATCATGTCCCCATCCAATCCCAAGCCTCAGCAAGCCAGGAGCAAAGCAATGGGCACATGCACCCTGAATGCCCAGGGAGACCCGAGACCCTTCCGCAAGGCCTCAGCACCACAAAGCATTGCACTACAGCTGCACCGGTGCAGACAGTCTAGTTTCTCTTTTAATGCATTACAACTCACTTCAGCAAGCTAATGCTGAGCCATCTCCAGGCTCCAGAAATGATATAGGCCATAAATTGCTGGGTCTCCTATTTGATATAATGACGTATTAGTTAGTTCAATTCTGAATGACCCCTCTGCATGTCACTCCGAGATGCTTACAGTGAATTTGATGGAAGAACTGGAGCAAACACAAAGAGAACATGATTTGCGGTGAATTCACTTTGAGCTTAGCTCCTCCCTATTCACCTATGGGCTCAGTCACAAACCCTAAGTAGGGGATAGTGGAAGCAAGGCTCCTCTGTTTTCCCCTAATGTTTGTCTCTTCCATATTTGTTATGTCCATGTGAAGAAGCTAAATGGGCTAAACTAAAATAACAAAATGATTAAACCCTTTACAAAGAATCTCCAGAGATCCCCCAAACTGCATTTGAGTCAGTTACAGAGTCAACCTCCAGGATGACTAATTGACATTGCAGCGATCTGCCATATTTGGGACCATTCAAAATTCCTAACAAGTATCTGCCTCTATCAAGAACCGAGCATCCAAATGGGCCCTGCCACCGAGTGCCTTTACAAGGCCATCTCCTCATATTGTTTCTGTAGTCCATTATCTACCCTTAAATCACTTTGCCCAGGGTACAGAGCCAGAGCGTCCTACTCCCTGGGAGGAAATCAACATGATAACCTACCAAACACCACTCTGAAGATGCTGAGACCCACGAATTACAACAGGAAAGAGAAGACAGAGAACCTGAGTCAGCAAGACACAAGTTATGCCGAAAGCCCGCAGCAACCCCATCACACCCTGGGCTGATGCCAACCTGATCAGACAGGCCAGTGGGTTCTCAAACTGAAACAGGAACTCTGGAGCTGGGTTCTTCAGAACTCAGAAAGCAGCAGTAAATCTTTAAAACCCAGAGACGATCTTGATGAAGGAGGGAGAGTTTCAGATAAATGGAATGCTGGTAAACACAGGGACCAAAGGGACAGAGGTTAAACAGAGTCCAGGTAGATCCCTCCTTTACTGGAATATTAGGCATGGGCTGGGGTAATTATTCTAACCAGAGAAATTAGCCCTAGTGAAGGTAGCCTGGAAGTCCAAGGCACAAAACACACAAGGCTAGCAAAAGGCAGGGTGATTGAAAAACAAGTGTCAGTACCAGGAAGACCACTTCAGGAGGCAGAGAACACAATCCTCAGAGATGAATCATTAAAGACTGAGGCAGCACTACACAGTAGTTCCAGGAGATCTGTTGATTCCCAGCAAGAACCTCCTATTGCCTATGAGCGGGTGAGCAGACTGTAGTCCCAGGAGAGAAGGTTCATAAAAATAATTCAGCCCTGAAGCCCAGACTCTGCTCCTGCTAAGGGGAATCAAGGCCCCCTGGAGAAATAGCTGGTCCGTGTCTGGTACAGGATAGAACCTGGATCATCTTGTGCCAGAAAGCAAGAAAGCTATCAAAGTCCAACGAAGTCATATCAAAAAGACATGACAGTCAACATGAAAGGATGCCTACTGATCTAAGGTGAAACAACGTAAACATCCAAAACAATTAATAAATAATGTTTGTAATGGGCTGAAGCACATCAAATGTATAATAATCTATGCATTCATAATAGTATTCAGGGAAAAAAATCTCAAAACTATTGGTGGTCACTAGTGGATGTTACTAGGTCACTAACTCATCATCCTAAAAAGGGACTTAAAAAGAGCAATGGGGGGAGCAGCAGACAGCATAGCAGTTATGTCATTGGACTACCACATGGCCGACTATGGTTTGAGTCCCAGACCCAGTGGCTTGAAAATCACACCAAGCACACGTGTGTACATGCCCAAGATCCTGAGAGGAGAATGTAGGAGAAGGGATTGTGGTGTGGCCATCCCTTCTGGGGGTGATTTCTCACTTTCCCTCTCACTATATCTGTCTTTCTCTGGTGAGTGCACACACCCTAAGACAAAAGCTCTAAAAAAAATTTTTTTTTAAATAAGAGAGCAATAGGGTAAGGAATTAAGTATTTATTCAGTCTTTCCTGTACAAATGTAAATGTTTAAGGAGAGTCGGGCCAGTCCGTGGCATGATGGTTAAAGCAGTTGGGTCCCATACAGCTGGCTGTGTGATCTGAGTCCAGGACCAGGGGGCTTGAGAAACATTCTGGGTACATGTGTGTTCATGCTCAAAATCCCCAAAGGAGAAATGAAGAGACTGCAGTCTCTTTCCGGGGGGGTTGCTTTCTCACTTTCTGCCCTCTCGCTCTCTCTCTCTCATTCTCTCTCTCTTTCTCTGTCTCTATCTACCAAATGTACCCTCCAGAAAATTAAAAAGAAAATAAAAGAAAAACAGAGAGAGAGAATTTAGAGCAGATAAAACAAATTTAGCAAAATGGGAATAACTGCTTAATCTGGATGTTTGGTACACGGAAGTTTATTAGATTTCTTTTGTGTATGTTTGAGTCTCCTACCCCTGGACTTGACTTAAAGAAAAAAAAGGCAAAGCAACGTAAGATTTAGGCAAGGCCTCTGCCTACAAGAGAGACTAGGATATGAGGACCAGTTTCAACTCTAATGGGTTGAGCCAGCTGCAAGGAAATAGGGAGGTGCCAAACTACAGAGACATCATGTTGCCCAGCACTTGGAATGCCCACATCCTAGGTCTGGTTGGTAGCATGATTTACTAAGTGGTGGATCTGGCTGGGGTGGCTGATAGAACTTACTTTCAGGCATAAATGGCTCAGGAACTGCAAAGGGGCCTGAGAAATTAGAGCTCTATGTAAATGCAACCAAGAGGAACTAGAGAAATCAAAGGCATGAGAAAGGTGACAAGAGCCCCATAAAGGTATGCACAGTTGAGGGTAAAAGTCACATAGAATCATGTGGCCTAGACCACTTTACAAAAAAAACAAACAAAAAACTCATCATTCCCCCAACTGATCTCCATCAAAAGAACCTAACAGAGTATCACCAAAGACAGCAGAATGAAGACGGCATTCTCCTGGACAGCCCAGCTGTGAGTATTCAAACACCCAGCCTCAACAGCTCAGTACACCCTCTCTAACCACCACTCAAGTAACCAGCTGGGAAAGTATTCAGAAAACCCGCATCCTGACACACCACTGCCAAACAACTTAAACAGCAAAGAGCAACCCATCTAAACCCATCTAAACAGCACTGCTGGCTGCCAGGAAAAAGTTTCGTAGGGACAATGAGGAGAGGAAAGGCAATCCCGCGGGGTCTGCCGAGACCCAGTCTCTCAGCTTCAGCACTTTCAAATGCAGAATCCATACACCTCTGGGTCTGTGAAGCTCCAAGAGGCAAGTTGTCGTCTTCCATCTTCTCAAAGATAAATGAGCAGGCAAGCTGGCCAGAAAACCACTCAGGGCATTACTCTTTAAAGAATCTTTATAGGGTCAAAGAGGAATGGGTCTACAAGCTGTGTGTATTCCCCACAGATTCTGGGGATGATGTCAGAATCCCTTTCCAGATGTGTTTAACACTTTGTGGTTACTTGTATTCCTGCCACTGAGCATCAGTGCTTTGCTAATTTGAACTGATTCCAGCTTAGGCAGACCCTAGCTCTCTGGATCTGGTTAATATTAGCTGAGACTGTCAGCCATACCACACTCTTTCAAAGAGTCTTAAGAACAGCTCTTTGCCTACTTTTCCAAGACAAGTAATAATGTCTGCCCAAGAAATGGGGATGCATGTGGAGGATGGGGGAGGGGACTGAGAGAGAGAATATAATCAGCATTCTACCAAGATAGCAAAAAGTAGGAAATATGTGGGCTCATATTCATTTCCAAAGCTGGGTTAATATCCTTTTGTTTGCATCTAAGTGAAGCACCAATTTACTCCTACTACTACCAGGAAAAGAAAGAAAAAGAAGCAGGGCAAATCTCACCATACAACTTTTAGCACAGAAAATAAGATTTGTTGAGAATTCCATTTCCTGGTTAGTGATCCCATAGACTGATAGGGCACCTCTTCCTCTAAGGATCAAGACATTCTGTGTTTGATGGCAGAACCTAAGTTAGAACCCAGCACAGCCCAATCTTCAGTGACTGAAGACATCAGAGTGAGTTCTGATCTTGAGGTTGCTCCTCTACGTCTTTGGTAAGAAAATATACAAGAGCTAAGGAGGAAAGCCCCTGTCACCAATATGGTTGTTAGAACTCAGCTACTCAAGGTTCATCTTGTCCAGAAAAAAAGGCCTCCCATGAGTGACTATAACCCAGACCTGAGAATCACCCAGTTCCCAGAGGACTAAAAGTTACCTTATGAAATCTGAAGGCATAAAAGAGAGAATTCAGCTGGCTCTCAAAAAGTCTACTAGCCCAGCCTGAAAAGAAATCTACAAATTGAGTAACTCCTGGATCCTAATTCTAGGTCTTATTATCTTGCTGGGTGTCTTAGGGCATAGCCCTAAACTCTTCTAGCCTTTATTAGTTTGTCCACCTAAGTTAAGAAAACTAACCTAAAATAGATTTTGAAATAAATAAATAAATAAATAAATAAATAAAGTTCCCTAGGTGCTATGACTATTGAGTTCAGAGCTCCTGAACATTCCCTGACCCAAAAATGGCTGTCCGGAAGCCAGCCTTCTCAGAGTACATACCATTCTTTTTAAAAAAAAAAAAAAAAATTTTTCTTTCAATTTTTGCAATAGGGTGCATGAGCTTACCAGAGAGAAACAAAGAAAGTGAGAAAGCACCCCCCCCCCCAATAGGGAATGGCCAGGCTGCAACCCTTTCTCCTCCATTTTCCTTCTGGAATTTTGGGCATGCACATGCAGATGCCCAGTATATTTTTTACACTACCAGGTTGAGACTTGAACCACGCTCAGCCGTGTGGGATCCAGCCACCTTAACTACCAAGCCTCTAGCTGGCCCAATTATATACCTTTCAGACCTAAACGGGAAATATGGAACTTGCTCCATGACACAGTGATAATACACTGCTCAAAATAAGCTGGATTTCAAAAAAAAAAAAAAAAAAAAAAAAGCTGGATTTCACATGGTGACTAGAGTTCAGATCTCTAGCCCAGTCCACATGAAACACCCAGGCATATGCACAAGTGCCCAGGATCCAGCGTGCTAAAGACTGGAGGAAGGGATCACAGCGTGACCAGACCCTGTGTGTTAGTGTGTGTTGGGGTGTGTGGGGGTGCTTCTCTCCTGCCTTTATGACGCTAGGTAATTCACTTACTTTCTCTAGACTCTGGTATTCTTATATCAATAATGATAAATGAATTGAATGGCCTCCCTTCTCTCCCTTCCTCCCTCTCTTACTTGCAGGTGCTCACACACGTGTTCTGTCGTGAACAAAGAAAAATTAAACTGTAAATATGTTAGCATAAACTAAGAAAGTCCAAAGTCTTTCCATCAGTAAAACTAGCTGCAGCAAAAACATGGTTTCTTTGCATAATTGGTATTGTTACAGAGGCTACAGTAAGTAGAATTAAATATGACAACTTCTTCATGCATGATCAAAGTGCCTTCTGAACTCTCAATGGGGCACCTTGTATCATAAACCAGATGGCAAGAATGTAAATAAACTTCAGTCTTTTTTAGGACATCCCAATTACATCTTGGTCAGTTCACAAACATGTTCCAGCCAAAGCTGGAAGAGTTTGTCTCTCTTTAAGAGTCCTCTCACTTCACCCTGCTGAACAAAAGACCTCACACACTTGGAAAGAGGATGGAGTCAAGCCAGCCTCAGGACACATGCTGCATGAGGAGAGTTGACTATACCAAAGACAGGGCTCTACACCCCTCTGACAACTGCACAATAGAACTGGCTACATCCAAATGATGGAAAGAAGGAAGTTCATCAAGAAAATGAACAGTTGGCAAGATCAAGGCTTCTGGCCCAAAGGGCTTGCAGCTGGTCTGGCCATTCATCAAAAAATCTGAATTTAAATGGAAGACACATTTGACTGTGACATATAATAAAAACAACTGGAGCGGCAAAGGGTCTTGATTTTGGTTTCCTTTCTGCCCTAGACATCTCTTGCCAATGGAAGAGTGAGCGTGCCTGTGGTGCTCCTGGCACGTCGGGTAGTTCCCATTCACACTGGCCAGCCTCTGGGATTTTTCCATACATTCCAGGGTCATCCTCTATCTGCACTAACCTAGACTGTCCAGATAAGCGCTCCTGTTTAGTCTGGAGATAAATTGTCAAATCAAAAAGCCCATGAATTCTCTCAACCAGGGGACTGCACATAGTAAAGACTGTGGAATCAGATGTCAGAAGCCTGATTTCAGATTTTATTTTTTAAAGTTTATTTTTTAATCCATGATAAAACATGCGCACACGGAGAAAAGAAGAGAGAGAGCTAAGAGCACCCTCAGTAGGGTCTTATCCCCCTGTGATTCCCTTCTCCTAGTTCCTCAGCCTATCAGAATCTTCAGCAAACCAGGCACCTGGTGTGTTTCTATTAGCCAGGCTGGGGATCCAAACCCATGATCACCCATATGACTTCCAGCACTGCAGTTCAGTATGCTAGTGACTGTGCCACTAAGGCAGAGCCCTGATTTCAGAACCATAACTAACCACCTTTATGACTCTAGGTAATTCACTTACTTTCTCTAGACTCTGTTTTTTTTTTTTTTTTTTTTTTTTTTGGAGAGGTTTTTGCTATAGGGCACGTGCGCTTGCCAGACAGACAGAGAGAGACAGAGAGACAGAAAACGAGAAATCACCCCCCAGGGGGGATGGCCACGCCGCAATCCCTTCTCCTCCGTTCTCCTCTCGGGATCTTGGGCACGCACGCACACGCACGCACACTCACACCCGGCGTGAGTTTTAAGCCACCGGGTTCGGGACGTGAACCGCGGTCGACTACGTGGGAGTCCAGCGACATAGCCATTACGCTAACTGCTGGTCCCATAGATTATGTTACTGTTATATCAATAATGATAAATGTGGGTTGAATAGCCTCACGAATCCCTTTCAATCTTCTTTTAAGAGGTTTTTACCTTAGGACATGTGCACTGGCTTGTGGGAGCTGGGGACCAGGAGACATTGAGAAGGAAAGCAAGAAATCCCCCCCAGGGTGCATGACCACACTGCAATCCCTTCTCCTCCGTTCTTCTCTTGGGATCTTGGGCACACAGTGAGTTTTGAGCCACCAGGTCTGGGACTCGAACCACAATCAGCGGTTATGTCCAGCGACATAACCACTACACCATCTCCTGCCTCTCCTTCCAATCTTAACATCCCCTGACGTTATGACTAAAGAGTAATACTCACAAGGGTAAAACTATGGCTTAAACCTGATAGAAGTCTGTTCAGATTACGCTAGGAAAAACTCTACTCAATACAGACAGTCATTTTGACCATACGCTCCCCAAATTAGCCATTATGTGGATGTGTGCCAACAGGGCCCAGGAGGCCCCTCCACAGAGGACACTGAGTGCTTTAATAATGGGCTGAATTACAGATTCGACCAACATCTCTGTCAATCAGTGTCCATGACAGTACCTGGCACATAGTGGGGATACAGAAAATGTTAAATGAATGTTGAACTACATAGACATTAGGAAGCAAAAAGACCTGCAGTTGGAGAAAGCCAAAAAGCATTTGCTACTAGACATATTTTACTAACAATGGATCCCCCTCCCCTGAGCGAATTTCTCTCTTTTTATAAAAAGATCCCCTTGATAACTCATTTCACAGTAGCCAGTGGTAAAGCTGGCAGAAAACTTCACATAATACAGCTGAGAATCTAAACAGCTGGGCCAGTCCCCTAAGAGGCTGTGTGTAGTCACCAAACCTCACACCATCTTAGCACCTCCCATCTAAAACACAGGGAGAAATGCTTCATGAGTAAGCCCGTGTTTTAACAAATACTAAGTCACCAGGGCCCTGCTTATGAATAATGGTAAAAGGTATATTTGTGAATAATATTATCATTATGACGGCAAGGAAGAACACAGGACAAATCTATACTATCCCTATAGGAGAGGCCAATGAGCTGTTCTTGACTGTGCTCCACTTCCTCTGTGAAGCTAGAGAAAGGCATTTCTAGATTTTTCCACCCCCAATAAAACAGCTCTGAGAAAGGTGACAATTTCTAAGTATAGAAATGTCTCTGTCAAGGTGACCCCGAAGTGTCTCAAAGTTCTTAACCCACAGAGATGGACAGTATGCAAACTATAGGAGTGGAAAACTCAGCATCATGGAGAAACAGCAATAAAGACATGATGTGATAAACCACACTCTGGCAGCAGTGTCCTCGGCTAAGTCGTTGATCATCTTGAAGGGCTAAATTAAAACCCAACATTAATCAGGCAGTAGGTATGAAAAACATCTTACTTACCAAAATAGAAAAAGGAAGAAAGATATGATATATAAAGTGGTTGAAACCAATTTACATTGTAAGGGAAGCCACAGCATTTGAGAAACAGTCCTAGACAAACTTGTCAGCTGAGTCGGAAATCATTTGATGTGACCACGGACTAATTATTTAACTTCTGTGCCTCTGTCTCCCATCTGTGCCCGAGTCTCCCACTCACTGTAAAGGACAGCAAATTATTTCGGCTCCCTCCTTCTTAAAAGGGATGTTATGAAGCTGAGATCATGTCTCTGGAAGCTCCAGGGGTTCCCTGGAGAAAGGCAGTCCACAAACAGAGGACACTGTTTTTAGTAAGATAATTAAGGGCCAGGCTGCTTTTAGAAACACCCCCACAATATGGAGGCTCTCTCTGCCCAGCATCATTTGGCTTCAGAGTTGAGCAACCATAATATGCCCACATACCAAGCCTAACTCAGGGTTGGCGCAAGCCTCTTTGCAGATACTGTCAGGAGCCCTGGATGTGAATCCATTCTTACATATATAATAACTGCATTCAGGTATTTAATAAACATTTAGTGATGCTTTTAAATCACCAGTATCTTCACTGAAATGACCACCTTGTCACCTGTCTAATAGGAGAGATGGTGTGCGGGGTGTGAGGTAGCAGGAGCCGTGATCATGAACCCCTGGGCAAGTTCTGACCCTCAATTTCCACCCCTGTATTACGGGCTGAACAATACTGAAAATTAAATAAAGTAACATGTAAAATGCTGCTGGCACAGCCATGGACTCACAGAAGGAACAAAGTAAGTGCTAAGGTCTGCCTCCCTCCCACGGCTCCGCTTAATAAATAACAAGTTGCTGTTAATCCTTTAATCATGGAGCCACAGGAAAATGAAACAGGAAAGGGTTCACCCATAAATATCTTATCTGTCTTTATTTACCTATAACTCCTTGACTGGAGCAAGGTAAACAGGCCAAACTTTAATTAGAATTGTAATGTGGGATGTCCAGGTAAGCCAGGCTCATAAACTCCAGACAATTAGGTGGAGGCTGGTTTTTAATGGACTGCCCTATACCTGCCTACTCAATGACAGAAGCAGACTCAGTCCTTTGTCCCAGCTTCCCAAAGAAATCCATTAGCCAGCCACACATGGCTCCAGTGGGATGTGGGGGTCACAGTCTTTCTATTCCGGCAATTGTAGTCTAAGAATAGAACTCCCAAGCACGGGGCAAATGGACTCACAAGGATTGTGTTCATCTACTATCCACATTACCATCTGAGGACTATTAAAAGCACAAGGCCAGAAAGACACCCCCCCCCCCACTCCCGAACGGGAGGACCCAGAAGGGGAAACAGGCAAGGTATGTTTTAATATAGTCATTCCACAACTTATAAATATACTGCAACTTAGAGAATCCCAATTTGGGTCCCAGGATCTTGAGATATACATCCATCCTCACCAGCTCAGATATCTCACTCAGATCTCTGTCAACCATTGAGCAAGGAATGTCAAGTTCATGTGACAAATGGAAAAGTAGGAAGCATGGAAAGACAGGTTTGCACACTGCTAAATCCATTGCTAATAAAAGAAACAGCTAAAGCTACTGTATGCTGCAGCACGCCAGGCCTTTACTAGGCACTCATCTTCACTTGCACTAACCTCACAATCTCCCAATGAAGTAGCCAGCTCTTTCGTTTATGTTTACAACAAGAACATTGGGGTACTGGGAGATTAAGCAGTTTACTCTCATGATACAACTTACAGGTAGCACAGCCAGGATTCGAACCCAGGTCTCTCGATACTAAGCCTGTCATTTGGGATTTTATTTATTTGTGGTTACACCATGCTGCCTCTCTTGGTTTCTCTCTGCTAACTTAAGAACATAAGAAATATATAATCCAAAACTATATTCCAAGCCTTAGGCTTCATGCCTTATTACTGATGTCATCGATTTGGTGAGCAAACAGAAGTAAGTAGTCCAAGGCCAAAAGCAGAGACTTTAGGGACAGAAACCAGACCATCATCCATTAGCTAGACAAAAGAGATAAATTCCACATCAGATGAACCTTTACTACAAAAGACCAAGTGATTTTCAGCCTCTGAGAAGACTTCCTCTCATCATTTCTCCTGTCTGACACCCCTTCACTTCAGCTGGCTTCATGTATTCTAAACTCATACCAAAGGCTGACCCGGCACCTTGCCATCACTAACTAACTCAAAAGCATGTTCTGGGACAGTCAGGTGGCATGGTGTTTAAGGCAGCTGGATCCCACATGGACAACTGTGCATTCTAGTCCCAGACCTGGTAGCTTGAAAAACACACCGGGAACATGTGTGTACATGCTCAAAATCCCAAGAAAATGAAGGAGAAGGGGCTGCAGTGTGGTCATCCTGCCTGAGGGGTGACCACATTCTCTGTCTCTTTTCTCTCAGGTGAGCCTGTGAGTCCTATATTAAATGTAAGGGGGAAAAAAAGCATAAAGCAGGTTCTTTGGGATTACATCTATACAGAGATTTTATTTTGCAAAGCCACCTTCCTGACCAGCCTCTTTGCTATATAACTCTTGCTAAACTTCAAATTTCCCAACATATCCAAAGTAACCACTCCAGGCCTCACCATAATCAACAAGACTGATCATAATTTGCCAGATCAGGGCAAGATCAATTCTCCAGGCCTCTTGCTTCCATGTCTGCTAAACAAAGTTACCTTCAGTGGAATATCTGACATCACTCAAACCACCAACAGTAGTTGGGGGGGTGGGGAATGACGTGAAAAAATTTAGTAGCAAAGATAAGCCAGAAAAAGTAAATGTGATTAACAGTCTATACCAAGTTGGACACGTTCTCACAAACCCTTGGAAATGACTTAACCTGCAGGTTCTCTGACTCATTTAACTCAGCACCAAGAAGGAATGGTCCAGGGCTCCACAGGAACTCCTGGTAGTTATCTCCATGCTTTTCCAGGCTAGCCTGGCTCTGACATGGTTACCACTGCCATGGAGAAGCTAACACCTGGTTACATTCTTTCTTCTACTCTCTTCCCCAACAGATGAAGAAAGCTATAAAACTAACTTGCAACCATGATATAACACGACAGATGGAAATATGGGGCTATCCCTCCACTAATGAAAGCACAGAAGTTAACACGAACAGGAACATGCTGTTGACCAATCTAACAGTTGTCAAGTTTATAGCCAGCATTTTCCCTAGTCTCATTGCTCACAAAACAATCAAATCGGGAAAGAAGGTGAAACATTCACACATCACTCTCAAGAAAGGAAAAAAAATGTCCTTTCTTCTAAGATAGGTGCTAGGATAGTTGAACGGATTTGGTGTTCTGAGTAAGAAAGAAAAAAATTAGGCTTTCTTTCAATTTATAGAAATAAGAACGTGGAATGTTTTATATATGAGCCCAATGCCTCTTTAAGAGTCTTTTGGGGGTAATACTCCAATTTCAGGCCCTCCTTGAAAAGATTCCATCTCATATTGGGTTTTGATTAAAGTCATGTCCTTTTTAAATGAACCTGTAGCTGCTGTCAATGTTAAATAATAAACATATATAGGGGCCACACATATATTCACCTTACTATACCCAGTTCAAACGGGTTAAAAATAAAGATCATTCAGTAATAGTGATAATACCATTACCACCCTAATTCTTTGGAAAAACACTACTTGAAAACATTCTTCCCTTCAAATCATACTATCGACAAGGGAAAAAGGGTGATAGGTCCAATTTCCAGACACTAATAAATTTCAATCAATTCATCAGCAGTCACTGAGCAACCAAAAAGTGGCTGGCCCTCTGCTCAGTGCTATAATATATGTAGGGTATTTCTCAGCCCTGTCCTGCTCTTCAAAGGCAAAAGTAGGCTCAACCCCAACGTGAAAGACTAAAAACAGAAATCAAAGAGCACAGAAAGTTCTCGAGAAGGTTTAGTCCAGTTAACTAAGGCACCCTTCTCTTTCTTAGAACCCAAACCCACTCAGAATTGAATACTCCATCGAGATCTAAGTTGCCCCTATACACAGGACTGGTGGGAGGTCCAGTTCTCTAAATTTAATCTACTCTTTCTCTCCAGATCCCTTAGTAGAGAGAGCTATCCGCACCCTCCCCCCCGCCCCATCTCAGTCTGAGACACATGAAGTATAAAATTTTCTACCAAAAGAGGAAGGTCTAGAGGACACTAGCAGCTGTCATGAAGTTTCCCTATGACTTGAAGCCTCTTGGCTCTAGGCTGGGACAGCCAGGGTCTATATTCATAAGCATCTTGTTTCCCGTTCTCCTTTAAGTTAGAGCCCAGCTAAGAATAGCACCTCATTCATGCTGCTGTGTACACATCCTTTTCATTTGCTGTTTTCTCTTATATATGCATGAAACCCTGTTCTTGTACATTCTCCAAGGTAAATGGAAATATTTTTAAATGGACACAGAGCAGCAGTTTTATTCCCTGCCCAGTCTACAAAACGGCACTGACTGGAGGAATTCCACTCAAAAGCTGAGTGCCACAGGAATAGCTGGGTGACCGGCACCCTCTCAGAAGCTCCAAACAGAGACCCCCCACTCAGAGATGGCAACCTGGTGGCACTATGTCCAGGATGCCCAGGACCTGCCCAGAACCTCACCTTTGCATGCCCTAAATATGAAAAAAAAAAAGGAGAGAAAGCTGTAAAATTAGTCTCTCTATTATGTTAAGCCATGTGAAATGACCTACAAAATGGCAATTTTAGATGATTTAACCTAAGAGAATTTCACAAAGCAAATCAGAAATTTTACTAATAAGCAAGAAAGGCAAAATCCATTACTTCCCTGGTGGTGCCAGCCCAATACCACTTCCTACTGATCTTTAGTAACTATAACAGTTTTGTGGGAAGGTTAAAACCTATAGAACACCTTGGAAGACCAGCCTGACATTGATAAGAGACATCCGTTTGCTCTGTTCCAAATCCGTATCCACATTCATTCCTGGCCCTCAAGAGCTCACAGAGCAGACAACTGAACAGGCCCACCTGAAACTTAGGAAGCTACTACTCCACAGACGAGCACAAAATTAGAACTCTGTACATAACTCAATTATAATATTCCATATTTCTCATACTAGTTTTACCTGGTTGTTTGCATGTGAGCCTCACCCTTTACATGGTATGCACTGTGGTGGGGGTGTGAGGGGAGCAGGAACCATATATCCAGCATCCTTAAATATAGTGCTAAATGTTGTTTGCTGAATGACTGAATGACTCTTAGAAGCTAAGCGATCTCTTTGTAGAATGAGGAAGCAAGCAGTTATTTCTGTTAAGAGCTTTAAGTTTCTTATATTTGAGACCAGACAATTAATTATAGCACTAGAAAGAGAATAGCAGACTCCTGATTACAGAACTACAAAGAGAAGGAGAAAAGGGGGCGGGGGAGCACTACACTTTATAATCAAAACAAGTCTGAAATTACAGACTAAAGTCTGCCTCTAACTAGGAGAGTGCAGCAGCACCTTTATTCGCTTTCAATGGAACATCTTTTGATTTGAATTGATTTTCCTTAGTTATTGAGTACAGAACCATCAAGAGAAAAGGAAGGGGAGGTATTTTATGACCTAAAGTAAGGAGACAGCCCAAATCACCACAGCTCAGGTGTGACACAGCACTTTCCATCTGGAAAAGTGGCCACTGGGGACAGAGGTGGGAGATTAGCACCTCAGGGAGCTGAGATGCTTTTTATGAGTCCAAAAAGGGAAAAAAAAAAAAAACTCTAATTCATATGGGCACCAAAATAGGTAATTAAATGTTGAATTAAAGGATCAAGATGAGTGGAGATTAGGCTTATAGCCAGGTGGTCAAAGACATACATAAAATGTCTACAAAACTCCTCCCGACTTAAAAAAAAAAAGTCACTAGGGTCACCTTTCAAATCTGTAGAGCAATCATTTCTAAAAGAAACAACAGTAGATAGCAAACTAGCCTCAGAAAAACCCATCTTTCAAAGTTAAACATTTTGATGTAGACTCCTGAAGCCTTTCTGTCCCATCAAAGAATCAAAGCTTTGGAAAAGGGTGTCTACGTCGCTTCCTGATATGAAATCTTTCATCTATACATTAACTTCTAAATAGAGACTGGCCAGGCACCATACTGCTTTGGAAGTAGAGGAAGTCTTTATCCTAATGAATTGATCCCATCAATTTAACTGCACATTTGATCCTATGACCCTTTGTGGCCTAATAGCCCTGGGGAGGCCCCTAAGTGAGGCTGTCCCCAGGGTGGCCCACTTCATCACAGCCACCAGCAGACAGGAAAAGGCCACTGGGGAGATTCTCATTTTATTATGTAAATCACGGGAAGCCACATTAGGCTTCTCTCCTCTGCTGCAGCATCCCTATTTCCACCCATGCAACCAGCAGAGGTGAAAGAGGAAGTCTGTCTGCATAAATGAAAGTAAAGTAACGAGGCTGGCCTCTCCCTTCTGATGGTGGACGGCCCTCCATAAGCACCTAACTATGAACTCCCAAAGTTATTGTCTCTCTCTTTTTTCTCTCTCAAGCCCATTTTACTAATATACCACCAAGGGAAAAAAAAAAAAAGGTGACATAATGGCAGAGATACGTTCAAGGTCAGAAGCCCTATGGGAAAAGCATAGACTTAGAGGGAGACTTTGAGATACTGGATCTCACTTCCCATGACCTATGTGAACTTGGGCACGTTACTTTATTTCTAGGAGACTCAAATTCCTCATCTTTAAAATGGGGATATTAATGACCACCTAACGAAACTCTGAGGACTGGTGTGTTTTTGTTCGCTTTGGGTATGTTTTGGGGGGTCTTTTGGGGGGAAGGGTTTTGTTTTGTTTTGAATTTCTAAGGTTTTGAGAAGGCTTTCTGACTTTATTGTTTCAGGGAAGCAGAAACCAAATATAAAACAGAAGAAGAGTGGCCAGACATGGCCTAGGCATGAACAAATTCTGCTTGCACACACGGCTGGGACGCTGGTGTTTCCGAAAGCCAGCTCCATGAGTTTAAGGCCAAACCAGAGGAGCCGTCCCTCACAACAGTTACAGCACACTTTCACAGATATGCTCACATCCCTGCAAAAGTCTCCCCCTACTCAACAATTGACAAATTTTATCCAGTTCAGACTAGAACCTAAAAACTGCCAATGTCTTTGTCAATGTCTTTCTTCTTAAGAAACATAATGTAACTCAAGAAAGACCCAGAGAATTTATTCTAACATAAAATCACTCTAACTAATAAAATTGTTCTCCCAACTCAAAATCTACACTCTTTTCAAGACATCTGTCAAAAATTGTAACCGCTGCAGAGCTAAAAAGTATATCAAGAAGCCCTATATTTAACTTCCAGGCCAGGGTGTCTTTATAGCAATTTTAAAGCCAACCACAAAAGTAACTACTGTTCTTTTGAGAAGGAGGCCCTCGGTTGCAGTCTCCTTTCCTAACTGCTGTCTCTTTCCATCCTGTAAAAAAGGGAAGAGCCTGACATGCAGCATTAACCTTGCAAAGAAATTCTTTTTTCCAGCCTACAGCCATTTTATTTATTTGTTTTTGGTTTGGTTTGGTTGCTGCTGTCACCTTCCCGTCCAAGACGCCTACAAACTATTACTTTTTTAGATTCATTTCTGTGAGTGAATTTGTAAAGACTAGATTTGTGGTATGTGCTGGGTTCCGAAAGTGTGTAAAGACAAAAAGACCATAACTGTCTTATTAATTCAGTTCTGAGCCAATCTCATGCCAACAGCTAGGAAAGTGACTTTCGTCAACACTGCTCCCAAATGGAGCCCTTCCATCCTCTGCCAAGATCTCTGCCCAGGCCCCTGGGACTTACACTGCTATTTGTTTTAGCACCTGCAAACAGCTTGTTCACACACATCCAGATTACCAGAGGAAAAGGAGTTTCAGAAGGGCCCCCTAATGAGGAAGAGGCCTGGGAGAAAAATGACAGACAAGGTCTAATGTCCCACGGTAGCTTGTTTTCACCACTACCTTGGCTTTACCTACCACCTGCCAAAAAGTATTCAAACACACCGAGCAAAGCCCAACCACAAGGAACCTTTTTATTCTCTGGAGTTAAGAAGGTGTCTACTCTAATTCCCAGAAAGTCAATAGCAAGTATCAGTTTCTCTCTCCGGGCAGTCTCTTTAGATATAAAGGTTCCATCTCTTCTTAGCAGAAGGACCTTCAACCCTTAAAACCAGAAACAGCACTGAGAAAACAAACTGTACTCATTACTCAGTTCTTCAAAGATTAGACCTATACCATGACCTTGCCAACTTCCAAAGATTTCTCATCTGTTAATGGAAAGAATAACACAATATTATTTTTATTCTTATTATCCTAAGAATGAGGTATAGTTATTATTAAGAGAGTAACTTCCTAAAGGACTTGTTTCAATGCAAGTGTAAAAGCTCCACAGTCAATTTTCAGTTTCTTATACAAACTGAAAGAACTAGTATGGCAAGAATCCTAAACAATAGAGGCTCTAAAGGTTCTTATTTGGCTTTTGTTTGAGTACATTATGCACTGTGGTATATACATAGGTCGTCTTATTCAAGAAAGAGATATGTGGCACCAACTACGTGTATAGCACTAAGCTGTGTGTGTATACTTACATACACATACATGCACACACATACATAAAATTAAGAAGATACATCCAAATCTATGTGTATCTAGTTCATCCTTTTGAGTACCTACTATGGGCCTGGCACTCTATTAGGAGATACCAGAGACACATAGATAAATAAGACATGGACCCTGCCCTCCAAAACAGATAGTCTAAGAGAGAGGAAATATGATTACAGATGCTAAGAAAACTCCTCTAGAGAAAGCAGCAAATGCAAAAAGGGAATTAAGAAAAAACATATACGGAGGATGTATTCTTAACCAACTTGCTGGTTTATCTGACATTCTTCAACTACCTTTTAAAATACACTTGCTGGGTCCACGGCAGGCTGAAGGCAGGTTGCTGCTGGCCCTTCTCTTGTATATCTGCTCGCTTCCATTCCCACAGCCAGGCCATGCCCTTCCCCAGAGTCAGTAGTCTGTGCATCCTAAGTGTACTTGTTCTTTTGATTACATACCAAATTATTATACAAATGATGAAATATGAGTGAAATAAAAGGGATTCTATGAAAAATAAGTTGAATGCTTTGGAAAGACCTGATGAAGGCAAGCTGTTAAAGAAAAACTGTGGCTGAGTTAGGTATGGGCATGACAGACATGAAAAATTACAGTGGTGGAATTAAAAGTCTGGAATGTTTTTCATTTTATTTCTCAAATGTATTTCAGAATTAGCTTCACTTAAACTGAAGCTGGAAATCACAGACGCCATGTTAAGGGTCTAGTTTGTGAAAGAAAGTCAATGGAACTCCACTTGGAGAAACTACACTCTAAGAAAAAGCCTGGCCTACTTCACAAGATTTGTGAATGCATGTAATTATATATATACACACACACACACATATATATACACACACACATATATTTATATATAATATATAAAAATATATATAAATTTTTTTTAACTTTTGTTATGGGGCACATGTGTTTGCTGGAGAGAGACAGAGAGATACAGAAAGAAAGTGAGAAATCAGGATGACCACACCACAATCCTTTCTCCTCCATTTTCCTCGGGATTTTGGGTACATAGGCAGACGTGCCCAGCAGGCATGTTTTTCTTTTATTTCTCTTTCTAAGGTTTTTTTCCCCAAAGGGAATATGTGCTCACAGGAGAGGAGAGAGAGACAGTGAGAGGAAAAATGAGAAATCAACCTTCCCTCAGGGGGGATGGCCATGTTACAATCCCTTCCCCTCCTGGGATTTTGTCCACTCATGTACAAGTGCCCAACATGACTTTCAAGCTACCAGGTCCAGGACTCAAACCATGGTCGGCCATGTGGGAGAGTCCAGCACCTTAACCACTATACCATCTGCTGGCCCAGTAGGCATGTTTTTCAAGCCACCGATCCAGGATTCCAACCTCATGGTCAGCCATGTGGGATCCAGCGCCTTAACCACCATACTGCCTGGCTGGCCTACATTTATAAATTTTTAAGTTAAAATAAATGCTTGCAAGCTTCTTTGTCTTTGCTTTTGTTTTTTAAAGACTCTACTTTAACTAACTTTGGGAATTAAATGACCAGCTACTACTAGTCCAATCATCCCAGACAAAGAGACATCTCTCCAGTATACCTGCCCATTTCTCTTAGGTTGTAACATGAGTTTATGTTTCTACCCTAACTGGATAGAAGAAAAAGTTGGCCAGGAATTTTATAAAATGATCTGTTAAGTACAGACCCAATATAGGTGTAATACTGAATTTAAGCTACCATTTCTAGAGATGAAAAGCTAGTACTTGTGAGCAGAAACTGTACATTGCCTACTTAGAGCCTGAAGGGTGGACCAAGAGATGAGGGATATCCCAAATGCCTCTCAGCTTTGGTCACAGATCTGGATCTAGGCCATCGGTTGATCCAAGCTTCTGATATTCCAACCTGGCACACAATGTTATCTCTGCAAGGACGAAATGTCTTGGGTGACGTTTCATTATGAAAAGGCACAAATACCAATTATCATGGAGGAATAAGATCCCTTCCCAAGGCCCCTTGATAGTCTACTACATTTCTGTTTATTTACACGGGACGCTGGATTTCTATACCACATTGCAAGATTTCACGCACTGACAGTGAACCGATAACGTTAGCTTTCCCACTGGAGCTTTCTACCATCCAGATGCAGCCTGTCAAGGGAGACAGCACAGGGCCTGATGTCAGAAGGCTGCAGCAGCAAAAGTCAAGGGAAAAGGGAGCCTTCAGTAGAGTTCCAGTCCCCTGGCATTATTCTTAAAAGAGATATTTAACATATAGAGGATCCCATTGATGGAGGAGAGAAAAATAACCAAAAATAACCTTTTTCTTTTTTTCTTTAAAGACAGGCAATGGTATGAGAGGAGGGAAAAGAACTGAGGAAGCCTTTGTATATTGAGAGCTGAGTTTATTTTTACTTTCTGCCAACAGAGGCAAGGTAATTCTATAAGCATCATTTAACTTTCTCATAGAAACGAAATAGAGTAAGTCAGTTAATGCCTTGCTTTCTACACTTCCAACTCCAGAATCACTTGTTTTTTTCCCTGAAAATTAAATTGATTCTCACAGAATGGTACCCAAATGTGTGCTTTCAAAGGCCGATCCCCAAACTGATGGGATCGTCAGTGACAGGATGAAGAGGCGTTTTCCATTGCAATTTTGAGTCAGAAAATCTGTGAGTCTCATTGTCTTCATTAGGGGCAGGCATGGATGACTTCTAAAAACCTTCTTCCCAAACTCTGATTTAGAGGGAACAAAAGGAAATGAGTTAAATTAAAGCTGTGGAATTTTAAGTCCAGTATCAGCCAAAAAAAAAAAAAAAGTCCTAATTTGAGGGCTGTCAATCACTGAAACAGGTTTCAAAATAGGCTGTACAGAAGCTGCTTCCCCACAGACAGTTAAAAATAGGCTTAGGCAGCCATCTGTCTTGGTAGGGTGCAGCCCTTCCAGGAGGCAGGCATCAGAACAAAACCCTTCTTCCCTCCCAAGGAGCCCACAAATGAGAAATGGTTAAAGCTCCAAAGAAAAAAGGAAGGAGGTAGTAGCCCATCTGGGACAGGTAAAGATGCGGGCTAGGTAGCTGCGGCTTCCTGCAAAAAGGGAAGGCGTAAGCTGCAAAAAGGAAAATATAGGGGTCAAGAGAGGAAATAGCCACACAGCACTGAGCTCTCAGGGGAGAACTGAGCCAATTGGCTTCTCAGCTACGGCAGCTCCACTGGGTCCTGGGGACTAGGAGCTCAGCCACGACTCCTTGGGGAGGGTATTATTCCCCTCCCTGGCTCCCAACTCAGTGTACACATGAAGCCTAAATGGAAAATGGGAACTGTCAAATAAATCTAAGCTCTCCCCAGGTGACCAGCAGTGCCAGCAGGGTATCTCCAAAAAGCTTCGCTTTAAAAGACATTGTCCATTTTGTTGTTGTCCTTTGCCACCCTCCTCAGCCATCTGTAATATTACCAGGTTCTTCAGTTCTTCACATTTCTTTCATTGCTATGGAAAGCTCCCTTGGGGCATGAAAAGGAATGAAACTTTCACAGACCTTTAGAAACTTCATTCCAATGGGGAAAGGAAGACATAGCATCGCTGCACCATGTGACCTCTGCAAAACCCAAACTGTCTCTCTCTCTCTGCACACATGAGCATCCCTGTCCCCCTATATCTGTGCACTCGGCTCAGATGTACACACATGTATACACATGGGCCTCTCAAATAAGTCTTTGTTCCTACCACTGTGTGTCTTCCTGAAGCACACTGGAGTCGGCCACGTGGCACTGTCAGATTGGCCTTCGGGTAGCAAGCTTTGCTAATAGATAAAACACAGGAAGCCCACTGTTTTCCAAGCCCCCAGAGTACAAGAGGTTCCTGCAGGGGGAAAGAGGAGGGTGATGAGGTCAAGCAGTCAGTATCAGGGACTCACCAAGCTGAGGCAGACAGCAAACTAAAGATGGAGGCAAAGGATGGCCCTCAGTCGCTGAGAGCCAGACCCCAAGGAGTACAAGGCAAAACAAAACCAGTGTCTGAGGCTTACTTCTCCAAGAAAGATTTTTTTCTGGTTGAGTCGCCAGCTAAGGAGAAACCTGACAGCCTGGTGATTTTTTTTTTTCTCCTTCAGCATAGCCAGAGAAATTTGTAAAGATAACTAGAAGAAAATCAATACTGCAGGGACCGAGATTTAAGATGAGCCTTTGTAGAGGAGAAATCTATCCTTACAGCCGTCCTAGATCAGGGGTGGGGTCTTGACCCTAACAGAAAGTACCAGTCTTGTTGAGAAGAATGAGGAGATAATGGATATGAGAGTGCCCCCAAAATGCAAACAGCCCAAAATAGCTGAAAGGTAGTATCGCAATTGCACAGGGCTACCCCCAGACTGGGTGGATAAATGAGGGCAAAGTACCAAAGCAGAAACTGTCATTCTGGGCTATCTCCTATGTCCACTGTGGGAGCTCTGCTAAGACACCCATCTTCCACCTTGCTGGTGTAGCGGCAAAGCCAGCTCTGAAATAAGGCAGGCCCCCTCCCTTCTTTTGCTGGAAGTCCCACAGCAACTCCAGGGAGCAATTATGACCCAGCACCTGGGCAGATACTCTGACCCTCTGGACTGTGCCAGAAAATATGGTTAAAATCCAGTACACGGGAACAGCGTATTGGGAAGTGCCTCTTCTCAGGAAGAACTGAGGTGAGGAAGGGCCTCCTCTAGGAGCTGCTCTGCATAGCTACGGAGCTGAAGGTTTGCTCACTTTTCAGAGCAGGCATCTCTAACACCTTTGGGATTCATTCATCAGATACAAGATTCTGACTACTTAGGGCCTTGGGGAACTGCAACTAAGCAGCAGAGAGTTGGTTTCCAAGGGGGAGACTGAGCAGACAATACAGTGGTGGAGCATCCTCTAGGGGTGGTCTCACCATCACCACTCCAACAAGTCCTAAACACCCTCCCTGCTCTGCAAGCTAGGGTTATTGAGGACAGACAGGCGAGTGGGTGTCTTGTTTCTCAAGGATCCTGGGAAGGATGATCCACATTATCTTTCTATAGCCTGGAGCTGGTTAAAGAAGGGAAGGAAGGAATTAACAATGGAGTAACCAACCCACTAACTTCTCATTCACTCTCATAACTCAACACGATGAGGCTGAATGGCTGCCAGCCAGTATTTTCTCCAGAAGGATATAGCCAAAAGGCTGTCAAACCAGAGTGTAGGATAGTGAAAAGAGCATTGGATTAAACATCAAAAGATCAGGGATGAAAGAATTAATGCAAAGGAACATGGGATGACAGAAATGTCCAATATATTGATTATTACTATGGTTATACAAATATACACTTTGTCGAAACTCATTAAGCTATGTGAAATGGGCACTTTTTTCCCCCTTTTTTTGGAGAAGTTTTTGCTATATAGGGCGTGTGCGCTCGCCAGAAAGACAGTGAGAAATCACCCTCCAGGGGGGGATGGCCACCCGGCAATACCTTCTCCATTCTCTTCTTGGGATTCTGGGTATGCACGCACCCGCACCCAGCGTGAGTTTAAGCTGCAGGGTCTGGGACTCGAACCACAGCCGACTACATGGGAGTCCAGTGACATAGCCATTACGCCAACTGCTGATCCCTGAAATGGGCACATTTCATAGTATATAAATTACACTCAATAATTTCTAAGAGAAGATGGCGTGGTGGTTAAGTGGGCTGGACTCCCACATGGCCTACTGTGGTTTGAGTCCCAGGCCTAGCAGCTTGCTTTCTCACTTACTTTTTCTCTCTCTCTGGTCAAATTAAAATAATTAATTAATTAATTAAAAAGTTAAATTAAAAAAATTTCTAAGAGAAGAAACTATGCATTCTAAATCTGGTTCTGCCCTTATTAACTGTACATAATCTTAGCAGGTCACTTGGTTTACCTAATGCTTCAGTTTTCCCACCTTTTAAATAGAACCCTATTAATAATAATCATTTCTGCCCTGTTCCCCTCACAGGATTTTTAAGATCAAATGAGATAATATATGTGAACCTATTTTAAAAAGCAAAAATCACTAAGCAAATATGAGATAACTATTAGGTTATTGGAGAAGTCATGACACATATTTAAATAGAAAAACATAGAAAAAATATGTCATGACTTTTCTGACATTGTAAGTATGTTCGTTCTACAACTCTTGAGACCTCCCTTGCTACATATTTCCCGGTGATCCTTAAGAGGAAAATTCTGCTTTTATTTAATTGATGCTGTTTCAAAAATCTTTCCTCTGTAAAACCTTGAGCTGAGTACCCTTTCTACTTGCTTCAGACTATCTGCTGGCCCATCTCTTCATTATGTAAATATAACTTAGTGTGGGCACACAGGCCCTCCTGACTGCCACAGATAAGCACTCCAGCGTGGACGCTCAGCCACTGAGCACAGCCGCCTGACCAGAACACAGACACCAAGGAGATACCATTCCGAAACTGTAGACTCTTCCTTCCTGGGGAAATTCATGAGCTGGCACTTTATACTTTGCCACAGAGAGCCCCTTCTGGCAGAGGAAAAAAGGAAGAAAGTGCAGGATCTCTTCATAGAAGAACAAAAGGGGGGAAACATCAAGGTCTGGGTACACACCTGCCCAGCTAGGAGAATTAGCTAAGAGACTGCAATGATCTAATCCAACTCCTCCATTTGAAAAGTTAGGAAACTAATCCTCAGAAAGAGGGAGAGTCCCAGGCTAAGTAAAATTGTTAAGGAGGTCTGATGGCAAGCTCCTCAGTCTTCTAGTTTAATCCCCATATACCTACTTACCCTTCCAGGGTGCCCTCTTTCCTAAATTCACATCAAGGAATCTTAGAGCTTTATCTTTCTTTTATATGAAAAATAAAATGCAATCTCACACTAAAAATATACACAAATCATTTTTTGAATGAAGTATGGGAAAATAATTTTTTAAGAATTGTTTATTTAATTTTATTTATTATGTTTTTTTAAATTTACTATAGGGCATGTTCACTTCACCAGAGAGATAGAAACGGGGTGCGGGGGGATGTGGGTGGGGAGTGAAAGCGAGAAAACAAGCAGCCAGGTTTGGGACTCAAACTATAATCAGCCATGTGGGAGTTCAGTGCCTTAACCACCACAACACTTACTGACCCTGGGAAAAGGACTTTTTTTTTTTAAGAATTATTTATTTAATGTTATGTATTATTTTTCAATTTGACCACAGAGAGAGAGGGGGAAAGTGAGAAAGGAAGTCAGCAGGTTTGGAATTTGAACTGTGACCAGTCACGTGGGAGTCCAGAATCTTAACCACCACGCCAACTACCAGTCCCACCAAACATTCTAAAGAAGTAAAGAGAGTCAGCTGATCCATCTACAGGGGCCCTTAACAGCCCAAAAATCACACCTAGTAGGCAAAGGGTTTTCATCCTGCCTTATGCAATTAGAATACCAAAGCTTGAACTTCTGCCAGATATGTTCAAGTGGGCCTACAAAGAAGTTCAAGTGGGCCTGTCGAGTCGTGGGCCTTATCTGTAAACCTGCCTCCCCATCCCATACTCCAGTGCTGTAAGTAGAAACACTATTTACAGAAGGGTGTCACGCCTTTTACATAAATGATAATCCGAGCCTCACATATGCCTTTGCTGCTGCTTTTCCTTACAAATGTTCCTTTAAAGTTCATGTATTAAGAATACCCTGCATTATTATTTCATTTAGTGGAAAATGAGTCTCACATCATCTACTTCCCACCTAATCCAAGCCACCATCTTTCATTTGATTACCATGAGAGCCTTGCAACTGGTACCCTTCTTTTCCCTTTTCACTAATATCCATTTTCCACACAGCAAAGTCATCCTAAAAGATGAATAAACTAGGGACCAGCAGTTAGCGTAATGGCTATGTCACTGAACTCCCATGTAGTCGACTGTGGTTCAAGTCCCGGACCCAGTGGCTTAAACTCACGCTGGGCGTGCGTGCCCAAGATCCCGAGAGGAGAATGGAGGAGAAGAGATTGTGGCATGGCCACCCCCCCAGGGGGGTGATTCCTCGTTTTCTGTCTCTCTGTCTTTCTGGCCCTATAGCAAAAACCTCTCAAAAAAAAAAAAAAAAAAAAAAAAAAAAGATGAATAAACTAGAGGTGTCACTCACTCCCCTGCTTACTGCCTTCTGTGGCTTTCCACTGCACGGGGAACCCAATGCAGAGCTCACATGTTCTCTGGGCTCTGTGCGACCTGACCCTCCCTGCCTACTCCACCTCACTGTCTCCCACTTGCTCACTAGGTTCTGTTCCACAGAACTTACTGTTCCTCTAACACGCACAGCTCCGTCTGCCTTCAGACCCTGGCACCTGCTGCTCTTCTGCCCCAGATCTTCCCTTTTTTGACTCTTCTCTTTTCATCTCACTGTCAGCTCAGCTGTCATCCCCACAGGACCTTCCCTGCTCGCCAGGAAGCTCCCCTGGCCCTGCCAGCCACTCCAGCACAGCACTTTGTTTCTGTTTCCTTCAGAACACTCGCTGCCTTCAGCTGCCCTATTAATTTACCCATGTATATGTTCATTGTATATTTCTCTCAAGAAGATCACTAAGATTGCAGCAAGATACACTCCGTTTTTGCTGATAACTTTATCTCTAGCACCGATCAGAGCCTAGTTCGCAGTGGACAGGCATCACTGCATGCTGAATACCTGAATGAATGAATAAAGGACTTTTTTAAATGAACCAAATTAAATGTCTTTAAAGATAAGGTAAGGCCCTCTGGTAGGCACGACAGAGACTGTGTACTGCATCACACCAGCACTCACAAGAAATGCCAACACTAGCATACCCTTCATCAACAGGAAAATACACGATAAGACGCGAAGGTAAAATCAAGTGCTTCCACCAGGCATTTCCATAATTAATCATCAGCATTCATAGGCTCATGTGCCTATAATACCAACTTAAACATCGATCTGAAGGAAACCCATTTATTTAAACTGACAAAAACATGCTGCCGTTTTCATTTCCATTACAAAGCATGCCAGTGTAGCAGAAACACCCTGATTGATTGAACATCTTTCACATACGTCAAGTGGCAATTGATCAGTTTACCAAGAAACAATAGTTCAACACCTCGAATCAAAAACAGAAAAACCTTTTTTCTTTACTTAAGAGGCATAAGAAAGATATTTAAAATACACAAAAATTACTAACACTTAAAATTCTCTTTTAGAAAACACTAAATAAACTATAATACTGTCACTCATTCTGTTTGGAATAAAGTAAGATGTATACATGTATACGTATGTGAATATACATATATGTATATATGTGTACATGTGTGTATATATGTGTGTGTATACCAACAACTAACCAGAAGAACACCTTCCATCACTGCCTCCGGAGCACCACTTAACCTTCATCAAGGCTTTAATTCCTGTCCCTACAAAGAATAAATGAGATCACAGAACTAAAAGCAAGTGTCTGCAAGAAAGAAGCTATAGAAATCCTAATAGAAAGGGGAAAAACAACACAAATACAGACTCTGAGAAGAGGAAAGGGGAAAAAAATGCTTTGCATAAAAACAGAGTCAAGGTGTTAATTGCTGAAGAGTCCTTGACTATCCCACAGCCCCCAGTCTTTCTTTTCAAGGATCCTCAGTGATTAGGTCCCCCATTTCAATCAGTCTGTTTATTCAGTGGCCTTCAGACAGCCAAAATGCTAGGAGCTGCCCAGGTGCGGCCTAGACAAGCAGGCCCACACAAGTTTCCACCACACCTACCTTTCAGCTTGGGAGAAAACTAAAATGGCCAAGAGTGTTAATGAGTTGTTAATGATTTAAGTATTCACAGTGATAGGCCTGCAAGATAAGACTATAGGAACTTAAGAGCAGTGAAAGCAAATCAAACCAAGATTAAATCCAACAGAGGTGAATGCAGTTACACACCTCTGCTTAAATTTAGAAAACTTCTGAAACCCAGCTAGGACTGGAGGATCCTAAGATCCAGCTTTCTGCCTCCATTCAACAGTCCACCTATGTCCTTGCTAAGCAAGTATGGTACTTTTTCTTTAAACTCTCCTGAGCAGGGAATTCCACAATCTTGCTTTGTAATTGTATCTTCCTACTCTGCAAACACTTGGCTTCTGCCTAGTATCAACCCTACCTCTCATCTGCTTGCTGAAGACAGGACTAAACTTGAGTTGTTCCCTGGACAAAAAAAAAGTACAATGACTGATATTAAAGATTGCCTATTTGAAGTAATACTGGTTTTAAGCAGGTTAATAAACTACATGCTTACAGGTCTTGCACTTGGTATATTTTTCTAAAACACCCAATAAGATAAGAGACTCCCTTGGCTAGTTGAGAAGGAATGTAACCTTAAAAAAATAAAAAAGTTCTGATTGAATCACCCTGCTAGGAAACTAGAACACGCATAACATTTCTTTGTGTAATACTTTCTACAAGAAGGTCTGATTTGGTTTACTCAAATTTACCCAACTTGGGATAAAAAAGAACAGTACAACCACCAAAATATATCTATATGTAATAAGGATCTCCAATTTCCCATTCTTAGCTCCAAAATTAATTTGTCAGTTTAATATTAAGTCAAGACACTCAGAATGCTGCTAAATAAGATGAATCTAGGTCATGATTAAGATGATTCTTCAAATGATCAACAACAGGATGTCTTAATCACCTGTTAAGAGCCCAACACTATGTTAAACGCCAGGGCCAGTAGGAAAGAAGTATGAAATAAAGTTCCTGTCACCCACATTTAATACTCCAGAGACAGCCCTCAATTAATTTACCAGTAAGGGTCCATTGCACAATAACATTATGTGTAAATTTGTTATTTGAATTTCAAACACATCTTGCCATAGAAGGCATACCATGGGGGCCAATAGATGGCATAGTGGCTAAGGCACTTGGCTCCCACATGACCGACTATGATTCAAAGTCCTGGACCTGGTAGCTTGAGAATCATACCGCATACGTGTGTGTGTGTGTGTGTGTGTGTGTGTCCAAAATCTCGGGAGGAGAGTGGAGGAGAAAGGATTATGGCACGGCTATCCTCCCTGAGGTGTGATTTCTCACTTTCCCTCTCACTATCTCTCTCTCTGGAGAATGCACAAGCCCTTTTGCAAAAACCTTAAAAAAAAAAGGCATACTATAGTGTTTCCATTCTCGGGCGGGTAGAAAACCATATAGCCCACAAGGCAATTGAAATATTAAGTATGTGCAAATGAAATACCATACAGAAAAATGGTGCGGCATTAGAAATATGTGACATGTACAAGGTGCTTTGTTAACTACAATGCATTTGTTTTCCGTTTACTGAAACTTCACCAGGATACTGTGAATAGGTGGTTACTTGATGGGACTTGTGTGAGACCTTCCACAATTGAGACAACTGAGGCACAGAAAGCCTAGAAGTTTTTCCAAAATCACAGAGCTATTAAACGGCAGCAGAACTCTAACGTTGGCCTTCCAGGTCCTATTCTCTTTCCTCAGTGTAGAACTAAGTAAGAAATAGGTGTTCAGTGTTTTGATGGGCTTCGTTTTTCAAGACTGGTGCCTGAGAAAGAGGACATTTCATTTGAGAAAGATGAGGAGGTAAACGGAGACTTTTACTGATTCAAAAGGAGGCTTAGGGGCACTTTTAGAAGCTTTCAAGGTTGACAGCACTGGTGCTTTATTGCTTTCATTTCACTTCAAGCCTTGTGGCCAGCCTTTTCCTCCTTTCAGGTTCCTCACTGGCGCCTTTCAAGTTTGCCTGCCATGATGAGGTATGTTGGGGGAGGGAGTTTGGCTTGGGTTTTAATTCAAAAACAGGAATACACCACCAGCAAGAATGGTCTGAAAAGACTTCCCTGAAATAAATGGATAAGCACCTGAAAAGAAGGGGAGGAAGGAGTAGAATGAAGAATGATTGCCTGAGACAGAAGTAACTGGGTTGCAAGCTTTGAAAGAAGACAGAGGATGGGGGCTGAAGGAGGATGCTATTCTGTTAAAGAGACCTGGGCCTTAAAAAAAGAAACCTGGGGATGCATGTTGAGTCAACCTCACCACTGCACCATCAGGCCAGGACAGCCCAGCTGGACAGCAGAGGGAGGAAGCCGCAGCAGCAGCAGCAGCAACCACAACCCAACTATGCATGATAAAGTCTCTCCGCAACAGTCAGGGTCTACCAGTTGAGCCAACATCTATGAAACTAGCAGGTAACAACACAAATAATCCCCATATCTATGCCTTCCACAACGTCCCTCTAATTGAATAAAAGCCCAGAGAGTTCCATTCATTGATTCCTCTAAGAAGCAGTTACTGCATGCCACACACTGCACTAGATGCTAAAAGGCAAAGATACACAGGAACAATGCCTGCCTTCAAGGAGCTTCTGGTTTAGCAGGTGAGAAAGCTGTATAAACACATCCATGCAAAATGGTGCAACTGGTCTGACTCATTTAGTTAAATACTGAGTATAGCACCGCTATAGTCACACTGTATGCGTGAACTGCACCCCGAAGGTTCTCCAACATGCTCAACTTGGCAGATTTGTGATTTATCATTTATCCATCTGTAAACAAGAGGCCCACACCAATATTTCGGTCACGTCTGCATTACTGATCATATTTTTACCAGCTAAATCACTTTCCTGAGGTCTACCCTGTCTAAGCCACTGTTTCGTTTCTAAGGAAGAAGGTATGTGTTCCCAAATATCGCCCAAATTATGTAAGAGCCTCCTGTACTTATGTAAGAGCCACCTGAACTTGGGGCGGTGCAAAAGGGGTTCACTATAATATGACATGTCATTTCAAGCATGGCCCAGAAAGCAACAGGTGATTCATTTTTCCAAGCATCTTTGAGTCAGCGTTATATAGGTCAAGTTCCATTAAAACAAATACCTAGAGACTGTCCACCTTCTTATGTCACAGCAAATAAAGTCTTATATTTATTTGGGCTATGTAATTTACAAAGCAGATGCACAAGCATTTTCTCATTTAATCAACACAACAACCCCTAGATGTAGTCATTATATGCTCATCTTATATCTAAAGAAGCTGAGGCCAGGAGAGACTAAGGACTTCCACAAGGGCATGCAGTTGATGGCAAGGGTCAGAGCTGGGACTGGTACTCAAGATTCTAACCACCACCTGGGTGGTTTTTTCCCAACCAAACTGCAGCTTCAAAAAGGAAAAAAAAAAAAAAAAAAAGAGAGAGAGAGAGAGAGAGAGAGAGAGGTTGAAGATAGTTCCTACAGTCTCCTTGGATCTGACACATTGCATGAGACATAATCACAGGCCACTCTGCTCAAAACAGAAATAACCCTAAAATTTCAAAGCCTTTGGAGATGATGATGGAATATATTAAGTTCTACTGCCAATACATGACATCCATTTTCCTATAAATAGCTTTAGCCTGGTCTCATCCTTCCACAAAACCTCCATCACAACCTCTAATTGAGCCCTCTATCAAAAAGCCATCTCACCATCCCAAAGTTATTCAAATGGAAGTGATTAGCCACTCCTGTCTCCACACCCCGAAACAGCTCCAGCACCACCCAGTCATGTTTTGCTGAATGCAGCCTCTCCCACACTCTCTGGGACGCCTTCAAAATAACTTGTTCATTCGCCAGCTCTTTAGTCAACCATGGGAGCTCAGGTAATGGCAGGTGGTGGCCAGGCTGGACTTGACTGGCTCAAGATCCTCTTTAGAAAGGGCCTCCAACCAAATCTCAGAGCAAGGCCACTCAGAATCCATGTTGTTCCTCTCTTTGTTTAGCTGTACTCATCCCCCACAGAATGTGGGAAATGAAAATGCTATTAATTCCCAAACACAACCATGAAGTCCCCCTCTCAAACTGAAACATAAAGTAGCTGCAAACGAGGTCAGGTATTTGGCATGTCGGGGAGGTGTCATCTATTTTGCAGATTCTCTGCCACATTCCCAATTTAGAAGAAAGGAAAATGACAGATTTAATAAAAGCAGGGGTGGGGGTGCACTGTCACCTGCCTGATGATTCCTACTTGAATGAACTGTCATCTCAAACCCAGGATGTCTAAAATAGTGCGCATTCTCTCGTCAACTGCAACATCTCCTCCTGACTTTCGTACGTCTATTTCTGCTATTGCACCACCATTTTCCTTGTCTCCTGAGCTAGCAACCACAGGTGTTCCTGCCTCTTCTCTCACCCCGATACCCCTACCCATCTCTGTAGCTCATTTTCTCATCTTACTGGGGGCTCTCAATTACAGAGTGGGCAAACTTGGCACTAGGGGTAAGAAAACAAGCAGGCTTGTTAGGCCTGCAGTCCCCACCCCACTGTCAGTCATCATCTCCTAGGACCATCTGTCTCCACTCAAATTTCTTGCCTGGTAAATGGGAGAATCAAACTTTCCTCACAGTTGACTGTAAGAATTGATCAAACCTGGGACCAGCAGTTGGAGTGATGGCTATGTCGCTGGACTCCCATGTGGTTGACTACGGTTCGAGTCCTGGACCTGGTGGCTTAAACTTACGCTGGGCACATGAGTGCCCAGGATCCCAGGAGGAGAATGGAGGAGACGGGATTGTAGCGTGGCCATCTTCCCTGGGGGGTGATTTCTCGCTTTCTGTCTCTCTGTCTCTCCCTGTCTTTCTGGTGAGTGCATGTGCCCTACAGCAAAAACCTCTCCAAAATAATAAAAATTGATCAAACCAGACTGGGTGCAGTAATAAACACAAAGCTCTCTGAGGCTGACCTGTACAAAAAGGTTTATGTCCAGAGACCTCCCTGCATATACGCATGATCCAAGCTGACTGAGGCAGGGAGTAGATCATGGTGTTAAGATCCTGTTGGGAGTTTTATCTCTCTGTTTCTCTCTCCCTCTCTCATTCATGGAAGAAATGAATAAACAATCAAACAAACAAAAAGGACTGATGAACTTCAGCAATATATTCGCTGATCCCACTGCAGGGCCCAACACAGACTCCTGTGTAGACAGAAGCAAGCCTCTCTTCCCAGTCAGATTCCCTAGAGTCACCAGGAAGTCCCTCTGAAACACATATCACTGCTCTTCAACTCAGACTGCCTCCATTGTTCTCCACTGCCTCAGTACAGTCAGGCTCTGGCTGACCTTCAATCACCCAAAACTATCCAGCCCGAGCTTACTCCTCTGTCTCTGACTCCTCTGCTCCAGCCAGAGTCTACGCATTCCCTCGCCCACATTTACTGGGTGTCTAACGCGTGCAAATATGGTGCAGGATGCTGGGAACGCTGAAGTGAAAGGCTGCCCACTGCCCACCCGCAATGGACTCACAAGCTTTCTGGTAGGCAGTGTGTGTCTCGGGGAAAGAGAGCAGGGTGGGGGTGAGGGTGGATAAAACCATCATTGTATTAGGGTGTAGGAAGTGATGCAGGAGTGGTGAGCACGATGGGGGCTGTGGGAACGCCACTGAGGGAAGACACACTGCCTCTGTTCTTTCCTCCTACTCTCAACTTGGCCAAATCCTACTCCATAAATTGTCTTATTCACTCTGGCCCACACCTCTCCCATCTCGGAATTCCTCAAGTTCTTATCAACACCACTCATTTTCAGTCATCCCCTGGCTGATGTCATTTCTTGTATTGCTGTGGGTTAATTTTTTCAAATTACTTCTTGTATACGTAGGTTGTTTTATCCACTGGTTTCTATGATCACAGAGGATAAGACTAGACTCTAGACAGCTCTAAATCTCTCATAGAAACTACATAATAATTATTTGTGGCAAGGATGATATATTTGAAACCACTGACAATCAAAAATAATATATTTATTTCACTTAGAAAAGCACATTCTCTCGTCATTGCTATCAATAGATTCTAACTTCTGCATTGCTTACCCTTTGTGACTAACCTGAGACAAGAGAAAAGAAAAACTCCTGGCTATATCTGAAAAACTTTCTAAAATAATAACTTTCTAAGATGGTAGTTTGTAACCTTTAAAAATTTGTACTTAAGTGCAAGAAGTTCTTCAAATAAAACTGTAGGTGGATACCCATTACAGTAAACATAAAAGTAGAGCAGTTCTGGTTGAAGCTACGGTGACAGCCTAGTGCTGCCTACCTTATGAGGGAAAATGCTTAACTTTGTCATCAATAACCTCTGATGCATATCTAGGGGCAACGCTGCTACAGCATGATGGAGCATCACCTTCACATCAATATGTAGAAACCTGATACATGTAGAAATATGACACTATGAATTAATGGGAGAATACATTACACCTTCAATATATGTAACTAGAACAAACAGCCATATGAAATATGAACTTAGATCCCTACCTCACACCATTCACAAAAACAAATCCCTCACTTATTCAAGACAGATAAATGAAAAGCAGCTACTAAAATTTAGAAGAAAATATAGAAGAATATCCTTATGATTTCAAGATAGAGACAGTTTTAGGTGTTTATGTGCATGTGTTTTAAATAAGTCCAAATAATAAAGAAAAAGATAGACTAGACTATATAAAAATTAGAAATTTCTTATACATCAAAGAGTTCAATAGAAGTTTAAAATGATTAGCCAAATCTGGGAACAAGTTATTGCAGTCCATAATTATCAATAATGCATGAGTAACCAGAATATATAAGGAATACATCAATAAGAATAAGAAGGAAAAAAAATAAACAGGAGCCAGCAGGTGGCATAGTGGTTAAGGAGCTGGACTCCAACATGGCCAATCATGGTTCAAGTCCTAGACGTGGCAGTTTGCCCTCTTTCTCTCTCTCTCACTCATCAAATTGAAGAAAAAATAATAAATAAAAATTAAATGGAAAATTCTTAAAAAAAAAAAAAAGGGGGGGGGGGGGTGGATGGCCTGGAAGAGCTGTCTCTAGATTGCAATTTAAGAGATACTCTGGACAAGCCTCCAGCTCATATCATCCCAGAGATTAAAGAACAGGACACAATGAGGTGGCATCTTGTTACACTTATATATATTTATATTTTATTATAGCTTATAACATTCATTAACATATGTTATCTCAGTTTATCTGTATAACAATCCTGGAATGTAGACAGACCATATATTATGTTGTTTTATTGTTAAGGAAGTTGAGGTTCAGGAGGTTAAATGATCAGTCCAAAGATACATATACAAGGGTGCTTCAAAAAACTATGAAAAAAATAGAATTAAAATGATTATTGGGATCAGCAGTTATGATAATGGCTATGTCACTGAACTCCCATGTAGTCGACTGCAGTTCAAGTCCTGGACCCAGTGGCTTAAACTCACGCCAGGCATGTGTGCATGCGTGTCCAAGATCCTGAGAGGAGAATGGAGAAGAAGGGATTGTGGCGTGGCCATCCCCCTGGGGGGGGGGGGGGTGATTTCTCGCTTTCTATTTCTCCATCTCTTTCTGTCTTTCTGGAGAGTGCACGTGCCCTATAGCAAAAATCTCTCAAAAAAAAAAAAAAAAAGAAAGAAAAAAGATTATTAAAATAATAAGTTTTCATCATTATCAGTAAATTTTAGTGTGAAACATTTTTTAAATCCAGGCATAGTTTTTTCATAATATTTATTTTCCATGAACTTTATAAAAACCATTTGTGTATCTTCCCTAGTGAGAAGCAAAACATAGATTTTTCTACTTTTTAATCTACAATCTTTACATTAAAAAAAGATCAAAAAACAAAAGTATTCCCACTTTAAAAAATATATGTCTTGCCAGGGGCTGTATTTCAGTTCCCTCACTTCTCTTAGCTCACCAGAGAGATACAGAGAGAAAATGAGAAAGCACTCTGCCCATGGAAAATAGTCATATCACAATCCCTTCTCCTCCATCTCGCCCTTCTTTCAGGATTTTGGGCATGCTCACAAATACACCCATATGTTTCTAAAGGCACCAGGTCTGAAATTCGAACCATGGGGTCAGCCATGTGGGATCCAGCCATCTTAACCACCACACCACCACTTTTATTTTTTAAAGAATTATTTTTTTATTTGTTATTATTATTATTAATTTGACCAGAAAGAGAGAGAGGGAGAGAAAGGGAAATTGAGAAAGCAAGCTGCCAGGTCTAAGATTTGCACCATGGTCAGCCATGTGGGAGTCCAGCACTTTAACCACTACGCCACCTGCCGGCCCCACACTCCCACTTTTTAAAAGACAGTTATTTATATAAAAATCTGTACATGAATGTTCACAGCAACTCTATTCCTAATAGTCAAAACTAGAAACAACCCAGGGGTCCTCTCATAAGTGAATGGTTAAACATATTATGGTACATCCATACCATGGAATACCGCTCACCAATAAAAAGGAATGCACCGCTGATACACACAATACACTGGGTGACTCTCCAGAGAATTATGCTGTGTAGGGGTGAAAAAAAAAAAAAAAAAAGACAATCCAAAAAGGTTATATACCTATGATTCCATTTTTATATTTTTGATATGACAAAATTGTACACAAGGGGAACAGATCAGTACTGGCCAGTAGTTAAGGACTAAGAGCAAGGGAGAGTGAGGCAAGAGGGTAAATGAGAGATAAGACTATTAAAGGACAATAAGAGGGGTCCTTGTAGCGAGGGAACTGTTTAGAAATTTGATTATATCAATGTCAACATCCTGGGTATGATATTGGACTATTATTTTGCAAGATGGAGAAACTGAGTAAAGGGTATATGCAATCTCTATTACTTCTTACAACTACATAGAAATGTATAATTACTTAAAAATAAAATATCTCAGGGGCCAGATTGCGGTAGAGTGGCTAAAACATGATGCTCTGTAAGGCTGATTCATATAAGAAGTTCCTGGCTAACATCCGGAGACCTCCCTGAGTATGCTGGACATGTGTGTTGCCAATGATCTGCTGCTAGCTGAAACTGGAGGTAGATTAAGGCATCCAGACCCTGTTGGGGGTGCTATCTCTTTATCTTGTTTTCTGTCTCTGTCTCTGCCTCTCTCACGCATAGAAAAAAATAAGCAAACTTTAAAAAAATAAATTGCTATGGCCTGGTGGTTTAGACAGCCAGATCCCACATAGTGGACCCCTCGATTTGAGCCTCAGACACCCAGCGGCTTGGGGAACACACCAGGTACCTGTGCATGTGTGCCCAAAATCTTCATAGGAAGGAGAATTGGAGAAGGGATTACAATGTCACACTACCCCATGGAGGGTACGTTCTCCTCTCCCTCTCTTTGTCTCTCTCTCTCGTGAGTACACATGCCTTCTCTGCAGAAACACATAAAATAAATTAATAAAATATTTCAAAATAGCCACAAAACAAAACAAAACAAAAAAAAGGCTTGAACTCACCCTACCCTGCAGTAGTGCCATTCTGAGGTTGTATGAGATAAACTATGGAAAAGCACATAATAGACTGCCATGTGCTCCATAAATACTAGATGACAATCATCTTCCTCCATCAACCAGCCTCATCAACATTACTCACTGTCAGACTAGTCCCTTGTCCACGGAGCTATGACATCCCTCTGTGTTCCTATCACTGGACAGTGTAATCTATCCCTCTAAAAGGCTGAAGCTCTATGCTTACAACCCAGCATAGTACCAAGCACATAATAGATGCTAAATAAATGACTACTGCCTTGAATTTGGTTTATGATCTCCTGTTCAATACAAAGCATCCCAACACTGGAGGACGAGAAGAGGGAAAGAGACTGGAAGAACACCCCAGCCTAGCAGCCATGAGCCAACATTAGAGGTTTCATCAATAGCCTCCTCCTTCCTGAGTTGCTGAGAACCCAAATGAAGACAGATGGTGTGGTGGCAGCCGCAAAAACATGAGTTCAATTCACCATGCCCTTTTCTTTTCCTATTTCCATGCCTACAGATGAAAGGACAGACCACTTAGAGTTTGGGTCACCGGAACAGGGTGGGAAGGTGAACTATGGTGTACTCTTTTGGAAAGGATTGTTGAGGGTAGCTGACCACCTTTTCTGAAATGATTAGACCGAAGAATGGCCTGGGGGCAGAAGAATGTACTGAATGATTTGTCAAGATGTCTCAGAGATCTCACACTCTCTGCCTGGGCAAACATATTTGGCTAGTGGGATGGGGAGGGGGTTCCCACGCCCTGAAAACAATGCTAGCTCCTCACTCCTACTCCAAATAGTTTTCGAGCATTAAAAAAAGCACAAGTGGTTGCTTTGCTGCTCCTAATGTTATCGGATAATTTTTCAAATTCTTACTCAATTACATATCGTGTTCTTATCTGGAATCTCCACAGGCCAAATAGCCCTGCTTTCACATCGTGCCCACTAAGCCTGCAGAACAAAAATATCCCTCCCAAGTAATTCCAGCTCTCATAAACATGAGATCATTTTACATTAAGTTCTGTAAGAGTGTGTACGTGTGTGGTGCATGTGTATGTTTGTGTGTGCACAGGTCGGTGTGTGCCTTTTCTTTTAGGAAGACTTAAGGAGGAGATCTGAGGCCGGAGAAGGTTAGAAACGGGAGATTTCTCTTTCTGCCTAGATAGTGATTAACTCTTTTGGTGATGAATCCAGTAAAGTTGGCATTTTGGGACTGGCAGTCCTACTCCCTGGCCAAAACAGCAAAAGAAAGCTCATGCACACATTTACTCTAAGAACTGGAGGGACTAGCAGATGGCGTAACAATTGCATTGCTGGGCTCCCACATGGGAGACCACAGTTTGAGTCCCGGACCCGGCGACTTGGAACTCAAGCCAGATGCATGTTCGTGCATGCCCAAAATCCCAAGAGGAGGATAGAGGAGAAGGGATTGCGGCATGGCCATCCCTCTGGGAGGTGATTTCTCACTTTCTATCTCTCTATCTCTCCAATAAGCACATGTATCCTATAGCAAAAAATCTCTCTCTAACAAAAAAAAAAAAAAAGAACAAATGAATTGGCACAAATTGGTTGCAGGCTCTGGCATGGGATGCGGTGCTGTAGTTGTAAGGAGAACTAGGTGTTTCAAAATTGTGTGGTTGCTGGCCTTAACAGATCAAGAACCGCATTAATCAAAGTAACAGATGTCATCTACCCAAAATGCTTCGATGTTTGGTTTAAAAGTGCTGAGGGCAAAGCGCTAAGATCACTGACATCATCACAAATCACTGAATAAATAAGAGATCAAGAGATAACAGCACAATTGACTCCAACACAAGGTCTAAAACACAAAGCCAATTAATGTCATTTAAAGATGAAACCTTAAGCCAGGAGTAGAAGAGAAGAGTAGAAAGAACCTGTGGACTCTATCCTCTGGTTTCTAGCCTTTTCCTAGGACACTAAGGAAAATGGAGACTTGATTCGCCAACTCACTTTAGAGCCACTGGGGGAGTCATATGTCCTAAAAGTGAGGAAGCAGGGAACTGAACTCATGATCCTTCTTTCCACTTCCCAGCTAAGAAGTTGAGAATCCCAAAGGTGGAATGCCTTCCCCACTATTTCGTAGTTAGTCCTCCAATGCCCTACCACCCTCCCTCCCTATGAATGGTATTTTTTAAGTTCTGTAATGATAAAAATATGAGCTGTCATGATTATTAATAGTACTCATTTTAAAACAACAGACTGTTACTTAGCCTATTCATTAGGTGAAAAGAAAACAAACACAAATGTGAAAACATATCAACTCAGTATTATAGGATACTTCATCACATCCTTGAAGACATCCCTCGGCCCACAAACGGCCTGACATAGGAAGAAGGATATATGAAGCAAGAAGACATCCTACATCCTTGGAGGGTCTGAAGTCATTTCATCCACAGCTCAGCTGTCAGTTAAGCCTATAGCCACAAAACCTGGTCCCAGTTTGCCCCTGCCCAGGTGTTAGGGATTAAAAGCCCCCCACTCCCTCATTTCTTTCATTTTCATTAAAGACGATCACTCAGCATCTTTTATTCTTTTTATTTTAAATTCAAGTACTGCACTCAATAACATAGATGTCTGTAATACCAAGAGTTACACAAATTCCGCTGGCTTACCAACATGGCTGAGGAAAACCAGACACAGGAAAGTCTCTAAGCTTTCTGGAAGTCCAAATTTTAATATACTTATCTCAATTAAAGTATTCATATCTCAATTTCAAGTATTCATTGTCTCTAGTGATTCAGCCAAGTCCACCCCCAGGCCCATCAAGTAACCATTCCTCCTTCCATTTCTCCAACTGTGAAGCACATCCTCTGAGAACAAAATGCCCATCACTTCCACTGCCTGCCAGGCCAGCTGCCATCACAACTGGGGTCCACCCTCTGTGAGCAGCAGCCCTGGCAAGCTCTGGGGCTGGGCAGGGTGTTGTCAGAGACTATAACGGTTTTGTAATTATAGGTGTGTCCACTTAAAGGGGACGACAACATCATCTTCAATATCTTAAATCAAGAATCATGAAATATGAAGACTAGAGGTATCTTAGAAACTTTCTCATTTAACCCCAAATTTCCTACTTGGGAATACTAAGATATATAGGTAGATCCAGTAGGTGTGGAACAGGAAGACAACACTGCACTGACTCTTTTTGGTCCCAAGAAACTAAGAAAAAAGCACAACCACACGTATACAGCACTTCATAGTTTCAAAGATCTTTCAAACCCATTCTCCAACTGGGTCTCGTGACAGTGTTAGGTTGGCCTGGGTTCATACTGTCTTCATCACTTACGAGCTGTGAGTTTGGTAGCAAGTTATTTAAGTTCTCTGTGCGTCATCTGTAAAACTAGGAGAAGAGTAGCTACCTCTCAGGGCTGTTGAAATATTGATGAGTTAATGTATGCAAAGCACCTAAACAAAGCCCTAGACATAAGAAACACTCCTAAATACCATCATCATTATTACTAAGGGTCAAGATCATTTCAGTTTTATGGATGAGAAAACCAGGGATTCGAGACCTTAGATGGGTTAACCCCAAAATCAGTTCCAGGCAAATGAGAACCCAAGCTTTCTGCCTCCCAATCTAATACTCATTTCCCTTTTCCTTAACATGATGCTGCCTGTGTTGAAGCCTATAGTTCAAATGCCAGGCAGTACAATTGTACTATAATCCTCTAGTACAATGGCTACGCAGTGCTCTATTGGTGAAAATGTAAATGTGTTTTGCTTCAACCACAGAAAGTCTTAGTTTTGTTAAAATCTTGGGAATCTGAGAATTAATCGTTGTCTGGGTTTCCAAGGTAAGAGAAGTGACTGAAGAAAGCTGAGCATCTCAAGCATAGCTCTAGGGCAGGGATTCCAAGGACAGGTTGTAGCGGGAAGGATGACAGAGAAACCCCATTTGGAGGGTGGGAGATTCAATGGAGGTCTACAGTTTGTACTTGTATTTGCACGACGCTAATACTCACAATACTTAATCTATTTTGACTTTCAAATACTATGAAAGAGAAAGAGGGCTTTTCAGGGGAGAAGGGGGAGAACCGCGGAAGCGTGGCATCACGAAACTCCCACATCAGCCCCAATTCAGAAAACAGTTCCATCCAATTGACAAACATTTTGTGCTGACTATGTGCCAGAAATTGGACAGGCAGAAATGAATAAAAGACAGTTCTCCCTGAGGCGCTCAGTGAATTGTAAACAAAGACGTAAACAAATAGATGACAACGTAATATAACTAGTGCACTAATACAAGCATGCACAAGGACAGTGATGCTGAGGGTGCACTGATTAACCTTATGCCAAAAGCAAGGGGAAATGCTGAGGGATCTTGCACAGGATCTCTGTGCAGACGGCAAGGATACGCAGGGAAGCAGGGAAGGCTCCCTGGAGGCGGCAGCATCTGACTGGGGTTTTAAAGGACAAGTAACTTTTCTAAGTTTCAGGAAGAAGATTAATTTCAAAGAGGGGATGCAGTGCAGATAAAGCACAAAGCAGTTCAGCCCTGTGGTGGTATGAAATGTGAGCAAGATAAATGGCAAGTAATGGATACACAATTTTTGTGCTATAACCTCAGTGGAATAATAAGTTGTGGGATCAGTGGTGATATGTGCAAGAGAAGGGTCAACAGATATTTCCTGAGAGCCACCATTTGAGCTCTCTTAGCATTCTAGATCTATTATGAAGCTCTTAAAATAAGAGCTATTTATTTAGCATTTAATATTTGCCGTAAACTGATCGACCACATCACACACATTCACAATACACAGCGAGATAGATTTTGTTATCTCTGTCACAGAAGAAGCTCGGAAGAGAGGTTGAGTGACTTGGGCAAGGTCATACAGCAAGGCGAGGCTGACAAGACTCCAACTGAGGGCTGATTCCAAAGCCTATATTCTTCGCATTGCATGACACAAGCTCAAAACTGTCCTACTAGAAGTCTAATAGAAAAGAGGGCCAGCAGGTAGCATGGTGGTTAAGGTGCTGAACACTCCCACATGGCCGCCCTGGTGGCTTGCTTTCTCACGTTCTCTCTCTCTCTCTGCGTCACTCTCTGGTCAAATAAAAATAAATGAATAAATAAATTAAATTAAATAATAAATAATTATTGGAAAAAAAATAAGTCTAATATAAAAGACTGAAATACAAATATACCCAACAAAAGGCAGTGCAAGAGCGGTGCCCTGTGAGATCTCTTAAGAGCAATGTGGATGGAAAGAGGAAAGAGACATTTCTGGTCAGGCTGCTGGAGGAAGGCATCCTCAGGCAGAAGAAAGGCGACAAAGGGAAGCAGAAAAGGGCACTGGAGCATCCGCCTTATGGCTAGATTGAAAAACTGATCAGGGCAGAACATTCCCTGCCCAAGGTAATGCAGGCAGGAGATTTCCAGTGTGGGCTGTCTAGCTGATGAAGCCATAGCTGATACAGTCAGGGAGGTAAATCAGTGGGCCCACCCACATTTCATAGAGCCAATGAGATGAGAACCATCAGTGGGCCCAGCCAGTGAGCAACTGACATTAACTATAGGTGAAAAGTTTACAAACCTGGCAGAAAGTAGCTGCTGGGGCCTTTGAGTCACTTGCTCTGACCACTTAGACAGGCTCCTACCTCTCAGAAGTACACTTTCGCTTTTACTTAATAAACTATCTTTTCCTTTCCCTATTGGTGTGTTTCATTCAGTTCTTTGTCTGAAACAGTGAGAACCTGGATATCATCGCAGAAGCCCATCCTACACCAATCTCAGAAGTCGGGCTTTACCAGACCGGTGAGATTTCAGTCAATAAAGATGTGGGGCTGCATGGGGATTCCATGAATAGCACTCAGAACTCAGACCCTAGTGACAGGCAAAGTTCTAGTATCTATTCCATCACTCACCAGCTACATACTCTGGGTAAGGTAAACTATGGAATACCCTTTATGTCCCTTTCCTTTTTTTATTTTTAATTTTGCTATGGGGAGCATGTGCTCATCAGAGAGAGACAGAGGAAATGAGAAAGAAACCCCTAAGGGGAGGGCACCCTCAATCCTTTGTCCTCCATTCTCCTTTTAGGATTTTGGGCATGTGTTTTTTCAATCTGCCGCATCTGGGACACAAACAGCACAATTGGCCATGCGGGATTTAGCTGCCTTCACCACCACAACACCAGGTGGCTCCTTCACCTCATTTTCTTCATCAGCAAAATGGGATAACTGCAATATTAGGGATCTTCAAAAGTTCATAGAAAATGTGTATTATAAAAAACTATGCATGGGAGCCTACCAGGTGACAAGGTTCTATAACCTCAGTATTGTAGAACAAGTTTTTCCAGCAAGTGCACACACCCTCTGGTTTAAAAAAAAAAAAAAAAAAAAAAAAGAGAGAGAGAGAGAGAGAGAGTCAAGATAGGCTTCCAGTCCTCTTTTCTTCTTCTTTTTTTTTTTTATTAGACATTTTTGCTATAGGGCATGTGCGCTCACCAGAGAGACAAAGAGGCAGAAAGTGAGACATCACACCCAGGGGGATGGCCACACCGCATTCCCTCCTCTTCCATTCTTCTCTCAGAATCTTGGACACCCATGCACAAGCACCCAGCGTGAGTTTTAAGTCACCAGGTCCAGGACTCAAACAGCAGTTGACTAGGTGGGAGTCCAGTAACATAACCATTACACCATTTACTGTTCCCAAGCCTCCAGCCCTCTTAAAGTAGGATGAGAGGGCCAGCAGGTGGCGTGGTGGTTAAGGCGCTGGAATTCTCACATGGCTGACCATGGTTCGAGTCTTGGACCTGGTGACTTGGTTTCTTATTCTCCCTCTTTCTCTCAGTCTTTCTCTGGTGAAACTCACGTTAAATAAATAAATAAAATAATTCTCTTAAAAATAAAAAAAAGTAGAGTGAGAGACATGGTTGAAATGTTTGGGGTGGGGCCAGCAGGTAGCATGGTGGTTACGGTGCTGAACTCCCACATGGTTCAACTCCCAGACCTGGCAAGTTGCTTTTTCTCTTTCTCTCTGGTGAATAAAAAAAAAAAAAAAAAAAAAAAAAAAAAAAAAATTACTTATTGAAATTTTTAAAATCATGATTTGAAAAAAAAAAATTATTTTTTTTAAAATGACAGGGACAGTCAGACTAAGAACCAAGGCCATATTTACCTGGAAAAGCTGAGATCTCTATTCAGCAAGCAATAGGGAGTCAATCATTAGAGGAAAGAAGCCATATTCATAATACTCTGACAGCTCTCTCATGGAAGCCCCAGCTCCTCCCCTTGGCATCGAGCTCACTGTGTACCCTTCCAAAGAGACACGAGGCCCTGAGGAGTGGTTTAAGCAAGGCCAAGAGGAAAACAAACACGGCCACTTGTCAACTCCTAACGTGCCCAAGACTTTTTCTTTTCTTTCTCCCTCCATCCTGTACCCGCCCTCTTAAAAACACAGTAATAGTCGAGAAATAATTATTAACCCAACTTCTTGGGAGGCTATTGCCTTTTTTCATTAGAGTTAAATTTTCTAGGACCCATTCTGGGCAGCTTGGATCATTATGTGTTACCTTTTAAACTTTGTAATACCTGGCTTTTACTTATTTTTTTAAGAATTATTTTATTTAACTTTATTATTATTATTTTCCAATTTGATCAGAGAGAAAGAGAAGGAAAGTGAGAAAGCAAGCCACCAGGTCTGGGACTTGAACTGTGGTCGGCTATGTGGGAGTCCAGTGCCTTTAACCACACCACCTGCCAACCCCAGCTTTCACTTATTTATCATCAAGCTAATCTCTTTACTTTTTTTGTCTTTGTTTTTTAATATTTTTAACAATTATTTTATTTATTTATTTATTTTAATTTGCTATAGGTCATGCGTGCTCACCAGAGAGAGACTGAGAGAAAGTGAGAAAGCAAGCTTCCAGGTTTGGGACTCAAACTGCCATCAGCCATGTGGGAATCCAGTGCCTTAACCACCATACCACCTGTTGGCTCCCTTTTTTAAAAATATTAATTGGCTGCATTTGATTCTAGAATCAGGCAACACTTCATTCCATGAAACAGAATCAGTGGTCCCTCAGCAATTTCTTTTCTACAACATGATTATTATAGTGCTCTTTAATACATTTTAGTGAAAAGACATTTAGAGTATGTTCAATAACTTAACTATGATGGTTTCATGGGTATATAACATGCATAAAAGATTATCAAATTGTATATCTAAAACATGTGCAATTTATTAAATGTCAATTAAACCTCAAAAAGGCTGTTAAAGATACAGTTTAGTTGTACCTCGGTATCCAGGAGAAATTTTTCAGGATGCCAAAATTTGGAGATGCTCAAGGCCTTTATATAAAACAGTGTAGTGGGGCCAGCAGGTGGTATAGTGATCAAGGGGCTGGACACCCACATGGCCACCGCTTGAACTCTGGCCTGGCAGCTTGAAACTCACCCGAGTGTGTGTGTGTGAGTGCCCAAAAATCCCAAGAGGAGAATGAAGAACAGATTGTGGCATGGCCATTCCCCTGAGGGGGTGATTTCTCATTCTCCCTGTCTCTCTCTCACTCTCTCAGAAGCACACATGCCCTATGGCAAAAACCTTAAAAAATTAAATTAAATTAAAAAACGATGTAGCATTTGCATATAACCTATGCACATCCTCCCAGACTTTTTTTTTTTTTTGAGAGAGATTTTTTGCTATAGGCCACGTGCGCTCACCAGAGAGGCAGAGAGAGACAGAAAGAGAGAAATCATCCCCCAGGGGGATGGCCACACCACAATCTTTCTCCTCCATTCTCCTCTTGGGATTGGGCATGTACTCACGTACCCGGTATGAGTTTTAAGTCACTGGGTCTGGGACTTGAACCACAGTCAACTATGTGGAAGTCCAGTGATGTAACCATTATGCCATCAGCTGGTCTCCCTCCTACAGACTTTAAATCATCTCTAGATTACTTATGATACCTACTACAATGTAAATGCTCTGTAAATAGTTGATATACTGTATTGCTTAGGGGATAATGACAAGGAAAGAAGTCTGTATGTGTTCAGTACAGACACAACTATCACAGGTCTATCTACATAGGACACGTTAGAAACAAAGCTAATATTTCCCACCTGTGGGGGCCAACAGGTGGTGTGGTGGTTAAGGGCGCTGGACTCCCACATAACCTACTGAAATTTAAGTCCCAGACCTGGTGGCTTACTTACTCGCTATCCCTCTCTGGTCTAATTAAAAATAAATAAATAATTCTTTAAAAAACTTTTTTTAAATAGAAAAATGTTTTCCACCTGTGGTTGGCTGATTCAGAAGATGCAGAACCCACAGATTATCAGATTATCGAGGGCAGACTATAAAAATTTAGTAATTCATACAATTATTAAAAGCATAAAATTTTATTATTAATAACATACTATGCATATCAAGCCCGTAATTCTAAAAAACTGTATCAACTCAAGTGTTTACATAGAAATATATACCCAGATTTGTGAAACTTTGGTATAGAGGATTTTTTTTTTTTTTTTAGATATTTTTGCTATACAGCGCATGCGTTCACCAGGGGACAGAGAGAGACAGAAAATGAGAAATCACCCCCCACCCCCAGGGAGATGGCCATGCTGCAATCCCTTTTCCCCCATTCTCCTTTCGGGATTTTGGGCATGCACACACACGTGCCCAGCATGAATTTTAAGATGTCTGGTCAACTATGTGGGAGTCCAGCAATGTAACCATTATACCATCTGCTGATTCCATGGAGGACATTTTTGAAAAAACAGAAATAAACCTATATTCATAGCAACTTTATTCCAATAGACAAAACATGCAGGCAACCTAAATGTTGACGAGTATTTGAATGGATAAACAAAACATTGTATATACATACAATGGAATATTATTCAGCCTTAAAAAGGAAGAAAATTCTGACACTTGCTACAACATGGATGAACCTTGAGGATGGTAACGCCAAGCAAAAAAAAAAAAAAAAAAAAAAAAAAAGTCACAAAAGAACTAGTCTCATGTGAATCTTGTATGATGTACCTAGAGTTGCCAAATAGAAAGTAGAATGGTGGTTGCCAGGGGCTGGAGACAAGGAATGGGGAGTTATTGTTTAATGTTATAGCACTTTCGTTTTTTATTGTTTTGTTGTTGCTGTTGTTTTCATTTGTCAGAGGGTGCACACACTCACCACAGAGGAGACAGAGCAACATAGAGAGAGAGAGAGGGAGAAAGCACCCCTCAATGAGGCATGGTCATGCTACAATCCCTTTGCCATTTCTCTATCCTGTCAGGATTTGGGGCACAAAAGCACACTCACCAGGTATGTTTTTCAAGCTGCTGAGCCTGGGATTCAAACTGCGGTTGGCCATGCGGGATCTTGCTTCCTTAACCACTAAGCCAAAGCACCCCCCCCCCAAGAATTTCATTATAAGATGAAGAATTCTGTGGATGGATGATGGTGACGGTTATACAACAATGTGAAAATACTTAGGACTATTGAACTATATAGGTAAGAAAGGTCAAGATGGTAAATCTTATGTATACTCCAATTAAAGAAAGAAAGAAAGAAATCTGAGCGTTCCTACTCATTATTGTAAAGGGTATTATTTTGAAAATTGTTTTAATGTTTTGAAGTGCTCCCATTATTTATTTTAAATTTAACAATTTTCAAGGTAACTTTGCCATATTCCCCAAAAGGTCATTTCTGGAGCTGCCACCGTAACAAGTTAAACTGTTCCCTTGAATTTTATTAACCATGGAAAGCTACATTATCAACTGCATTTTCCCCTGCAACATGACATAATATTTTCCTAATGTGGCTGTCAGAGGTCTACAGTGTAAGGTAAACCTTTCTTCTTCCCCTGAAGAAAATCTCTTTTCTGGATGGAGAATTCCACAGTGGCCATGGAAAGCCCAGTGAATATGGGAGTTTATGAGTCAGGGTCTAGCACCTGCTGATTTTAAGAGGGGGTGGACTCTGCATATCAGGGCTAGCCCCAACTCTGTAAATTCATAGTGGAGAAACGATCGGGGGCTTGTCTAAGCTCTCAACCTGTGCGTTGCAAGATGGATGTAGCTCTCACTGCCAACCATATGAGCCTCTCCAAAGGAAATTTGTTTCCATTCTCCAAACAAATGCCTAACACTGGAAAAGCTAAAGATTCCTCAAGAACACTGTTTCTAACAATTAAGACTTTGCATAGCACACAGCATTCCCTGGCTCCCAGGCCACCACCTTCCCCCAGAGTCCTTCAACTTGGAGAAACAGAGCACTTGAAATTTTTCTAAGAGCTTCATTTTTTTTCCAGGAGTTCACCTTACTGCAGAGTCACTGTTTTCCCTGAGCAAGGGAAGAAAAGCCCTCAATCATCTTGCAGGAAGATGATAGCAACTGCTTGGGGATTCCAAGGAGATGTTTTACTGCAGCTTTTCACAAACTGATTATATTTAAAGTTCCCTTGGGGAGTAGGGGCTGGGACTAAAGACACTTCATAAAAGACCTTTGTTGGCATGAGTGGAGAACTGCTCAGACCTCCCTGGGGAAGGAACGTGTTTAAATATCAGCAATCAGCATTCCCAAGTGCCAGGGCACACATCATATGACTAGTTTTAAATTTCATCTCCTGCCTTCAACAGGTCTGGAAAGGGTTAAACTGTTCCAGGCAAGGGCCTGCGCTTTTTCTATCAAAATGCTCCAGATGGAAATTACAAAATTTCACTTCTCAGTTCTGTCATGCAAACACACTATTCTCCTAAGACATTTAAAAAAAAAAAAAGACAAGACCCCTAATGTTCTCAAGAAAGCGAATTTGACCGCTCAGCACACAGTGCCACTCTGTTTGAAGCGACTCCTCCTGAATATTTGCATTAACTGTCAATCTCAAGCTTTCTGGGAGAAACTCAAGGTATAGAGAGAGCAAAAGAAAGAGGGCCTTGCATAAGGAAAAGACAATAGATGGAGCGTATGCAGTCATCTGAATTTACCCAAATGTCACCTAGACGGTCATCTCTGGTAACCAGCCCTGCACCTCACCGAACCTTTGGCTGTTATGATACCAGCAAAGGCCAATTATAGGCAAAAACTCCAGGTTATAACCATGAATCTATCCAGGGTTGTCAAGAATTTCCATTACTGTAGATAAAAGTGCGTGGTAAATAGCGAAGAACGATGTAAAAAGACTAAGAATATTATTGCTTTCGAGTCAGACATTGAGAGGCATGAACTTTCAAAGGAATCTGAACACCCACAAACCAGAAACAATGATGGTTTTTAAGAAGGCGATACAAGGCAGGCTGACTAAGGAGGCACGCCCCTCATAAAACCACACTGGGGTAGGGTTGGGACTGCAGCCTCAGAAGTCCTTTAGGGCACATGTCAGCAGGTGGTTTAACAGGAGGCAAAACCCAGGGATAGAGAGGGTTCCATAAAGTCCATTTAGGATGACTTGATTCAGGCTATTCTGACTGAAAAGCAGGACCCAGGACTCTGGTCAGAGACCCACACAGCAGTGGCCAACAATTAGACCGTTGACCTGTTCATTTTACAGAAAGGGAAACTGATGTTCAAAGGTTTAAATGACTGCTCCAACATACCTTTTGTTACTACTGGATGGATTTAGCCTAGAACTCAAGTTTCATTCTTTGTTTGCTATCATTTTATAGCTGGTTTGGGAAGTGAATGTGCAATGCAGCCTCAATAGTCAGACCAGTTCAACAAGGTGCAAGGCTCATTGACAGAGGGGTCACATACCATTATTGAGCCCTTCTAAGTGCCACACATGTGCTGCCTGATCAGTATATATCATCTCATCGACTTCTCACAACTACCTTAAGAAATGCGTATTATTTTGCCTGTTTTCCAAATTAGGAAACTGAGGCTCAGATGAGTCATGTTAACTTGCCTGAGGTGTAAAGCCAGCGAGTGGCATAACCAAGATGTAGTCCGGTATCCCTTTGACTCTAAAACCTGCGCTCAACCACCAAGCCAAACTGCTTTGCTGTTATAGCCATCTTCTTTTTGATCTTGACATCTACAACAGAAGTAAAGCTGGTAGCACCATGAGTCCCATATAACACATAAAAAGCTGAAACCTATAATAATTCTGACCAAGGTCTTCCAGCTAGTGGGGATGGGGGGGCGGGGGGAGGTCAGGAGGTGCAGAACCAAATCAGAACACAAGCCCTTCGACTTCAAGTTCTGGGCTAAAATATAAACTCCATGTGGGTGGGGATTTTGTCTTCACTGCTGTTAGCACCAGGCCCCAAAACATACAGTAGGCACCTAATAATTGGTGAATAAAGGAATGAAATCGAGCTGCTATGGGTTAGTGGCATGACCTTGGAAGGGCTTCTAAGCCTCATTTTCCTCAGTGAACAGAAGGTGACAATACAACCTATTTTCTGGGTTGAGGTTAGGATTAAGCCAGGCCATTCATATAAAGCACTTGGGGCACGATGGAACATAACAAGCCACCAAAATGTAAACTATTAATGTTATGATCATTATTACTCCTGTTATTCATTGACAGATTTCTGACTCCTTATGAATGTTTAATTTTTTCTCATCCTGATCGGGAATTGGGAATCAGTAAATCTAGTTCTATTATAAGTTCTGATCTGCCACTACCTAGCTGTGTGACCTTCAGTTCTCTGTACTATCCTCCGCTAGAAAATGAGGACTACACTATTCAGCTCAGTTCTACGAGCATTCACCATTCTTCTCTAAGGAAGACAGCATGTTTGACTACCTATACCATTCTTTGATCCCATGTCAATGTAAGAATATCAGAGCAAAGCAAAAATCCTGCTTGTGACAAGGTTGAAGAGACACCCCAAAGAGCCCACTGCATTACATCATCTCAGTGAGCACTGTTTGTAAATACACAAAGTGCTTAATTTCAGGACACTCATGAGAAATCTTTTACCAATAAGAAATTGACAGACACAGTTCTATTAACGTCTATCATTTCTAAACCTTCCAAAAAATTAAACATGTAAAATCACTTTGCACCTTACTCAATGGCATGCTTCTAGAGAGAAATGTGGGAAAGTCAAAGTTATTAACACTGTCTATGGCTGCAGTTAAGAACACAACGTGTTTTTTTGTTTTATTGTTTGTTTTTTTAAATGACCTATCAGGTTAAAACTGCAGGGGGGATTCCAGGAGCAGAATGCAGTGCATCTGGACAGGACATGGAGGCCAGTGGCCTATTGTTTACCAAAACAAGCCTGGATTATGAACAGTGACAAGAGGCCAAGACCTCAATTACAACTCAAACCACACCTCTCTCAATCCCTGTTCAACTGAGGCTATCAATCAGTCAACTCCCCCATCTCCATAATAAACCTACCAATATTAGCAGCCAAGTGGATAGAAGGTTCCTTAGGGCACCTCCAGCATTGACCAAACTGGTGACATAAAAAGATTCTGCAGGCACAATGGGGACTTCCAACTACCTTCCAGCCTTCCAAGAAGGGATAAGGGAGTTGCCCATTTCACACTCTGCCCCTACCCCACCAGAGGCAATCATTAAAGGGGAGACATGGCCCTTCCCAAGTCCTCTATGATAGGAAAAGGTCTCCATGCATTGGTGCAGGGAAAGAAGGAGGGGCCCCTCTCTCTATACTCTGAAACAAAGGAAAACCCAGAGCTCCAACCATGTGGTGTAACATTCAAGGCCACCCACCTCTCCCACTTCCCAGCTAAAGTCTCAATGGGCTGAAGCCACATGGCTCTTCCCAGTGACTGGCCAGAAAGGGCAGTGGCTTTCACAAACATATGCTGGGGCTCTTTAACAGGCAGGAACTCCTCCTCAGGGAATTATTGATTAAGAAAAGGCTACCTGGGTAGGGGCTCTGATTCTGGAGCAAGTCAGGCAGTCAACTAGGTGAGGAGACAGACCACTTGGTTTCTCCAGGTCCACATTTTGCTTTACCCTTCGCATTTTTGCTGAGAGATGAAATGGGGCTTTAAATGCATGCATGCTGGAGCAGAGGGCAACCACACAGAAGGGTTAAACAATTATGTCTTCCCATTTTTCAGAATCATCAACGCCGGTCAACCCTAATAACCCAACTCTATTCAGATTCGAGTGAGGGCGGAGACCAAGTGTGGACAGCCTTAGTCTTTCAGCTCTCTGTATGGAGGGTGACCACGGACCAGACCAGTACAAGCCACCCAAGGTGGCTTTGGACTTTCTGTGTCTATTGCCATGGCAAACCTCATGTTTTAACACAGCGCATCAGAAAATACCCCGCCTCTCCCAGGGCTGGCCAAAGGGTACACCTTCTCAAGGTTGCCCTTCCCTGCCAGGACTCTTCTTCAGCCTCTGAAATAAATGTCCTAACACCTGTCAGATTTCAGATGTCCTTCAAGGAAACCTGACCCAAACACCCGGAGGCAAATTGCTGCCTTTCTCTCTCCAAGAACCTCCTGCCCCTCCCCCCACGCTGTCAAGCCTAGGAGGAAAGGGTTTCTAAAATAAAGGCCGGCCTCATAAGACCCTCCTAAAGCCTACTCCAAGAAATCTTTTCCAGCGCCTGTGGCCCCTGGCACTGCCCATCCGTCGGAAGCTCAGACCCACCTATGAAACCACCTCCTGGGCACAGCATGCCCCCACCTGCTCCACCCAAAGAAACGTACAGTCTGCAAAGCGGAGTGGAAATGCATGCCTCAACAGTCCACAGAGCATATGCATTACGCTATTTTTCAGAGCCCTTACCTTTGACCTGAGTATCGTACTCTGCTATGATCTCCTTATCCTTTTTGAATTTGGCTGGAGACGTCATGTTTTCCTTCTTTCTTCCAAAATCGAAATGTGAATTTGATAGATCCACGGGGAAAAAAATCCAACCACCGAAATCAATACCTCCAAGATCGTTTCTCCTGAGGGCTGAAGGGGCCCCCCGCGGTGGTCTCCAGCGCTCCGGGGAGCGCGGGCTGCGGGCTGGGCAGGCGGCTACGGCGGGCACATGCAGACGGTGGGCGCTGGGGCCGGGTGCGGCGGCGGCGGCGGGTTACTGTGCTAGTGCCGGAGCCGCAGCCTCAGCATTAGCCGGCAGAACTGCAGCGCCCGGAGGCTGGCCTGGGGTCTGACATCAACGACACAGGCGGGGAGTGGAAGTCCTTCCGCACAACATGGTGTGGGGGTGCGGGGGTGTGGACGCGCCCAGCTGTGTCCCCAGCAGGGAGTGGGTGCGTATCGGGGTGCCGAGTGAGGGCTGGGCGTGCTTCGCGGTTTTTTGTCGTACAGGCTCTAAGATGCTGCAAATCAAATCCCAAACGGGAGCCGCAGCAGCGCGGACTGGATCGGAAGTCGTTTGCTCCGGTTCACTTGCCTGTAAATGCAGGAAAAGGGGGAGGGGGCGATCAGCCGGAGAGCAGATCCTAATCGCGGCGGGGGTGGGGTAGGGGACGTCTTTCTGAGCCCTGCCTGGGCCCATTCATCTCAGCCAAACGCCGCCCGGCCCGAGGAGCCCGGCAGCGAGGTGGGGAGGAAGGAAGCTCCCTCCGGATTTTGTTTTAAGGCTCAAAGAAAACACTTTGGAGCAGCCGCCTGCGCGGGCTCCGGGCGGGGACTGCGGCGGGAACGTTGGGCTCCGGGCGGGGACTGCGGCACCTCGGCGGCTTCCCGAGCCCAGCCAGAGCTGGGCAGCAGCCAGCCCGAGGGGGCCCTCCGGGCTCTGCCCCTGACGCGGACCCTGACCCCTGGCTGGGGCACCTCCCAGGACATCAAAGGGGATCAAAGCCGGGGAGGGACAAGCCACCCGGGCACAACTTTTCTTCCTCTCCGGCCCCTCCTCCCAGTTGTTTTGTTTTTGGTTACTAGCTTCTCTTGGCAGCAAAACGGTGGCGGGGGGGCGGTGCGGGGTGGGGATCACGATATGCAGGAAAAAGCCTGCTCCGCACGGGACACGTCCAGGAAAACAATGTGGTCGGCAGAAGCAGGAAACGGGTTAGAGGCTAGGGTCGGAGCTGGGAAAGACAGGGGCCGGGGGATGGGGAGGTGGGGAGGGGTGCGGAAGGCAGCCGTCGCCTCCCCCAAGACAGGGACGAGAGTGATTCCAAGTGCCACTCTCAATATTTTTGGTCATACAAGCCCAGGAATCCCAGATACCGCACCCAGATCCAGGCTGGGGGTGGGGTGAGGTCGGCGAGGGTCGCAGTCCAGACTCCTCACACCAGGAGGTGCCAGAGGAGGGCTTGCCTTCCTAAGGCCCAGGAGGCAGGAGGGAAGAGGGCGAGAGCACAGAGCCCGGCGTCAGGCTCCTCGGCATGTCGCAGCGGCGACCTTCCTCCTGGGTCGCCCCTTTCGGTCTGGGCGCGGGGAAGAGGAGACTCCCGCCAACGTTTCCCAGTTCCCGAGGTTGAAGGCAGGGCAGCACCGAGGAAGAGAGGGAGCAGAGGCAGCGTGGTTCAGGCGGGCAGGAAGCGTGGAGGCGGGTGTGAGGTGGGGTCCAGAAGCTGGACGGGAGCCGGACAACTGGAGTTGCACACGCTTGGAAGGCGGGGAGAGGACAAGGAGAGGGTTGCTTTGGGGGTGAGGAGTTAGGAGACTACCGTGGGCCGCGATGTTATGAGACGCGCAAGGATGTTAGCAGCTTCGGGCACCGAACTGTGGGTCCGGGAATGAAAGTGGGGAAGGGAGCTCTGCGGGGCGGGCCGGAGGTGGGACAGGGGAAGAGCCCCGGAAGCAGTGCGGAACACCCATCCTCTGGGTCCTCGGCGATGACCCGGACTATATGCCAGAGCTTGGAGACAAGACAAGAGGCCGGCCCAAAGCTACCGGCAATGCGAACGACAGCGGCCCCAAGGCGGCCCCAGGCTGCCCTTGTGCAGAAGAACTGGGGAGGGGGCTGGATGCGCGCTGCGCTCCGGCGTGTGAGCCCGGGCAGAGTCCCAGCCAGTGCGGTGATGGGCGGAGAGACTCGCAGTCCTGAGAAGTATTATGGGCTGTACTGAGAGATTTGGAGAGGGTCGGGGCGGGGGGGAAGCAATCTGAGGGATTCCGGGCGGCACCGCTAAGGCAATGTGGCCAGCAGCATCCGCGCCTTCTCCTTCCCGCCCCAGCCCGGGTTTGTTCAGTCAGAGCTTCAACACAGCCGCTGGGAAGAAGAAAGGAAAAGAGAAGGAGCCTTTACCTGGCTCTGACGCGACGGTCCCTGGCCCCCGGCTCCGCTTCCCACTCTGAGCTCTCCTCCCCTCTCTTCCCCGCCACCCGATTCTACGCAGATCGGTCCCCCAGTCCCCGGAGGAGCCTCCGCCAACTCCGCAGGACCCCGCCGGGAAGCAAAACCCACCCCCTTGCCAATCACCACCCGTTTTCTATCGACCGATGGGGGCTATAGCCAATAGAAATAGCTGATCCCGAGAGGCTAGGAATGAGAGGGAGGAGCTAGAAAAACTTGGAGGTGTGGCTAGCACTGTCGAGGCGTGGTCAGAAAGTGAGCTCCACCCCCGCTGTCGAACCCTACAGTAGAGCTGGTGGGCGGGATTAAGATGGACCCACACCCAAACACAAACTCCTGAGAGAAGGCACGACCAATTAGATTGGGATAGAGAAGAGGGGCGTTGCGGAGAATTTTAGTCAATAGGGAGTAGAGACTGGCGGGGACTGTAAAACGTCTTCCAATAAGAAACGCGGGGGGCGTGCCTTGCCGTTTTAACCGGGTCAGGGGCGGAGACTTGGCCCAAACCTCCCTAAACTGGCCAATGAGAGTAGAGGCGGAGCCAAAGACAGCCAAACAGAAAGCCGAACTGATCTCTGCACCGTTACTGGGGCGGGAGGTTATCTGCTCCAGTCCGGGGGACCTTCCAATGAGAGGTGTGGACGAACTCTAGTTCTCCCAATCAATGCGTGGCGCTGGCAATTCAAACTGACAGCCGGCTGAAAAGACAGAGAAAGCGGAAGAGAGCAAAAAACGATGTGTTCAGTGACAAGCCCCAGCGCCGACTGAGCCCCCAAAGCGGCCTCTGCCCTGAGCTACTAACACAACAGGGAGCGGTCCCTGCGGGAGAAACCTGAGGGAACCGCGTGGGACACGAGGGCGAGCTGAGGGAGGGAGGACGCGGGAGTAACGGCGCGAGCAGGCCGAGGGCCGGGACTGCAAGGAGAGGGGCCCGCGGGCCAGCGGAGCGGAGGATGGTTGCAGGCGAGGATTGAGAAGCGGGGATCGTTCCGGTGGAAAGAGCTGAGGGGGTTGTGGATCCTGGGACCGAGGAGCTTGGCCGGTGATCCGAGAGGAATTGGAGCGCTCTGAGGGAGGGGCTTAATACTGAGAGAGAAGCTTTAAATGAAAGCGACCACGGGAGGAGACTGAGCGAACTGCTGGAAGGAGTGGGAGCTGGCCAGTAGAGGATCCTTTTAAACAGCAGAAAAGAAAAGCTGTTGAGAAGTTCCCCTCAAATTTCACTTGCCTCTTGCCCACGTCAAATCCGAAAGTTAAAAGGGAAACCAAGTTTGCTGCTGCATCAATCGTACTTTTACCCATCCAGCAGATAACTCAATTTCTTTCCAGGCTTAGGGCTTAGAAAAGCTCCGGGCCTTGCCACTTGATTTTTAGCCTGGGGGAATCGAAGTAGGAAAGCTGTTGTTTCTGATCGATCCCTTTTTCAAAATCTCACACCTACTCCTTCCTGGGACGCCATGTCTGCCAGTAGTTGTTTCAAGGACCGGTGCGTGTCTATCCTGTGCTGCAAATTCTGTAAACAAGTGCTCAGCTCTAGAGGAATGAAGGCAGTTTTGCTAGCTGATACTGAAATAGACCTCTTCTCTACAGACATCCCTCCTACCAAGTAAGTCATGCTAGTGGGCAACGGTAACCTTTAACTAAGTGGGGAGTGTCTGGCTTGGGTCTCTGAGAGGCAACGAGAGGTTATCATTTTGGTGTTCCAGCCCCTCCTAACAGTCTGACGATCCCCTTGGAGTGTATCTACGTTGGCAGACTGTCTGGACAAAGCCTGTGGTTTAGCCAGTGGTCCGTCCTATGTAATGCTAGTTCAATTACAGTCATATAACCACACATCCCTTAAGTTGGGTATCAGTCAGGTGCCCTGCCCAACCATCCTTTCTCACTGTAGACTAGCTACTCCGGGCGAGATTTTCTGAACTGTTGGAGAGCTGAGATCTTTTAAGTACTTTGTTTTTATCCATAAAGAAAACATCAAACATTTAAAACATATACACACACACAAAATCTGTTTTCTACCATAGTTTGCAATTTGGTGTACTGAATCAAACCAAATCTCTCTCATTCTCTTTTCTCTCTCTCTCAGACACTTAAAGTAGATTTTAGGAGATGAAAAGTGGAGCTTTAGCCTTAAAATGATCCTTGTCTCTCATAAGGCCTATTTGGGACAGTACACATTTGTTTGTATAATTAAACCCTTTTAAAACCTGTTTTCAACTACTTGCTTTTAAGTTGAGTCCTTAAAGATCTGCTTTGTATTTGGTAAAATAGCCATTTTATTTGACTCAAATACATCCTTTCTAGCTCTAAAAGATGCTTGTTCTTTCTTTGGTCAACTTATATGTGCCCTACATGATTTCAAGATTTAGTCCTAGGGACCAGCAGATGGCATGATGGTTAAATTGCTGGACTCCGACATAGTCAAACGCAGTTCTAGCCCTGGACCAGAAGCTTAAAACATTCTGGGTGTGTGTGCGTGCGTGCTCCTGCATGCCCAAAATCCTAAGAAGAGAATGGAGGAGAAGAGGTTGTGGTGTGGCTATCCCTCCTGAAGGGTAATTTCTCGTTTTCTGTCTGTCTCTCCAGTGAGCACACATGCCCTGTTAGCAAAAATCTCTCTTAAAAAAAAAATCTGTATCAAAACCTTATTATTAAACTGAAAGAGTAATTAATTATCCAAAATGTCTGCCATGTCCTTGGACACAGAGCCAGAAAAAACAGGCTAGTAACCATAATTCATTTAAAAGGAGTTTTAGGATCGTGATGGAAACTTTAAAAGTTTTTAAATATTCCCAGATAAAGTTGTGGGCTCTTGCTCCCTTGAAATCTTTTCTGAATTACATTACATGTGGTCATGCCGAACAGTAAAGCCAAAGGCTCTCATTTATTGCAGAAACAAATGGTCAGTATCTTCAGCCAGTGTGTGTATAAGCATATGTGTGTTGCAAAATAAAATAAAATACTAGACAATAAATGGTAGAATCTACTTTTGCAAAGGTCCTATGAGTTATTGGGTAGTGTTTTCTTTTTAGTAGCACATAAATACACAAGGATAACATTAGCCCATTCATCTTCCCAATAGTTAGGTGAAGTAATAAGGCCACCATAAGGAAAACTGACATGGATGAGTTGTTATAAATTAGTCCAGAGTCTAGATTAAAATCAGGTCTTTCGTAGTGTCACTCTTTCTTGTAAGTGTTGTCATAGCAATGGATTAATGTACTAAGATGTGTGTGAATCAATGAACACATAAGAGTTTTTAAATGGAAGTTTTATCAGATGTTTATGGTGAGCTCATAAATATTAACTGAGTCTTGCAGAATATACTAAGTTCTACTTTAGAGTCTCTTTCAGATCTTTGGATCAACCAATTTATGCTGTCACTATTAAAGTGCATTGGATGGCAAGGATATAGAGATTGGGTACCCTTGTGTACTGTGTGAAAATAAAATGGTATAGACACCAGCAAATGGGGTAGTGGTTAGTTGCTGGTCTCCCATGTAGTCAACTGCTGTTCCAGTCACAGACCCAATGGCTTAAAGCTGATGCCGAGTGCATGTGCATGCATGCTCAAGATCCTGAGAGGAAAATGGAGAAGGGGGTTTGGAGTGATTTCTCAATTTCTGTCTCTCTGTCTCTCTGGTGAGCGCACACACCCTAAGGCAAAAATTTATCTTAAAAAAAAAAAAGAAAGAAAGAAAGAAAGTAAAATGGTACAGCCATGATGGAAAACAGGATGGTAGTTCTTCAAAAAATTAAACATAGAATTAGCCTATGATCCAGTACTTCCATTTCTTCATATTATGTCCAAAAGAATTCAAGGCAGGATCTTGAAGAGACACGTGCACACCCATGTTCATAACAGCATTATTTACAATAGCCAAGAGGTGGAGTCAACAGATGAATGAATAAATAAAATGTAGGCTATACATACAGTGGGATATTATTTAGCTTTAAAAAGAAAAGAAATCCTGTCACATCTACAACATGGATGAACCTTGAGAACACTATGTTAAGTGAAATAAGCCAGTCACGAGAAGACAAATAGTAGATGATTCCATTTATGTTAAGTATCTAAAGTAGTCAAAGTCATAGAAACAGAAAGTAGAATGGTGGCCAGGGACTTGGGGGTGGGGGAGTGGAATGTTCTTGAAATAAATAAAGAGTTTCAGTCTTGCGAGACGAAAAAGGTCTGGAGATTGGTTGCACAGCCACGTGACTATATTTAACCCTTCTGATCTGTACACTTAAAAATGGTTAAGTTAGTATGGATTTGTTTTTTTGCCGTGATTACAGTTTTAAAAAGTACATTTGACTGTCAGTACTTTTTCCTCTCCAGTACAGTGGACTTCATCGGAAGATGCTATTTCACTGAAATCTGCAAATGTAAACTGAAGGACATCGCATGTTTGAAATGGTAATATGTGGCAATCGGCTAGAAAGCCCTGGGTTTGGAAGATGGATGTTGACCCCAAAGCACAGAGAAAGGTTCAGTGGGCTGCAACGAACACTATATAACCCATTCAATGAGCCGTTGAAAAACCATTTGTTACTAAGAACGTTTTTAAAAGGGTCTGTGATACTTCACATTTCTCTATGACTTTATGATTTTTTTTAAGTATATTCACAAGTACCTGCCTTAATTGTCAGAACGAGGCAATGTTGTTTGGGGAGAAAAACACTTGAATTTACAGTCATAAAAATCAGATTTGAGCCCTGGCCCTACCTTTCCTCTCTTGAGTAAATATAAACCTCTACACCTTTGAAACTCCTTCCTTATTTAATTTTTATTTTCTAGAAATAAAATGATATACTAGAAGCAAATTATAAATAAATATAAATTATATATAAACTGTATTTTTATAGAAATAATCTTCTGTATATAATGTTGTTGTGAAGATCAGTGAGTTCTGAATAGTAAAGGGCTTGATAAATTATAAATTACAACCCAAATGAGAACTATTGCTGCGGTAAGAGGTAGACAGATTTGTGTTATTCCCATTTTAGAGAGGAGGAAGTTGAGCTTTTCTTATTTATATGGGATTTGAATTATACAGTATAATTCTAATAATTTAAATTACCCAACTCATGTGCTAGTGACTAATTTGTTTTATTCATTCATTTATCCCAGCTATATTGAGGAACTACCATGTGCTAGTCATTATCATAGAAACACAGAAATAAACAACACAAAGTCACTGACTTTTGAACATTATATTCCAGTGGGAAGACAATAAATCAATAAAATATTTAAATCAATAAGATAGTTAATATAGTGACAAGTACTCCAAAGGAGATAATACTGATAAATAATAATAAGGAAGCACATTTTAAAAAGTGAAAGAAATAAGTTAATTTTAATCTTTCTTTTTTTCATATACTTTGCAATAGGGCACACTTGCCAGAGACAGAGAAAAAGGGAAAGTGAAAAATCTCCCTCCCCGCCAGGAGATGGCCACATCACAATCCCTTCTCCTCCATTCTACTCTTAGGATTTGGAGCACATATGTGCACACATCTGCCTGGCATGTTTTCAGGTCCGGGACTTGAACCACAGAGTAGGCCACGTGGAATCCAGCCACCTTAACCACCGTGCCACCTAACTGGCTCCATATATTTTATTTAACCTAACATATCTAAAATTATTGTCATTTCAACATGTAACTGACATATATGATTATTGAGATATTTTCCATTTTATTGTTTCTTGTCTTTGAAATCTGGTGTACATTTTATACTCACTTACACTATTCAGGCCAGCCACAGTTCAAGTCCTCAACGGCCACATGCAGCTAGTGGCTATTGCTTTAGGCAGTACAGATCTCAATGTTGGTTCAGAAGGGATTTGATTTTAATTTTTGGCCAACAGGAAGTCATTGAAGGGGTTTTAGCAAGAAGCCAAAATAATCTGATGTCTCCCTACTGGAATGTTACTCTGAGAACAAGGACTTTGTTTTGTCCACTGCTATATTCTTAGCACCTATACCAGTACCTAGCATATAGTAGATGCTCAATAGACATTAGTTAAATTAGTTACTTTGTAATTTTAGTTCAATGAGTGAATGAATGGATGAATGAATGAATATCAGTGGTAACACAAAGCCATAGAGTTTATTCTTGCAATGTAACTTTCAGTTCAGTCCAAGAACAATTTTTGTTCTCATTTGTTTACCTTTTACAGGTAGTATGATTAGAAGACATATTTTAGGTGGGTTGGTACCTTTTATAGTATTCTTTATACAGACTCACAAAAGTGACTGACTCCCACAGTTCATATAACTCAGTTATAAATAGTTCATGTTGCCATTTTGGGGGGAGTATTAACTAAAACATTCCCTGTATGTTCACTCCATTTGACATGTGACTAGCCAGTAAAAAAAAAAAAAAAAAAAAAAAAAAAAAAAGAATTGTGAAAGAATGAGGTGCTTATAATCAGCCGGCTGGCTGATACTTAAGGCAGTAAAAACTTTTGCAACTTTCTCTAGAGGCTGAGAGTTTGCTTTGTTGCTGAATTCCTTCAAAAGCACCAAAACTAAAAGTAGAGCGGCCTGCTTGTGTTTGGTTTGCAGGGTCTCATGCTGTCTTCCTCCTCCTCCATCTGCTGAAATAGTTCTTAGGTACATGGGACTAGAATACATAAGAATTCAACTTGCCACAGTCCTAGGGAGAGCAAAAACCTTTACCCACAGACCGGAGTTTACTTCATGTATTGTGTTTGTACAGCACATCGGCTTTGGGTGTTTTACAGAACAAGTCACAATCTTACGACACCCAAAAGCAGCTTCTTCATAAAATAATAAGAAATATGAGAATATGTTAGTATTATTTTACTTAAAAACCATTTTCTCACTTGATGATAGAACTGCAAATAAATACCATCCCCAAGATCCCAGCAATGCAGGTTGTTTGGAAGAAATGAGGTCTAAAATGTAGGATCTATCTATTTAAATTAGCTCATAAAAATGTTTATCTGCCAGGTATCACATGATCTCTGATAACATTTATTTTCTCTGTTAGTGGGAACATTGTAGGTTATCATGTGATTGTCCCATGTAGTTCCTGCCTTCTTTCCTGCAACAATGGACACTTCTGGATGTTTCACAGCCGGGCAGTATATGGAATTAACAGACTAGACTCCACTGGTAAGAAACAACTGACTTAAACCTGCCCGTAACATTTCTAATGCATCGTTATCTGAGTAGACCTCCCAGTAGATCATTTCAGGATTATTCAGAGACCTTCTTAGCAAGGTTGGTTTTCAGACATTACTTTAAAAAAAAACATTAACTATAGGGCCAGCAGGTGGCATAGTGGTTAAGGTACTGGACTTACACATGACTGTCTGTGGTTGGAGTCCTGGATCGGCGGCTTGAGTCTTATGGCAGGTGTATGTGCATGTGTGCCCAAAAAATCCCAGGAGGAGAATAGAGGGGAAGGGATTGTGGCCTGGCCATCCTCCCAAGGGCTGATTTCTCACTTTTTCTCTCTCACTGTTTCTCTCTTTCTCTTTCCAATGAGCACATGCACCCTGTGACAAAAGCCTAAAAAAAAGAAGGGGAAGAATTAGCCAAAATTCATTATTATTTCTGTTTGCCATTGTATGTTAGGCCTCAAACTTGGTTGAATTTCTTGGTCTTTCTAAATTAATATTTTAGTTGCTCAAAACAGCTGTCTTGAGAATTTTTGAAAAATTTAGATTTGGTAGTTGTGTGTGTGTGTGTGTGTATGTGCACACATGGGCACGCACGTGTATATGTGTGTACGAAAGGCTGGGGCAATTGGGTTGGAGAGGAGGAGGACTAAATAACTTTTGCATTTGGTGATGCTTCAGGATAAAAATGGACATTTTGAGGCCAGCCATAGTGATGTGACAGTCAGTGCTCCATGATGTTAAAGCTACCTGGGAGGGTCCCATGTTCACATCCCAGGATCTTCCTGTGCACTCTGGGCAAGCATATGTGCCTTTGACCCTGGCTGACTGAGACTGGGGGTGAACTATGGCATGTCTCTCTCTCTCTCTCCCTGCCTCTCAGTCTGTTTTTCTGTCTCATGGAAGCAATAAATAAACTTCATAGATTTTTGATGTCTATATTAATAAGCCAGAATAGAAGTTTAGTCAAGGGAAATAGTTAACACAAATATGTCATACTACTATTATAGAAAGAAAATAAATCAATTCTTTTTTTTTAAAGAGAGATTTTTTTGCTATAGGACATGTGCGCTCACCAGAGAGACAGAGACAGAGAAACAGAAAGTGAGACATCATACCCCAGTGGAGATAACCATGCCACAATCCGTTCTCTCCCATTCTCCTCTTGGGATTTTGGGCATGCACGCACTTGCGCCTGGCCTGCGTTTTTTATTTTATTTTATTATTTATTTATTTATTTTCTGGCCTGAGTTTTAAGCTGCCAGATCCTAGACTCCAACTGTGGCCAACTACATGGGAGTCCAGCGACGTAACCATTATGCAATCTGCTGGTCCCTATCATCAATTCTTTTTTTTTTTTTTTTTGAGAGGTTTTTCGCTATAGGGCGCGTGCGCTCGCCAGACAGACAGAGAGAGACAGAGAAGCAGAAAGCGAGAAATCACCCCCCAGGGGGGATGGCCACGCCACAATCCCTTCTCCTCCATTCTCCTCTCAGGATCTTGGGCATGCACGCACACGCGCCCGGCGTGAGTTTTAAGCCACTGGGTCCGGGATGCGAACCACGGTTGACTACGGGGGAGTCCAACGACATAGCCATTACGCTAACTGCTGGTCCCCCCTATCATCAATTCTTAAAAGGTAGTTATATAATTTTTTTTCTTTTTTTTTTTTTTTTTTTTAGGATTCTGCCATAGGGCATATGTACTCACTGGAAAGAGACAGAAAGGGACAGAAAGTGAGAAATCACCCCTCAGGGGGATGGCAATCCCTTCTCCACCATTCTATCTGCTCTTAGAATTTGGGGCAACACACACATGCACAAGTACCCAGCATGATTCTCAAGCTGCCAAGTTCTAGACTGGAACCATGGTGAGCTATGTGGAAATCCAGCAGCTTAACCACCTCACCACCTGCTGGTCCCTATATAATATTTTTTTATATTGTATAGAATCATTCAGTTTTGTTATAGTACAATATTTAATACCTATTCGCAAAACAGACAAAATTGACACTAAGGAATTTGACAATTTATTGATAAGTTGGCATTAATACTCCTGGTACGTTGTAGTTTCTTTGGATCATAAAGCATATTCTTTATTTGAAAAATATGATTTGCTAGGGCCAGCAGGTGGCATGGAGGTTGAGGTGCTGGATTCCATATGGCCAACTGTGCAGTTTAAGTCCCAGATTAGCAGCTTAAAGATCACACTGGGCACGTGTGCATACATGCCCAAAATCTCAAAAGGAGATTAGAAAGAGAAGAGATTATGGTGTGTCCCTTCCCCAGGGGGTGGGTTTCTCACTTTTCCTCTTTCTCTGTCTCTCTCTCTCTCTAACAGTTGCACACACCTTACAGCAAAAAACTAAATCATATATATATATATGTATATATATATATATATATATATATATATATATATATATATTTACACACACATATATATATGTTTATGTGTGTGTGTGTGTGTGTGTGTGTGTATTTAGTTGTTGGGAAAGCCATACACATTTTTGCATACAAAGATACTTTATGACTTTCCTGACAACTTAATATATATGATTTGCTGTCACAGACCAAAAGATCATAAATTATCAGGGTCTTTAAGCCCTCCAGTTTTGCTTGGGTTTTCATAGACTGTAATTTTTTGTTTGTTTTTGGTTTTTATTTGAGATTGAACTGTTGCTCTCAATCCATCATTGGTGAGAAGGAAATCTTAATTAAGACTCCAGTATGTTAAAAAGGCCATTTTCAGGCAAGGACTCATCTGAATTCTCCTAAATGGGATATAGGTTCCTAATTTAGGCATCCAGGTTTATAATTGTGCTACTCATGGGACACATTAAAGGAAGTTTCTGCTTTGATACTATTTTTCCTGCTTCATAGAATTCAAAACATAGGGCGGAGATTTCTCAATTTTGATTTACTTTTTAATATTGGTCAATTTTTCAAAGATAAAAGCCCAGTGTTCTTCCATTTGCACTGAATCTAATCCATGAGAAACAGATGTATCACAGGATTTCCTTCCTCCCTTCTTAACAGAGAAAGGAAGGTGCTGCTTCTGGCTGATCTGATCTCTTGGTTTATTTTTTCTCCTTTGAACCAATTGTGCTAAGCTGCTTCATGGCTCTGAGTATTGACTCCAAGAATATCAAATTTCTCCTTTGTAACCCTAATACTATGATTTAAAGCAAGATTGTCTAGATGCTTGGTGTAAAAAGGGGATTTCTGATAGTGTTAGAACTGTCCTTGAATCATCGAATCAGCAGCATCAAAGGAACACATCGACAAGCTTTATGAAAGTCTAGATGTAGACTGAAAAGGGTACCAGAAGATTTATGTACTAGGCTAACCTGGACATACAAACCTCACCACCACAACTGGACCAGGGGGATGTTTTTTATTATACACAAGTCAAACGCCCCCCAAATTATAGAAAATAATATGATAGATACCTATATCCCCACCAGCATCAATTAAGTGCTAATCTCTTGCCTAATTGGTGTCTGAGGCCACTCTCTACCAAGACAGACAGTTGGTTACTTCTACCTTTTCATCAGTGTAACACTCCGCATCCTCATTCACATCTCCTTGGCTGCCCTGTGCAAGGTGGGCAGTGGGAGGAAGGGACGAATGCTGGGATGTATTTGCAAAATAAAATTTCTTAATTCACACAATGGAATAATCTACAGCAACAGAAATAAATTAGCTAAATTTACATGTCAACATAGATACATCTCAAAAACACAATGAGAAAAGTGAATTGGAAAAGCTATGTGTAGTGTACATTTTAAGGATGTAAAACAATAATATATATCATCTCTGGTTGCACACATTTGTAATCACAAAAGTAAAATGACTCACAGTGTGCTTGTTGGGGTGGAAACTAAAATCAAACGTAATCTCCAAATCCTGCCTCTTTCCGTTCCACCATGAGGCCACGATCTCAGAGTGGGTAACAAGTCACTGAGTCTTCCTTGTGTCCCTACTGATTAATGGACACTGGAGATGTGCTTTTCTTTCTTTGTTTTGTCTTTTTAAAGAATTATTATTATTTCTATTTTAATTTGCTATAGGGCACATGCACTCACCAGAGAGAGAGAAAATAAGAAAGCAAGATGCTAGGTCTAGGACTCAAACTGCAGTTGGCCATGTGGGAGTCCAGTGCCTTAACCACCATGCCACCTACTGGCCCCAACATATGCTTTTCTTGTTGAACTTCACTGACTGCAGTCAGTTTTTTCAGTTTAGTACTTTTAAGTTATAACATAATGACACTCAATAAACAATCTCATTGTCCTCTGCCGTATATCTGATCCCGTACTATAGACCTGGACTTGATGCTTCAATATGAAATCTTGATAAGATTTTAGAATGTCGTTTTGTTTATTTCAGTACTTGCTGGAATCTGATCCTACAGTTTACAGTTCTGCCTTGACAGTCCTAGACTGAAACCCACATATATCAAAGATTATACTACATATTATAACTGGTTCCAAAACCTTGTTATTGTTGTTCTTTTTTTTTTTTTTTAATCAGAAAAAAAGGCAACTTCTACTTCTATCTTTAGTGAGGAGATGAAGAGACTTTATGCAGGACATTTCCCTGAACCCTCTAAAGAGGCACTTAACTCTAAAAAGATCTTGTGATAGCTCAGTTATTAAAGATCATTAAGGGACCAGCAGAGAGAGTATTGGTTATGTCGCTGGACTTCCACATGGCTGACCATAGTTCAAGTTCCAGAACCAGTGGCTTGAAACTCATGCCAGGCATATGTGCATGCATGCCCAAAATCCTGAGAGGAGAAGGGATTGTGGTGTGACCATCCCCCCTGGAGGGTGATTTCTTGCTTCCTGTCTCTCTGTCTCTCTGGCAGGTGCACACGCTCTATACCAAAAAATAACTCTCTTAAAAAAATGATCATTGAAATAGATTAGAAAGCTATCAGTGTAGAGTAACTATGGCATAATGCAGGTAGAGGCAGAGTTTAAGTAAATGGATTCCTGAGACCCTTGTGAGTTCTAAGATTCTAGAATTTAAGACCTTGTTTAAAAGGTTTAAAGAATGTTTATGTCCTAGGTGGATAATATCAGATAATTTTATTTGCAGTGCATTCTGTAGTAGCTATTCCCTTTATGTTAACAGTATGGTTTATATAGAATGTTAACATATACAGTTTCATATATCTTGTTCTGAGTTATTGCAGTAGTGAGCACTAAAGAATTTTATGACCTTTTATTTTCAGGTATAAACGTCCTACTTTGGGGCAACTTGCCAGAGATAGAAGAGAGTACAGATGAAGATGTGTTAGATGTCTCAACCGAGGAGTGTATTAGATGAGTGGGATTATATGTGTTATCCAAACGTTTCCCTATTTAAAAAATATATTCATGGTTCAACTTTTCAATGGTTAGTAAGGATCTGTCAGTGATTTCTTTTTTTGGAAAACAAAAACAGAGCATTTGTCGATCTATTTATTTGCCGTCTCAAATTAATGACCTCAGCCTAATTTAAGTCAATAGTGTTACTCTTTGCTTCAACATCTTCTGTCTCCCCATTTTTCTGCCCAGTATTGGTGTGCTCTTAAATTCGTATAGAAGATTCTTTCACGTGTCTCTCAGCTACCTCCAATCTAGGGTAATTTTTCATACAAATGACCGCCAGACATCATTAATTCTACATTTCCGAATAAAGGGTTACTACCCACACATATACTGACCATGCATATTATCAAGCTCAACTGAATATTAGCAAGGAATTAAAAAAAAAATAAAAAAAAAACAGGCCCTTAGGTTTTCATAACGGAGATACTGACAATAACTGCTTTAATATGGAGCAAGACTTTGTAACTGACAACTAGAATAAATTAAAAGTTTAAAATATGTGAAGGAATCCTCTTGGTTCCTAAGCATGACATCAGATAAATGACTATCAGACAAGGGTCAATGTATACTGTTTATCCATGGTATTTATTTACATTTTTCTAAAGCCATTATGGATACTGTATTCTAAAAGCCACATAAACTAAACTGCCTTCTCTAAGTGATCCCATTCCCCTGGGCTTTCTCTGTAAATAGCAAATTTTAAATGAGTAGTCTCAGTCCCAACCTTTACATAGAAAACGACTGAAGAAGTGGTTTGCTTATGCTGTTGTGTATGATAAAGAGTAAGAGTTTTGTTTTATTTTGTTTTTAAAGCTGCATTCAGAGCCACACAGAAATAGGAAACTGGGATTCTGTTGGATTCTGGTTTTATGTTAAGCTAAAATCAAGGGATCTCCTCAGCTAATATCTCCATCTGGGGTGTTTTGTCAATAATGATTCCAATGCAGAATACATTGAGCTTTTGTAAATAAAGTTTGTTCTAAAAATGACCATCCTTCCTTTAATGTTTTATTATACCCAATGATCTTACCTAAAACTATAGAAAGAGTATATAGATTATAAGGGCTAATGTGAACTGATTACCTGTATGTACCAGACATTGCTTAGTGCTTTGCACATTTAACTCACTCATTCCACACGACAAACCTAGAAAGCAGGTACCATTATGGTTCCTTTTTTACTGATAAGATAGGTGAGATACAGGGAGGGTAAGTAACTTGGCTAAGGTCACATTACAACATCATTCAAACTACATCAGCAGGCTGACTCCAGGGCTCCTGCTCCTAATCTTTATGCTGTACCTCCAGACGTGAATCGGTTATTATCTTACTTAACCAACTGCATGCTGGGCAACTAACTAGATTGTTATGAATCCCAGGCTAGGGCAAGAGGGACTGATTTGAAGGTTAAACAAACTTATACTGGATCTTAGGCAAAGGTGACCTGTGGGCATTGAAAGAGTATTTGCCATAAACCAAGTTGCTTCTGGAAATGCCATTACTAGCACCTGGAGAGCTTTCCAAGGGTCTTTAGCTCTGACCATCAACACTGACAGAGTGTCACCGAAAAAAATGAGTTTAGAACAGTTTGTGTTTTGGATGTATTTCCCTTTAACCTAATCTCTTAAATTCTTCCTAGAACACAGTGGCATAATGGATGAGAGAGAGAAAAAAATAAGTTGGTACTGTATTGTATACTTCTTCAGTAACCTGTTCAATTAGAGAAGAAAAGCTTACTGCTAAGGGGAGAATGTGGCAAGTTTAAAATCCCATAAAGTTCATCTGGTTTCCGTTCAGCTCATGCCATCAAAGGCTATGGTTGACTGTGGGGCTCTTCGAAGAAAAAAAGTGAGACAGAGATGCACCGATTGCAGCAAGTCCCAAATGTGATTCCACTCCAGCTGGAGAATATTCCAAATCACTCAGCAACCTTTGGCTAACTGGGAAGGCCAATGGGAAGTCCAATTTTAAGTAGAAAATGGATTAATAAAGTTTTATCTAGAGAAATATATTCATGACACCATTTTTTAATAAAAGTGAATTAATATACATTCTGCAAAGAATGTATGTAATTCATGAATCATGTGTGTGGATTTCCCATACTCTTTATTTTTTAACTTCGCTATAGGTCACATGAGCTTGCCAGAGACAAAGAAAGAGAGAAGATGAGAAAGCAGCCCCCAAGGGGGCATGGCCACCCCATACTTTCTTCTCCTCTATTCTCTTTCATTCTCCTTTTGGGATTTTGGGCATGTACACACAGATGCCTGGTGTGTTTCTCAAGCTGCCAGGTCCAGGACTCAAACCTCACAGTCAGTCATGTGGAGTCTAGCCACCTTAACTACAATCCCACTGGCTGGCTCTAGCATAATTCTTAGGCCTAGAAAACCCACTTATGCTTTCTTTGGTCCTCTTTTAATAATTTATTCAGTTCAGCAAGCGTGTATTATTTTCCTGTATGGGCAAAAATTGCACAGTGACATGCTCACACTTGCTTTCACAGAGTACATAGCAAGTCGAGAAGAGAATAGCACCCTAAGGGTCTATCGAACTCATCAGGTCAAGTGATGGAACAAAGGCATACTTAAAGTGCTATGTCTCTATGGAAGAAAGAATGATCATTCTGAGTAATAGAAGACAGTGGGAGTTGAGAAAGTCACAGAGAAGAAATGATACTTGAGACAGGCTTTCAAGCACAATCAGGAATCTGCCAGCTGGGATGAGAGTTTTGAGCAGAAAAAAAATAGTATAAATAAGCAGAAGGGGGTTTAAAAGAATCTGCCTTATATAGAAGGGTATGGTCTCCCCTAGCTTCCAAGAAATGAACTCATCAGAGGATGATGGGGGCAAGACCGTGGCACACAGTGAAATGCAGCTCTGTGAGGCTGCTCCACGTGGAAAGTGTCCAGGTTTGTGCTGGAACCTCCTTGAATATGCTGGACATGCACTTACCCATAATCTGGGGCTGGATGTGGCTGAGAGTGGATCTCGACTTCAAAACTCTGGCAGTGGTGCTCTCTCTCTGGCTCTTTCCCTTTGTCTCATCTCTCTCACTCACAGAAGAAATAAACTTTTAAAAAGAAAAAGGAATGTATTAGAAGATGAGATAACAAGGAAGAGTAGAATCACATTATGAAGGATAGTTTATGCCATTGTAAATTTAAACCTGATCCGTAGCAACATAGAGGAGAATAAAATTATCTAATTTAGGATGATAGTTCCCATGGTAAAGTGTAATCAAGGTTAGTTTTCCTAATGTCCTTTTTTCTTTCTTTCTTTCTTTCTTTTTTAATTTTTATTTTTTTCTGATGCACTTAACAACTTGACTAAGGAAATTTATTGCCTTTACCCTAAGAACCTAGGAAGTCCTTTGAGTTCCCAGAATTTCTTGTCTTTCATGGCACATCTGGTCTGCAGTTGGGCACTGCCTTCTCCTTCCCTCATCTTGTCATTCCTGAAGTTCAGGGAAGAGCCAGTGAGTCATCAACTCATCCACCTTGGCTTTTTCTGTACTTTATCTTTTTCCTTCAAGCCAGATTCTCAACCTCAAATTCAGGCTCTGTTGAGGCATCTTGGGTAGGGCTTAATCTTAAAGCCCTAATATTTTGAATAATCTCTGCCTCTAAAAACTAGGTGTTTAAATACTAGTAATTTAGGGAGATTTTTAAAGTACTATTAAAGAACTACTCTTTAGTAGAACTACTAAACAACTCTTTAGTAGTAGAATTACTCTTTAGTAGTTCTTTAAAATCTCTGACTCAGTAGAACCTCTGAGTCACATATGACTGATTAAGAATAATCTATATTGCTTTTCTTCAGTGAGGAGGAAGTGACCGTAATATATGAGCCATGGTATATAAAACAACAACTAACTAATCAGAACACAAATGGGGAGGAGGGGGGAGAAAGATAGAGGAAGATGGATTGGTCTTGCTTGGGTGGTGAATTATTCAGTGAAGACTTTCCCTATTTTAACATTCATGCTTATAAAAGGAAATAATTTCCTTCTTTCTCTCTCACTCTCTCTCTTTTAACCTTAAAAGCAGCCTAAACCATAGTTTCTTTCTTGCCTGGTATTGAGTGTATGCCAAATCTACCCTACACTGCACAGATGGAAAAAATTAGTCTATGTCTGTGGTACCTCTGGGGTTGAATATTTTTAGTACTTAAATCTTTAGCCAAAGATTCTTTCTTCCAACACTCTCAAAGAATCATTTTATTGTTATCCAATGGACAAACTCACAGAAACAAAATAAATAATATGTTTTCTGTTTATCTCTTCATAGGTTTTGAAAGCTTTCACAACATACTTAATTAATCCTCAGAATTACCTTGGGCATTATCATTCCCATATCACAAATTAAGAAAGAAAACCTAGTCCCAACACCCAGGGAGTCAGAAGGTCTAAGCTTAATTCTGAGTCTTCTCATTTTGGTTTAGGGTTCTCTCCTACCTCCCTGAGTTACCCTAAACAGATCTATTTTTTCCTCATTACTTATAATGCTTAATACAAATTTTGTCTTTCAACTTCAAAGCCCAGCTACTTTCACTAATTAATCCATTCAACAAGTACATATTGTTTGTCTATGGTGGACAGATGCTGAAGGTACAGAGCTAAGACGAAGCCCCCGCTCTCCTGTGGAGTTAACTTCCTAGCTAAGGAGAAGGAAGAAATAAGCTAGCATTATTTCTACGTGCTTACTGTATGTCAGGCATTGTTCTCGGTGGTGTACATGAATGGATGAGTAGGACCTGTTATTCTCACCATCCAGATCAGGAAACTGAGACATAGAGGGGCTAAAAAACAGGCCCGAAGTCACAATCAGTAAATGACAGCACTCTAAGATATGGAGAGGCCAGAATTCATTCGCTTAAAGACTGTGCTTCTTTTTATTTTTCAATGTAGTTGTCTTCCATTCGAATAAAGTTAAGTTTTCTGCTTTGCAATCTTTATACACCTTTTCATATTAGACCTTAGTTTACATTTGTTTCCAATTGATATAAAGACACCAGTATCTCCTTTTTCAATTAGGGAGACTTAGTTTACATGTAAATGATAAGAATATTAGTCTTGGGGCCAGCAGCTGGCATGGACTCCCACATGGCCAATTGTGGTTCAAGTCCCAGACCTGATGGCTTGTTTACTCACTTTCCCTTTCTCTTTTCTTTCTCTCTGGTAAATGCACATGCCCTACAGCAATCTTTAAAAAAATAGTAATAATAAATAAAATTAAATAATTATTTTAAAAATTAAAAAGAATGCTAGTCTTATACACTGGAGAAAGGAAAAAATATGTAAAACTCCGACTTTGCTGTACTTCTATCTAAAAATCAAGTCTTTTTTTCCTAGTCCAGATTTTTTATCTTATAAGTAACAAAGGTTCATCAAAGAGTAAATATTATACCTGTTTTTTAAGCTATCCATGTGTCTCAAATAGTATAATGAAAACTAAATTAAATGGCTACCTTTTGCAAATTGCTCTATTCTCAGCCTATTTTATAAACTGGTATTTAAAATCTATTCACATGAAATTTCAGAAGCAGGCTTGCCATAAATGAGAACTACTAAATCTTCATAACAAGAAAATGTATTTATTGTAAGGAAAGCAAAAACAGGTATCAAATCTATATTCAAATTTTGCCTTTTAAGATTAATAGAAGAGTGGGTTGACAAACAGCTAATGATTAATTGAACCTGCCAAATACAGACATCACTGACGTTTGCCCATCAGAATGTATCTCTGTACCTTCATTCACGCAAATCATTTCCTCTGGAAAGGGGCCCATGGTAAGAGTGGGCATATGGGAATGATTCACTTGGAGGAAAGTTGTACCCAGAAAATCAAAACAGTTTGTTTTCTGTCTCTATATCCTTGCCATAATTTTTCTACCCAAAGGAACCACCTGCTATTATGGCTATGACACCTGAAAAGCTTTCTGTATATTGTAGGAGATTGCTCACGCGTGGGTGGATTTTCAGGCTGTTCAGTGGTATTTTAAAAAATAGTTCTTTTGGTGAGATATTCTCAGAGACTGGAACATTGCCTTGTCTTATCAAAATTGCTCTGTAGCCTTGTTCACAAATATCCTAGAACACTGAGCTACAGATGGAATTCAGTGGAAGACATACTGAGCTAATTTCCTTTGCGTGACATTACCCAGAGAAATCAAGCTGTCAGTATCCTGAAGAACAAGCCCTCAAAGAGAAATGGTGGCCAAAGCCATGGGAAGCAGGAATAATTGAAGAGCTTGCCCTTCGAGAGCTTCCCCTATCCTCTCACATTGTCTTTTCTAACGAAAATTTGTTACAAAACAAACAAATAGGCCCACCATGTTTGACTTGGGGTAGTTGTCCAGTGATACATAAAGATGGAAAGTATTAGATTGAAAAAGCCTTGAATCCTAAATCTTTCTTGATATTCCAGAATACATTCATAAGCAGGAATGCCAGAAACAAGGAATTTTCAGCATATAGAACGTAATACGCTGGGCTAAGTAGAGATAATCATCTCTAAATTATGACTTTTCTTTATTAAACATTAGTTCAGTGATTTAAAAATATTTGATGAGCATCTTTTGTGTATAGGTACTATTTTAAGTGATACGTAGTGAAAAAATATTTTTTAAAAGTTTTTTCCATGCCTTCCTGCAGTGCATAGACTAAAAGACTAAAAGTTGTATTTCCTAGACTCCCTTGCAGCTAGGAATTTAGACATAATTTACTTTTGCTAGTTTTAAGTACTTGGATAAGTCTTAATTTCAGAATTAACTTAAGTGGAGAAAAGATGACAATACATTTATTATCTATTTTGCTCATTTAAAATGACTCTGTGGTGGGACCAGCAGATGGCGTAGTCATTATATAACTGGACTCTCACATGGCTGACTGTGGTTCAAGTCCCAGACCCAGTGGCTTGAAACTCACACCAGGTTCTTGTGCATGCAAGCCCACGATCTCTGGAGGAGAATGGAGGAGAAGGGATTGCGGCGTGCCATCCCTCCTGAGGGGTGATTTCTCACTTTTCCTTTCACTGTCTCTGTCTCTGTCTCTCTCTGGAAAGCTCATGTGCCCTACAGTAAAAACCTTTAAAAGAAAGACTGTGGTAAGATTCTGAGGTTAACAGATCTTATGCGACATTCTGATGCCCAGATCATAATTAAGACAGTATGTTTTTGGAGCTAAAGTTGATGGCTTCTTGATTCTTAGCTTCTAGATCCTGGCAAAAGTAGCAGTTCTTCCAGCAGTCCAGTTCTGTATTATTCTGGGGTTCATTTCTGGAGGCCCTGACTAGAACCTGCCCTTTAACTCCCAACAGTTTTGTAAGCCCTGGATTCACTGATGTTTCAGTTATCAGTTCCTGTGTTAAAAATGCCCCCAAATTTAGCTTGACTGGGCATTGTTTCTGCTGTTCCCACCTAGCTTTGCATGCATGGTTGTATTCAGCTGACAGCTATACTAGACCAGAAAGTTCTAGGTGGTATCATTCATATGCATGGTATTTTGGCAGGGATGCCTTAAAGATTGTACTCTCCCTCTACATGTCTCTCATTCAGTAATCTAACCTGAGCTTTTTTTTTTTTTTGGAGAGGTTTTTGCCAATCAAATGTTGGCGTGCGCTCGCCAGACAGACAGAGAGAGACAGAGAGATAGAAAGCAGGAAATCACCCCCCAGGGGGGATGGCCACGCCGCAATCCCTTCTCCTCCATTCTCCTCTCGGGATCTTGGGCACGCACGCACACGTGCCCGGCGTGAGTTTAAGCCGCCGAGTCCGGGACTCGAACCGCGGTCGACTTCGTGGGAGTCCAGCCACATAGCCATTACGCTAACTGCTGGTCCCTTAACCTGAGCTTTTTAATATGATGGTTGTCTTCCAAAAGGCTGAAAATGGGAACTGCAAAGCCTCTTAGGGCTAGGTCTGGAAGTCACATGGCATCACTTCTGCCTCATCCTATTGGTCAAAGTTAATCAGGGTGGATCCATGTTCAAGGGGATGGAAAAATAGGCTCTTTTCATGGAGTTGTAGAAGAGTCACATTGTGGGACCAGCAGATGGCATAATGGTTACATTGCTGCACTCCCACATAGTCGACCGTGGTTCGAGTCCCAGACCCAGTGGCTTGAAACTCGCACCTGGAAGATGTGCATGCATACCCAAAATCCATAGAGGAGAGAGGGATTGCAGTTAGCTGTCACCCTTGGGGGGTGATTTCTCGCTCTCTGTCTCTCCAGTGAGCACACACACCGTATAGCAAAAATCTCTCAAAAAAAAAACAAAAAAACACAAAAAACAAAACAAAACAAAAAAACAGTCACACTGCAAAAAGATGTGTAGGATAGAAAATATTACAATATTATTGCAGCCTACCGCAACTGAATTACATTCATTTCTGCTTCAAAAGGCTAGAATGGTGCCTGTTATCTGCAACTGAATTGTGAATGATAAAGAAAGCAAGCAGTGAGACCAGATAGGAGGCTATTAGAGTAGCCCATGGAATAGAGAAAGATTTGGAATATATTTTGAAAGTAAATCCTGACAGGACTCTGTTTGGAAATAAGTATGGGAAAAGTAAGAAAGCTGTCCAAGATGGAATCAAGAATAATTTCCAAGTTTTGGAGTGGTTATGGTACTCTTTACTGAGATAAAAAAAGGACAAGTTTATAGAGAGAAAATTAGAGTTTCTTTTTGAATATGCCTAACCTACATCATTAGGCAGCTGGATCCAAGATTTTGGAATTTTAGGAAAGTGATACAGGCTACAGATATAAAGATGAGAGCTATCTGCATAAAAAAGGCATTTAAAACCATGAGATAATTTTATCTACAAGGGAGAAGTTTAGATAGAGAAGAGATTGAGCCTTGGAACACAGCAAAGTTTAGACAGAGGCAAGACAGATGAGAAGAATCCACTTTAGTTTATATAAGAACCCCTGGAGATACTTGTACCAAGGTAGATTCCTAGTCCATCAATTCTGATTTGGATCTAATATGGAAGCCTAGAAATCTGCATTGTCAATAATTTAAGTTTTGGGTTTTTTGTTTGTTTGTTTTGTTTTGCCAGAGAGAGTATGCACTCACCAGAGAAAAAGAGCAAAAGAAAGTACCCCTCCAACAGGGCATGGTCACACCACAATCCTGTGTACACAAATGCCAGAGTGGTTTTTAAAGTCACCAGGGCCATGACTTGAACCGCGGTTGGCCATGGGGGATTAGGGCTCCCAAGGCACAGTGCTTAACCACTGCGCTAGCCCAACAATTCAGACCATTCTGAAGAGTGTAATTTATGAGTGTCTTTTCAAAAACACTGAACTAGACTACCGTTGTCTATGAATACCTTTCATGGGTCTTTAAGTTTCAGTATACATCTTTTCATTCTCCCCACTTCTCTCATCCATCATGCATGAGGGACTTTGTAAGATGCTGAGGAGGAAAGCTGGGCCTTTTCTTTTTACTAATTGCCTTTTGCATGGCGGGTAAAAGCAAACTGCGAACTGTTAGGACGTAGAAAGAAGCTATAAGCCAGAAAAATAGTGTCTCTTTTCTAAGAGAGGTGCATTCTCCTTTAAAATCCAGTCTGAGGCCCTGTGGTAACACTCAGTAGGGCAAAACCAAGAGCAAAGTCAACATGTCTTTGTTTCTTAATTATAAGCAGCATGCACTCCTTCCACATCTCAGGGTGTGATGAGCAGTCATACGCCCCCCAGTGTTTCAGGGAGGGTTTAGAAGATTAGATGAAAAGAAAACGCTTAGCAGCCTGCTGTAGCTTTTACTTTCCTATCTATCAAAATTAATGCTGATTAGGCCTCTCCAAAGGGAAAAAGCCCAACCCTGTTTAAACCATTATTGATACAAGACTGAATTCTTACTGACAGTGAACCTGTATTTGTGAAACAGACAAATGTGAAGATATTTTTATTCTCTCTAGTCAGGGACTGTGATCAAATGTTGTTGGTGGTAAAATGATACAGACATATTCTCCTTTTATTCAGTTCCGTGGTTGCAAGGGGGCCTGAAGCAGCATGAGCGATGTGCTGTAATAATGATTGCATTGATTAAGTGCCAATTACTCCTGGAGACTTTTCAAAGGCCTCTGCTGCAGAGTTGAAAGTGGGCTTTCTGTCTGATATTAGATCAGATCTTTGTAATCCTAGGCGATAGCTGGTCTGGGATCTCTAGCAATTACCACGTCATGTACTTAAACCAACAGCATGCTTAATATTATAACAAGTCTCCACACCCACCATGAAGCATGACTCAGAATCTGTTTCCCCTTCTGCAACCCTGCTCACATGAACCTGAGCTTCTGACTTATAGATGACTAAGGTGAATCATCCTCAGTGGCGTGGGGGCAGTCATCCAGCGAGAACCAGATCGCCTCCACAACCAGTGCCTGTCTGGAGGGATGATGGCTCTGCTGGGCCCAGCCAGAGGTCAAGTTACCTGTCTTGCCATTCCACTGGGTATTAATCTTCTGTCTGGCATCCAGCCAGCAATTTATTCTATTTAGCACATGCTTCCATTAGCAAATATTTAGTAAGGGCTTGTGTTTGCGCATTGTCCTCCAGAAAATTCTTTTCAACCAAGTTTTAGATCTAATCACCATCACTGGCTGGTTATTTTTTCTTTTTCATTTTTCTTTAAAAGAAAGGTATGGTTATCTTTTTTCTTAAGAAATTTTTACTTAATTTTATTTATTATTTTATTTATTTATTTATTTATTTATTTTGGAGAAGTTTTTGCTATGGGGCACGTGCACTCACCAGAAAGACAGACAAACAGAAAGTGAGAACTCACCCCCAGGGGGATGGCCATGCTGTAATCCCTTCTCCTCCATTCTCCTCTTGAGATCTTGGGCACACACGTACACATGCCCGGCGTGAGTTTAAGCCACCCGGTCTGGGACTCAAACTGCAGTAGACTACAAGGGAGTCCAGCGACATAGCCATTATGCCAAGTACTGGTCCCTGTTTTTTAATTTGCTATGGGGTACATGAGTTCCTGAGAGAGAGAGAGAGAAAGTAAGAAAGCAAGTCACCAGGTCTTGAACTGCAGTCAGCCATGTGAGAGTCCAGAACTTCAACCACCATGCTACCTGCTGAGCCCAGCTAACAGTTTTCTTTCTTTCTTTCTTTTTCCTTTTTCTTTTTTTTTTTTTTTTTTTTTTTTTTTTTTGAGAGATTTCTGCTCTAGGGCGCGCGCGCTCCCCAGAAAGACAGAGGCAGAGAGATAGAAAACAAGAAATCACTCCCCAGGGGAATGGCCACACCGCAATCCCTTCTCTTCCATTCTCCTCTCGGGATCTTGGGCACACACGCACACGCACCCAGCATGAGTTTAAGCCACCGGGTCCGGGACTTGAACCGCAGTCGGCTACATGGGAGTTCAGTGACATAGCCATTACGCTAACTGCTAGTTTTCTTTAATTTTTTTTTTTTTTTTTTATTGCTAGATGGTATGTGTGACAGAAAGAGAGAGCGAAAGAAAGAGAAGGCACCTCCCGTGGGGTGTAGTCAAGCCACAAGATTTATTAAGATTTAGGGCATGCATGCATGCATATGTACCCAGTGCAATTCCCAAGCTGCCAGGGCCAGAATTTGAACCACAGTAGGCCAGGTGCGACCTGGAACCCTTAACCTCTGAGCAACAGGGCTAGCCCAATTGGCTGATTTTGTCATCATCTTTTAAATAGCAGGCCGACTGAGAGAACATTCATAGACTGAAAGTCTAACCAAAAGGGTGATTAAGTTACTAACTTGCTGTGGGACTTTAGGTATCTTCTTTCTTTTTATTTTTAATTATATATATATATATATATATATATACACACACACACACACACACACACACACACACATATATATATATATTTTTTCTTTTTTTCCCCAATTTGACAAGAGAGAGAGAGAGAAAGAGAGAGAGAAGTGAGAAAGCAAGCCGCCAGGTCCGGGACTCGAACCTCAGTCAGCCATGTGGGAGTCCAGCATCCTTAATCACCACACCACCTGCCAGCCCTGGTATCTTGTTTCAAAATAAAGGGACTGAGCAATACACTTTCTGAGATTCCTTCCAACTTTGGCATTTCTTTCATTTCATTGATGGATTTCTTTCATTTTTTTGCAGAGAGCATCTTATTTATTTTCCAGAGGCAATTATATTAGTTTGCTAGGGCAGTCATAAGAAGGCACTACAAACTGGGTGGCTTAAACAATGAAAGGTTACTGTCATACGTTTCTGGAGGCTAGAAGTTAGAAATCAGGTGTAGGCAGAGTTGGTTCTTTCCAAGTGATGTAAAGGGAGAATCTGTTCCAGGTCTCTCTCTTTGGCTTATAGATGGCCATCTTTGTCTTCAAGAGGCTTTCTTCCTTATGTGCGTCTGTCTCTAATTTTCGTCTTTTTTATAAGGACAGCAGACCTATTGGATAAGGGTCCACCCAAATGACTTCATTTTCACTTAATTACCTCTATAAAGGTTCCATCTCCAAATAAGGTCATATTTGGAGGTATTGGGGATTAGAACCTTAATATATGAATATTTAGGAACACAGTTAAATCCATTACAACAAATAAGTATCAAATATAGATAAGAAATTTTAAAATAATGATTCGACTCCTTATTTCTTTTCCATTTGCCACAGAGCATGGGCAGAGAGGAAGAGAGAGAAAGTAAGAAAGCACCCCCAGGGAGGATGACCACACCACCATCCCTTTTCCATTCTCCTCTCGGGATTTTGGGCATGCAACACACATGCATCAGCATGTTTTTCAAGCCTCTGGGTCCAGGACTCACACCGTGAGTTGGCCACGTGGGATCCAGCTACCTTAAGTATCATGCCACTTGTATTTCTTTTTTTTTTATAATTGTGAGAAAGAGAAAGACAAGCACCCTCAACAGGGTCTCACTCTGTGATCCTCACCCCAATCCAGCCTTCCCAGCCAGCCTGGATCATGAGTGTTCATGCTCGTCACGCATAGGGTGGCTGAGCAATCAAACCTGCCGTCTGCCAGAGTACCGCGTTATCTCGATGCCACCGAACTGACCCTGATTTGATGAATTTTAAAGCTGATGACCCATGAACATGGGAAGCTAGGAAATAAGATAAGATTGTTGAGTTATATTGTATACGCTAATAGCTTAAGCTTACTCTGAAACTGATCTTTATCTCCACATATGGATTTTGTGTAAGAGTTGGCTGTGAATCCCTTTGTACTTGAAATTCTTATCTTTGTCATGCTTTTCAATGTTCTTTCATCTGTTTTATGATAACATGAAACTTCTTGGAAAAGCCCTGTGACTATTTAACCAAGTATTGCTCAAAGGAGCCCCCTAACTATTAAGCAGTAGGCCGTAATTTAATGAAATGACCCTGTGGAGGTCTGATTGAGTTTGTTCATCGGAGGATGTAATGAAGAGTGGAATATACTTCTCTGTGTTGATAAGGGTTTCCTGATCACGTACAATTACTAAGAAGTGAGAAAAGGAATGCATTAGCTTCTGCTGACTCACAGCTACACATTTGGTTTTAAAGGAAACAAATGAAAGCGTTCACTCAATGTGAACAGGACAGATTGGGGTAGAACAGGGTGTTATAAATTAAGAAACTGACAGAAACACAGATTTATCAGCAAAAGTACACCTCTCTCATCACGGCTCTTTCCCAGAGCCTCTCTAGCCTGAAAATCCTCTAGGTGGAGCAAAGGACCAGGAATGAACAGGCCAGGCTGGCTCCCAAGCAAATACAGAGTACGGCTACTCCTTTGCTTCTACCAAACCCTGACAAAGGCTGGAGGGAATTGGGTTTTTGAAACTGTTTGAGATCAAATGGTCCCTGCTCATTAAAATGGACAGTAGCCCAAGGAATAAAGAAACTCAAATTTGCTGAGCTGGACACAATTCCCAAACACACAGGAGGCACACCCGAACTTGGACTATTTCCCCCTGGCTTGCCTCTTATTACATATTTCCTTTCTGTTTTCATTGGTGGCAGATGGAATTTGGAGCAGACCTCTTACTCAGGCTCCTGTAGTCAAAAGACTCTATGCTTAGATCATACCTTTCTTTCTTTCTTTTTCTTTTTCTGCCTGCAATAGCCATTCCAACATTCGGGTATCAACCTGGTTACTATTTCAGCATGTTCTCTTTGATTCCAAGCCCTTGAATCCTAACACTTCCTTCCCTGGATTCCAATCTCATCTTCCTTTCTGCACTTATGACTTGGCTGCCTAGGCTAGAGCCAGAAACTTGGCTGATTCTTCTTTGAGGGCTTTGAAGGTATAAGAGGGGGACTATAGTCAGTTCTTCATCAGGTCTTTGTCTCTTGTGCAAAGTATAGTCCGTCTATTTTTGAGTTCAAACTGCAGGTAATAAATATCCCATATCTCAAACCAAATTGGTAGCAACCAATGAGAGACACAGTTTATTTATTATAATCATTTCATAACCGCATGGGTCCAAACACTTGCAAGGAAAATTTGATGACTGATATGAGTTCCAAATCCTTAATTCTTGTTTTTCGTGGCTATGACTCTGGCAGGATAATCTACTGTTGTTTAATTTTTTCCTCTTCTTTCTACAGTTTCTTTTCCTCTTTGATTTAAGCAATTTTGATAGGCCCTTAGCAATTTCCCATTTTAGAGATTTTTTTTTTTTATTTTTTACAGAGCGATCTTGCTGTCTTTATATTTAAAAAAAACCCTGAGCTTGTTGAAGAGAATATTATCAGTACATTTGTAGGCAGCAGGAAAAGTAAAGGAGAAAATTTACCAAGAATATAAAGAGGTTTGCAGTCTAGGGTTTAGTGTGGTTAGAATTACACACTGTAGCAGGAGAGCATTGGAATGGGCCAGTGGACACCTCTCTGCTAATCAGTGTAGACTGAACACTAGCAGGGCCTCCGCTGGGCTTTGGTACTATGAAAGGACCTTTTACAACCCTTGGAGGGAGATCCCCAATAATGACTTAGATTACATTTTTGCCAATCAGGTTGGATGGGGATTTGGATTTATGTTGATTCAAAGAAAATAAGGAAATGAGATATTTTTGCACATTTGAGTTTGTTATCTAAGTTTCACATTGGCTACACTATAATTATGAGTTCAGGGCCAGCCTGTACCTGATGGTTGTGGTGTCTGGATCCCACATGGACAACCTGGTGGTTTGAGTCTTGGTCCTAGAGTCTTGAAAAAAAACATACTGGGCACATGTATATGCATGCCCAAAATCCCAAAAGGAGGGAGAAATGGAGAAGGGATTGACCATGGCCCATGGGAGGAGGCATGCTTTCTCACTTTCCCTCCCTCTCTCTCTGGCAAATGCACATGCCCTGTGGAATTGGAAAAAAAATTTAAAAAAGAGTATGTATGGAGATCTGAGATTATACAGTAGCAGCATAGCACAATGGCTAAGAGTATGATTTCTGGAACTAGGCCACCTGAGTTCAAATCACAGGTGAGACTAGGTGTGAATCCTTGAGCAATTTATTCAGTCTCTCTCTACCACAGTTTTCTCCCTCTGTGAAATGAATATAATAATAGTACATACCTTACAAGGTTGTGGTTGAATCTGAACAAATAATACATGCAAAATGTTTCATAAATCAGTACCAGACATACAGCAAAATTCAATGAACATAAGATATTATCCCTACAGATGTTTTTGGCATCACTATTGTGACAATTGAAATTTTGATCATTTTTTTAAAAATTTATAATATACATAAAGGTACAAAAAATTTTAAAACCTACACAATGAAGATAAGGGTGTACAATGAAAAACTTCCCAATTTCCCTCCTCAGATGCAGCCTGTGTCACTAATTTCTGCATATGAAACAAATTTTGGAATTACCTACATGTGTTTCTCCACTTTTTGCCCCTTTAGCAATACTTCATGAAAACGTCCTATTTTTTTTTTGTAATTTCTTAACAATGTCCTATTATATTCTAGTTTAGGAACTTATCTACCCGTGGACATCAAAGTTTCTATATTTTTCCTCTTAGAAATAACTCTGCAGTAAAAATCTCTACACCTACATCCTTGAGCATGTCTGAATATCTGCGGGATAAATTCCTAGAAGCAGAACTACTGGATCCAAGGCTTTGGGTGCCATAAAATTTGGTAGATACCATCACATTGCTCTTCGTTTGGCAAATTCCACTCCTGCCACCTCTATGTGAGAATGCCAGCAGAGGAGATCATTCACTTTTTTTCCTCCCCAATCTGCTAAGTATCCTCTTGTAATTTTTAATTGCTTCTATTTTATGAATGAAATTGAATATTTTATGTATATCTATTTTAAAGCCCATTGCTAGTTCCTTGTTAGAAACAGTTGATTATAAACTGGACTAGTTAGAAGTGAAAACGATATTTCTGCCAGTTATATAAAGACCCTTCTAGTCTTGTCACCGGGAAAAAATATTCCTGCCATCCCAACCTGCCTGACGGGCGGTTCCCTTGTATGATGTGCTCTGAATTCTTTGTGCTTGTCCCTGGATTCCGTTGTACTAGAGAGTTAACAGGAGCAGTCTTGCTTCCTTTACTGTGTTCGGTAGTGAAAGGCACCCAGGGATCAAAGGATGAAAGTGATAAGATGCTTCCTTGGGCACGTTCCCGAGGTTGTCAGTTGCTCAGAGAATTTAGAGAATCCAAGAGCGAAAGAACTTGAATAAATCTTTTGCATCAAGACACCCCAGTGAAAGCTTTCAGAGGTGAGAGAAGGAGAAAAATAAAAATTTACGAAATGTCTGAATAATTTAAACATGATTATCTCATGCTGTTACACTCGCTAGTTTTTCCCTGAAAGTGTAAAAGAAGTGAAGGGAGAATGCATCAATCAGATGTCAGCCATTTATCAAAAGAACCTCAGGGAAACCATAAGCTTCTTTCTCTAGGCTGTTATCCAGGAGAATTGCACAGTCAGAGCTAACAATAAGCCAAGGAAGAGGGGAAAAAATGATCAGAAGGAGCTGTTTTGTCTGACACACACTATTTCTTTTCCAGGAAGGAAACATTGCTAACTAGGAAGCCAAGTCCAAATTCAGTGATTTAATTAATCTTCCTTTTGAAATGACCATCAGGACAATCAATGTTAGGACACCTTTTCTGTAACCCTCAGTATCAGCACACCTGTGTGTAATTTACCTAGAAGAGGGGTTGTTATTCCAGCCATAAGATAAGATGAACCAGACATGTCAGCAATTGTCTAGTTCATCATTCTACAGATGCAGGAAGCGAAGACAAGACTGAGTGGCTATTCCAAGGCTATACTGTGAGAATGGGTACCATCGCTGGAACAGGACTGTAAGCTCCTCGCTGGACTCCAATGCAAGCCTCTTCCCATTGGTAAAACCAGTTCTGTGGCATAAGCAAGGCCCCTGTTTAAACTATATAAACCTGTATTAGTCTGCTCAGGCTGCTGAAACAAAATATCATGGAGTGGGTGGCTTAACCAACAGGCATTTATTTTTCAGTCTTTCTTTCATTTATTTTTTTTATTATTTAGGTTTTTGCCTTAGAGCGTGTGCACTTGCTAGAGGAAAACAGAGAGAGGGAAAGTGAGAACCGCCCCCACCCCACCCCGGTCATCCCGGAGCATGGCCACACTGCATTCCCTTTTCTTCCATTCTCCTTCTGGAATCCTGGGTACACACACGTACCTAGTGTGATTTTCAAGCCACTGAGTCTGGGACTCACTCAAATTGTGGTCAACCATGTGGGAATCCAGTGCCTTAACCACAATGCCACCGGCTGGCCCCATATTTCTAATTCCATCCCAAGGGCCTCACCTTCATGATCTCATCTAAACCTATTTATTTCCCATAGGTTCCTTCTTTAATTACCATCACATTGGCAGTTAGGTTTAACATAGGAATTTTGGAGGAAATAGGGGACACAATTCAATTTATTGCAATACATGAGGAGACTTTAAAAGTTCATATGGGGGCCGGCAGGTGGCATGGTGGTTAAAGGCACTGGATTTCCACATGGCCGACCATGGTTTGAGTCCTGGACCTGGCGGCTTGCTTTCTCACTTTCTCTCTCTCTCTCTCTCTCACTCTGCCCTTCTCTGGTCAAATTGAAATAAACAAATGAATAAATAATAAAAAAAGTTAAATAAAATAATTTAAAAAAAGTTTCTATGAAAAATAGACTTGAAGTACAAGTATATTTTGATGCAAAAGAATTAAATACATGCACAATTTCTTTAGTATATGAATTTTCCATGAACTTTTGGAAGACCGTTTGTGTCTCTCTCTATATATGTGTATATATATATATATATATATGTGTGTGTGTGTGTATATATATATATATATCTTTATCATTGTTGTTAGCCTTCTCCCACCAGGAAGTAAGCTTAATGAGTGCAGGGACTGGGTCTGATTTGTTGACTTTAGTATTGTCATCATCTCAAAAAGTGCCACATAGCAAGCCACAACAATATACATTTGTTGAATAGATTTATTGAGTGTTTGCTATTTTGCCAAGCACAGTTTTAAAAAAAATTGTTTATTTAGTTTTGCATATTCTTCTTCTTCTTTTTCATTATTAACTTGCTGTAGCGCATGTGCACTCACCAGAGAGAGACAGAGAGAAGGTGAGAAACCAAGCGGTCAGGTCTGAGACTCAAACCGCATTTGGCCATGTGGAAGTCCAGCGTCTCTACCACCACGTCACTTGCTGGCCCACCTCGCCACCTGCTGGCCTGCCAAGCACTGCTTTAAGCACAGAGCTTTAACTCACAGAATCCTTACATTAGCCTTGTAAGGTAGGTAATATTATTTCCTCAATTTATACAGGAAGAAACTGAGTCACAGAGCAGGGTAAGTAGTGGTCCTGGTTTTATAGGAGGCAGAGCCAAGTTTTGAAACAACGCAGTCTGGCTCCTTAGCACATTTCCTTACCCATTATATTGCACATAGAATATAGAGTTCCAAAAAACCTGGTAAGAGATGTCCATGGAGTTAAAAATTCAAGTTGAAGTACAATGTTGGATAATGTGTTGACTTTTTCTTCTAACAGTCTATAGGTTCTAGAAATGCTTCTGATTATAACATCCTTAATTCTCCAATATAAAAACCATTGTCTTGGTTTGGACGATGTTTGCCTTACATTCTTGCTTTTGTAGTTTTTTGGTCATAGGACACATGTGCTCGCCAAAGAGAAAGAGAGAGAGAAAGTAAGAAATCACCCCTGGGAGCAGGGAGGCCATGCTGCAATCCCTTTTCCTCCAGTCTCCTCTTGAGATTTTGGGCATGTGCATACATGTGCTGTGAGTGATTTTTCAAGCATCTGAGTCTGGGATTTGAACTGTGCAGCTGGCCATGTGGGATCCAGTGCTTTAACCTCCACCCTATCCACTGGCCCTGCCTTATGCTGTTGCTATCCAGCTAGTACTACAGACAGGCATCACTGACTCTAGTCTTGTGCTCCTGGTAGCCAAGGGGAAGGGTTCTCCCTGCTCTGATTCTTCCCAACATGATATCGCCATTACCTTTATTTTCTATTCTCAGGAGTTTCCCATTGTTGTGAAAAGTGATAAAAAATAAGGTTGCTAACAGAAAACTGGGCCTGGGGATGGGAACATGGAGAGGGAGAAGTGAAGAAGATTTTAAAGTTGCATCAATGGTAAAACATGACACAGCTGGGTTTTGAGATATGAGATAAACTGTCATATCGCTGGTAAGAATGGGCATTCTAGTCTAGGACATAACACAAATCCATGTTTGCTAAGAGCTGGATATGCTCATATTTTGTGTTAATTATTATTATTATTATTATTTTTTTTTTTTTGCCAGAGAGCATGTGTGCTTGCCAGAGAGAAAGAGAGAGAATCCCTTACTAGGGCATGGTCATACTAAAATCCCTCTCCACTTTTTTTTCTTTTGCGATTTTGGTCACGTATGAATACACACCAGAGTGTTTCTCAAGCTGCCAAATCCAGGATTCAAATGGAGTCAGTCATGAGGGATCCATTGCCTTAACCACCAGGCCACAAAGCCAGACCCCACACCCCCCTTTTTGTAAATACCAGAGGTGCATGTATTCACAGAGAGAAACAAAAGACAAAGAGAGAGAGAGTGAGAAAACACCCTCCACTGGACCATGGCTGTGCTGCAATCCCTTCACTACTTCTCAATCCTTTTGGGGTTTGGGGTACACATGCACATAGCCCAGCATGTTTTTCTTTCTTTCTTTTTTAAAAAAATTAATTAATTGATTAATTAAAATCATTATTTATACATTTAATCACTATACATCATTTAGATTGTAAAGAGGCTTTTCCCAGCATGATATACACCTCAGTCCAGCCCAGTTGTGAATACTATACACTTCCTCATCAACAAATAATAAACTGTACCTGTGTCCCACAAATGTCTTACCTCTCTATTTTTTCCCCAAATTTCCTTTTCTACTCTCTTCCCCTCCCACACTCTTTCCACTTTGTCACTAGTGTCCATAACAATTTTTAATGCTTGTATGTCCTCCAGTCTTTCAGTCTCTTTCATAGAGTGCAGATCGTTGGTGTATGATAAGTGGAGAAATACAATGACTCTCTTTCATAGCCTGACTTGCTTCACTCAGCAACAAATCTTCCATATTCGTCCACTTTCTATCAAATTCCAGGGTCTTGTTGTTTTTTTATGGATGAGTAGTATTCCATGGAGTATGTGCCACGACTTTTTAATCCATTCATCCATTTGTGGGCATTTGAGTTGGTTCCATCCCAGCATGTTTTTCAAGTTGCCAGCCCCACCATTAATTGTGGTAGGCCATGTGGGATATAGCTTCCTTTAATCACTATGCGAAGGAGCAGGCTCTATTTTTTTTTTCTTTTAAAAGACAGGGTCTCTCTCTGTCATGATCCTCCTGCCTCAGCCTCCCAGCTGGAACTAGAGGCACACACCACCATGGCCAGCTCTGTTTCAGAGAGTTCTGCTTTGCTGCCCAGGCCAGCCTTAAGCTCATGATCCTCCTGTCTCGGCCTCCCTGAGTTGTTGGAATTACAGGTGCATGCCACCATGCCTGGCCTTTAGGTTGGACTAAGAACTGAACCAGGGTCCATGTTAAATATTTTTAATTAACCTAAAAGTATGGGTATGGTAAAGTAACCAAGGCCTTATAGCTAAAAAGAGGAAAAACTGGGATTTGAACCAGGTCCGCATGACTTCAGATATTTGCTATTTCACTGCCTTTTTGGTGGGAAAGTACTATCCACTATAAAAGTGAGACGGTAGCCCACCTCTCCAGCCACCTGTGAAGTATGTAATATTGACGGATGTTAGAGATGAAGAAGGGCGTGACCAAAGCAGGAAGCACATGTGCCACTATCCCCTCATAGTCTGAACAAAAAGAAAACTCACTAACTTGCCAGAGTCATATTTCTTTTTTCTTTCTTTCTTTCTTTCTTAAGAGATTTTTGTCTTAGGGCACATGTGCATGCAGGAGAGAGAGAGATAGAGACAGCTGAGAGGGAATGTGAGAAATGACCTCCCAAGGGGGATGGCCACGCCTCCATCCCTTCTCCTCCATTCTCCTCCTGAATCTTGGGTGCTCATGCACACATGCCCAGCACGTTTCAAGCTACTGGGTCCGGGACTCTAACTAGGGTCAGCCATGTGGGAGTCCAGTGATGTAACTGCTATGCCATCTACTGGCCCCTCAGAGTCACATTTCTAGCCAATCTCCAGTTCTCTTTTGTGGCACTATAGTCTGTCTCTCTGTTTTTGTCTTTCTCTCTCTTTCTTTGAATAGTTACTTTATTTTCTCTTGAAATATATTAATGATCAAAGTATACTTTCCTTGTTGATTTTTATAATAGCTTTACTGAGATAATTTTGCTTACCATAAAGTTTGCCCATTTAAACTGCACAGTAGTTTAGTATATCTACAGCAATGCAACCATCACCATAATCTAATTTTAGAATATTTTCATCACCTCCAAAGAAACTACGTACTCATTAGCAGTCATTCTCCAATCCCCACCTTCCCACTCTAGACAACCGCTAATCCATTTTCTATCTCAGGTGTGCTGATTCTGGACATTTTCTCTAAATGGTGCCAGCATTTTGTGGTCTTTTGTGACTGGCTTCTTTGACTTAGCATGTTTTTGAGGTTATCCATGTTGTGGTGTGTATCAGTCCGACATTTCTTTCCTTTTATTTTTTTGCTTTTGTCACTGGGCATGTGTACTTGCCAGAGAAAGTGAGGAATCACGTCTCAGGAGGGATGGCTGTGCCACAGTCTCTTCTCCACTCTCCTCAGGATTTTGAGCATGCATGCACATGCACCAGTGTGATTTTTCAAGCCTTTGGGTCTGGAGCTTGAACCACAGTCGATCATGTGGGAGTCCTGTGCCTGCCAAGTCACCTTTTAGAAAACTCTTCCTTCATCCATAAATCTCTAAACTTGGGCTGGCCTCTCTAGTGAGCTCCTTGACCAGAGCCTGTTTCCTGGTGAACCAGCTTCCACATGTGACAAGGACAATGTAAGACAGGGACAGGCAGGTCTTGGGATCCTGTCCTGAGCACTGTCAGTAGGAATCCCAGAATTCCCTGGAAGGACCAGTATGGCTGTGTGGATGACAGGCAGGAAGTGCCAGCACGACCTATGGTGTCTGGGGCTGACGACACCAGTTCCTCACAGCTTTGCTTTTGTTTTTGTTGTTGTTGTTGTTGACTTTAGATTTTTAGATGAAAAAAAAATTTTTTTTTCCGTCCAAAGCTGCTGCTCCTCTGAGAACCATTTGAAGCCTTGTACTGTTGTCTCCAGAAGCTTCCGCAGCCAGACAGAAAACTTGATTCTGCTGCCATCTAGTGTCCTTCAGTCAGAAACCACTTTGGAAAAGAGACCTTATTTGGAATAGGCATGAGCTCCAAATTCTAGCTCTAAAGTTTTTTTTTTTTCCCCAATGCTATACTTATATTCCATGTTTTTGTTTTCTACCTAAAATATCTGATCCCTTGGAAATGCATCAGGAGTGGTCTGCCAAAGAAAAGGCGATGGAAGCTTTTCTTTTTTTTTTTTTCCTTTCCGAGGTGTTAGGATAGCCTATGGGATCCATTTCTTCACTCTTTTCCTGTCTCTCATTCTCCTTGCCTTTTAAAAGCTTCTTTTTTTTTTTTTTTTTTTTTTTTTTTTTAACAGTGTTTACCCTGTCCCAGGTGTTGTGAGGTCCCATAAAGGTATACGTGTGAAAGACGGGTCATCGCCTGAAGGAAATTGTACTCTGGAGTATGGTAGTGTCCAGAAAGTAGGGATGGCCTCTAGGGTAGTGCATCCTTTACATTTTTCTATGCAGAATAAAAGGGGGTTGGGTTGGGTTGACTACATAGCATGGTAGTAAGGTGGTTAGATCCCACATGGCTGACAGCATGGTTTGAGTCCCAGACCTGGTAGCTTAAGAAACATGCCGGGCACATGTGCATGTATGCCCTTTGAGCCAAAAGGTAAGAGAGATGGAGAAGAAGGGATTGTAGTGTGACCCTGCCCCATGAGGGGTGCTTTCTTCTCACTCTCCGTCTCTCTGTTTCTCTCTGGTGAGCCCATGCGCTAGCCAGCCAAAAAAAAAAAAAAAAAAAAAAAAGAAAAAAAAAGAAAAGAAGAGAGGGCTTGTTCTGCATGAAATTTTTTATATGTATTTTTTAACTTTATCAATTCATTGCTCCCTAGAGGTACAGAGAGGTAGCCCAATAGAGCCCCCATGCCATAGTCCACTCAGCCAGCCCAGATCGTGGGCACGTGCGTGGGCCCAGCACATACAGGGAAACTTCCTGGGGCTTTCCCACAAATAGTGGCCTATTTGTGCCACTGCTGCGCCACCATCGGGGCTCTGGGCATATTATTTTGTTTCTTGTTTTCTCCTTAAAACACATTTCACAGGAACCGGCAGATGGCAAAATGATTACGTTTCTGGACTCCCAGATAGTCCACCATGGTTTGAGTCCTGGTCTTGGACGCTTAAAACTCACGCTGGGCACATGTGCGTGCATGCCCAAGATCCCGAGAAGAGAATGGAGAAGGGATTGCAGTGTGGCCATCCTCCATGGGGGGTGATTTCTTGCTTTCTGTCTCTCTATCTCTACTGCAAGCACACGTGCCTTATAGAAAAAATCTCTCCAAGCACACGCGCGCACACACACACACACACACACACACACATTCCAGAAATCTTTTCATGCTGCAAGAATCTACCCCATTTCATATAGGATTTCACTGTACTGACAAATCATGTTCTCTTTCTCCTATTAATGGGGAGAAAGGTCATCACTATTAGGTCATCACTATTTTTACTTGAGCCAATAATATGACAGGAGCTGGCCCTGCAGCACAGTGGTTAAGTGCTGTGTGAAAGGAGCCGGAGCCCACGTGGATGACTGCAATTTGAATCTCATCCCATCTACAGGAAAAACACACCAAGTGTGTGTGTGTGCACGTGCCCAGGATCCTGACAGGAAAGAGGACTGAAGGAACAGGGGCCCCGCTGACGGCACTTTTCCCTTTCTCTTCCTCTCTTGCTCTCACTGGTACAGGCACACAACTTGTAGCATTCAAAACAAAAGCAAACAAAAATAAATCAATAATGCCACAAGGATCTTTTCTGTGCATGGCTCTTGGCGGTACGTATTTAAGTATTTCTCTAGAATGCATACCTGGAAGTAAATTGACTGAGGCCAACATATCCCTGGTTTCAATGTAACAGATACTGCTAAATCATCCTTTCCAAGACACTGTCCAGCTCACACCTGCAGACCCAGACTTCCCATTAATCCACAGCAACACGAACACTTCATATTTTCAGACTTTGGTTTTGGCTAATCTGATAAGTAAATATGAGCATCTCATTGTTTTGATTTGTGTTTCCCTGCTTATTTAGAAAGATTGAAAAAATACCTCCATATGTTTATTGCTTATTTGTAATTTTTTCTTTTTTAAAAAAGGGAGTGTGTTCTCACCAGAGAGAGACAGAAAGAGAGAAAGAAAGGGAGAAAGCACCCCCACATCTTGGGGATTGTGGCTTGGGGATGGCCCATGATCCCTTCTCCTCCTTTTCTCCTCTTGAGATTTTGGGCACACATACACACCCAGCATGTTTTTCAAGCTGCCAGGTCTGGGACTTGAACTGCATAGTCGGCAATGTGGAATCCAGCTGCCTTAGTCTCCACACCACCAGTTGGCCTGCTTATTTGTATGTTTAACTAATTGCTTTTGATGTCTTTTCCTCATGTTCTATATTGGGTTGCCTTATTTTCTTACTGACAGTTAGATGCTCTTTATATATTATCTATCTTAATTTATTCCTGTTGCAGATAGTTAACACTGTACAATTTCTTGTTCCCACAACAGTAGTAGAAGGTAGGTTTTATTTATTTATTTTTTTAGAGAGAGATTTTTACTATAGGGTGCAAGTGCTCGCTGGAGAGACAGAGAGACAGAAAGAGAGAAATCACCCCCCTGGCGGGGGATGGCCACACCGCAATCCCTTCTCCTCCATTTTCCTCTCAGGATCTTAGGCACGCACGTACATTCGCCCGGCGTGAGCTTCAAGCTACTGGGTCCAGGACTCAAACCTCAGTCAACTATGTGGGAGTCCAGTAATGTAACCATTATGCCACCGCTGCTCCCAAGAAGGTAGGTTTTATTATCCCTGTAGAAGAACTGTCCTTTCTGGAGCCAATGTCCACTGTGGGGCATGTGGGCTGTGGTTACCCCTCTCCCCAGCATCAATTTGTATGATCTGATATGCAAGGGGCTGTTGTATGTACACACATGTACATGCATGTGTGAGTGTATAGTAGAGGAGGTTCCAGTACAGAGTCTTGGAGAAGGTGGGAAGAAGACAGAGAAGAGAGAACAGAATAAGAGTTGTACCTGTTCTCCCAACCCAGCCTCAGTTTAATGGAGGGAACAATGGGGAGCCCCAAGGGCAAGCAATGTTTCACGGCCCAGGTGACAGGACAGTGCAAAGTGAGGGGAGAGGCATTCTTCCTGTGTCTCCTAAACCTAAGAGCCACTCACTGAACCTGCTGGACTGCAGCAGTGAAAAATCAGGAAGGGGCCTCCTCCTGGCAGGCATGGCAGCAATGACAGGGGCAGAGGGACCTCCCCAAATAGCTTGTCAAGAGAACATGTAAGAGGCTTCCTGCAAGTGCCTGGAAATAACAGGAGATTCTGCAGTTATGCAGCTGGGGCCGATCAGTCAGGGCATTCTAGTGCTGGTGTTACCTGGCCTCACTGCTACCCCTGGGTGTGGGCAAGGAATATCTGGCTTGCATCTAAATGAGGACATTGATGCCTAGAAGGTTTAAGTAATTCACCCAAATTATCAGCAAAGAAGTGTTGAAGGAACCAAATGTCCTACACCTTTCAAATGTCGCTCCCAAATGGGATCCTCTCAAGCAAAACCTTAAGAAGTGATTTTTTTGGGTATGAAGTAAGACTTGGAAAAGGGACATCATTGAGAGATTCTGTGCTGGGATCAACTCCTCATGGTCAAACAGCAAAGTCCTAGGAGGCCCATTAGGGAAGAGGGTCTCAAGCCTGGATTTGTACTGGCCATCCTGTAGGAGAGGCTCTCGACACACTCTGCCGGTCAGGCTGGGACTTCTGTCTCTGTAGGCCACAGGGCTACACCCAGAATTCATTCAGAGTCCTCTGTTGTAAAGATCCAAATGCATCCTACCCCAGACTTGACTCAGAAATCTCACATCACTCATTCAACCTGTTGGCCACCAAGAATACTGAGTTCCAGTTTGGGGTCTCAGGCTGTTTCAGGCTCAAGAAAGATAAGGAGGTAAAACCTGCAAGCTTTGCCTCAAGAATCTCACAGTCCACTGAGGGAGGCAACAGGTAAATGGATATTTACAGCAGTTAAGATATTAATTAATTAAGATATTAAGTGCTATGAAAAGGGAAGCACAGGACAATGAGACCCCAGGGGAAGATTGAGTAATGTAAGCTGGGGGAGAGGTTCCTTAAAGAAGTGCCATATACGGGCCAGCAGGTGGTGTGGTGGTTAAGGGCGCTGGATTCCCACATGGCCGACTGTGGTTCGAGTCCTGGACCTGGCGGCTTGCTTTCTCACTTTCTCTCTCTCTCTCTCTGTCCCTCTCTGGTCAAATTAAAATAAATAAATAAATAAATAAATAAATAAATAAATAAAAGTAAAATAATTCTTAAAAAAAAAAACTGAAGTGCCATATACTACAAAGCAAGGGCAAGCAACAGGTGATCACAAGGAGGAGCAGCAGGTGTGTCTCAGATGAGGCATGAAAAGCTCAGCAGTGGGAGAGACACAGCCCTGTGTAATGGTTGGAGCGGCCGAAGATCAAACTTAAACGACAGGCTGAGGCTAGCACATGCTGGGCCTCCTCTCCGCCCTTCCCTCCCACCCCTCCAAGGTTATTTCATTATTTCCTTCATGAAAAAGAGAGACAGAGTGATAGAGACAGAGAGACAGCATCCCCATCAGGGGCCCCACACTCTTTCCACCCCAGCCCCAGCTGGCCTGGATCACCGGCACACGTACATGCCTAACACGCTCACAGAAGTCCTGGGATACAAACCACATGTGGGTGCAGTTGCATCACCACCGTACCACCACCTGGCCCCATATACACAGCCTTTCCTGTCATCTGTTTAAGCCCTCCTCCCCACCAAGAGTAGAGTCTGAGACAAGGGCTTGCATTCAAGGTATCGGAGTAAGAAACTGAGGAGATAAAACAGAAAAGAGAGAAAACCATTCCAAGGACTCTCTAGGGAGCTAGTCACAACTGTAAGTCATGGGCCTTGATCCTGCTGGGATCAGAACTGTCTTCCTGAGAGATCAAAGAGGAAGCCCTTGTCAGGAGGAGTTCCAGGGGGTGCTAATTTCCTCCTCCTTCCAGACTATACATGCACTGTGTCTGAGCCAGTTCCCACAGGTATCCCACTGACAGGGAAGCCAAGGGATGGACAGCTGAGCAGGGCAGACAGTGGCCAGAATGAAGAGGTGGGCCCAGGAATGTGAGGAGTATGTGACAGGTGTCTGGTGCACTGGACTAGGGAGCTGGGAGTTTTTCCTGAAAATAACAAAAATCCAGCAATGTAACAAAGTTTGTTTTTCTAGTGCCCCCTGGCAGCACTACCTGAAACAATTTAGTGAGGCTGAAGATGAGTGCTGAGGTTGTAGATGAGCTTTGCAGGGTTGCACATCGTCTGTCAAATTTTGAGCTTGTGTGCCCATGTGATTTTCCGCAGACAGGGTTCAGAGTTTTCATCAGATTCTCAACAACTCTGGTACACACAAAGGAGGGTGAGCATTAAGGCATCAAATGCAGTCATGCATGTGAGTGATGGTGAGAACATGAACCAAGACCACGGGTGTACGGTCAGGTGTAATTGACATCTCCCAGACATATCAACCGGAGGATACAGTTAGAATACAAAATATTGGAAGAACAATTGTTTGGGCCTTCCTCTTCCCTCACCTATAGAACCACAGAGAGGAGGCAGATATCTGTAGTGTCTTTTATTTTATTTTATTTTTATTTTATTGAAGTTGACCAGAGAGAGAAGGAAAGTGAGAAAGTAAGCTGCCAAGTCCAGGATTCGAACCGTAGTCAGCCATGTGGGAATCCAGCCACTTTAACCACCATGCCACTTGCTGGCCCCTGTAGAGTGTCTTAAAGCTGATGTCTTCCATCCCATTTTGATGTGGCTCCTAACTTTGGGGGTGCTGTTTTGGTGTCCTGTCTGCTCCTACCTTACGGGGCTGTCTGAAACCACTGCTGCCTCCACAGTCCATGAGCTGCTATTCTGTCTGTGGGCCTCTACAGCCACACCTGGGGTCAGGGAGCCACATTCTACCATGGGAGGTTCCCTCCTTGCCTTTTCTAAGCACATGACAGCAACATTCTTACTCCCTTTTTTTTGAGAGAGAGATTTTTACTATAGTCACATGTGCTCACTGGAGAGACATAGAGACAGAAAGCGAGAAATCATCCCCCAGGGATGATGGCCACACTGCAATCCCTTCTCCTCCATTCTCCTCTCAGGATTTTGGGCATGCACACACATGTGCCCCATGTAAGTTTTAAGTCGTTGGATCTGGGACTCAAACTGTGGTCGACTACATGGGAATCCAGTGACATAACCATTACACCATCTGCTGGTCCCTCTTACTCCTTTATTATTTCATTCAAACAAGAAATACCTAATCAAGTGCCACTATGTACCACGTGGCACTTGAACACGACAGTAAACTACAGACATTGTCCCTGTGCTGTGGTGCTTACAGAGAAGCAAAGGAAAGAGCTGTTCAGCCTGGCAGTGATAGCACACATTGTAAATACAGTGACAGGAAAGTACAGTTCTGCTGGAGCACAGAAGGTTACCTATCTCAGATTTAGGAGGTCAGAGAAGGCTTCCTGGGAGAATAGGATCTAATCTGAACCCTAAGGTTAAGTCCAAGTTAGCCAGATGAAGAGGGAGAGAAAGCATGGCGCAGGGGATGTGGCTTTACCTTCATTCATTTTATGCATTCTTTCTAGGATGGCCTTGGATAACCTACTTTCTTTGGGGTCCCCTATTATGGGCAGACATTTTCCAAGATATTATTACTCCATCCTAGAGGGAGCAGAGTATAAAACCTGTCATGTTTCCAAAGAACAAGCTTCTGGTCCTATGAGAACGTTGAAGGGCTCCTTTGACTTCATAGCACCTTGTCTGATTTCTTTGCCAGTTGGATTCTCAGCCAAGGGACAGCTGGCAGCCATCTTGTTTTCCTGACCCTGAGTAGCTGGTCTCATTGTCATCTTATCCTTTTCCTGAATAAGTACAACCCACCTGCTTTTATGAAAGCACAAGCTTTCTTTTGGCTTGTAGTCCTTCCTGCTCAATTCTGATATTTTCTAAAGTCAGGCCCCACTCGCACCTCAAGAAATAACTGGACTCTCACACCCATATCTCATGAAGTCCCTCAGGAGCCAACCCTTCCGTGTTTGGGATACCAGCTCTACCACCTCTGGAGCATTCCATGAGGGTCCATGGGAGTAATGCCCACCCATTACCAGTTTACGTTATAATGAGAATTTAATTAGAGAGTAATTGTAGCATAATGAAACAGCCATGGATTAATTCTCTCAAAGGAAAGCAAGACATACATATGGGAAACAATTTGCTGACAGGGCCAGGCAGTGTATAATCAAGAGCTGAAATGACAGCAACACTTGGAATGGGCTAGAAATGTGGCAGGCTTGGGACATGATGGGGCCAAAGCTATCCCATCTCCCAATATGCTAAATGCAGTCCCACCCTGGACACATGACTTGGTGAATAAAGTCAATGAAGCCCTCTCAAGCTCTGCACTGCCACAGGCACCCAGATGCTCTAAGCTAGAGACCTTCTTAGGAGGAGTGATAGATAAGGTGGATTCTTGCTAACTTGTTCATTGGTCAAAGCGGTGTCCATACAATAGCAGAATGATTTATTTAATTTTATTTCTTTAATTTGCTATAGGGCACATGCGCTCACCAGAGAGAGAGAGAGAGAGAGAGAGAGAGAGAGAGCGAGCGAGAGAAATAGGAAAGTGAGAAAGGAAGCCACTAGGTCTGGGACTTGAGCTGCAGTCAACCATGTCAGAGTCCAGCACCTTAACCATCAAGCCACCTACTGGCCTTGTCTACTCCTAATTTTTATAAGCTGCTAAGGGATTTGTTTCCTGTTTTAGTATTTAATCCAGTCCCTTGTCTCCATTTTATGGGTTGGTTGAAAGCAAAAGTAATAACCTGGGCCTGCCGTGACCTTCTTGTAACTGAAAAGTCACTGGTTATAACTAGAATACCATATACATTAAAATAAGGGCTTGACTTTTGTTTCTAAATGAACAAATAAGACAAAGGTTTCAGGCTGCTATTTATAAGCACTTTTCAACAAATATCATTTTGTGGGTTGAAAGAGACTCCATTCCGGGTAGATGAGAAGCCTACTTGGACAGGCTATGAGAGGGCCTAGCTGAGCCCACCTACACTTGACTTTGCAAGCACAGATCCTGGGGTCCAGTTCCAGCCTAGTGGATGCTATAGAGCCAGTGTGAATCCCTGCAAAGAGGAGACAGGGTTAGCTTTGATCAGTTTTGTTCTTTTGCAGGCCAGCTCCTCAAAATGGCCCATGAGTCATTCATTGATCAGATCAACTATGTAATACAATTCCAGCAGGGCGTCGGCAAAGATGAGGTAGAGGAATGTCTGATAAACTGGATCTCAGGCAGCCAGGTAAGTCTGGGATTAGCTATGGACATTCCAATGGTGTCACAGGTAAATTGAGGAAGCAACAGGAAGGTGAGATTCAAGTACCTCCCAGAGAATAGTTAAAGCGGTATTTCCTAACCAGTGGCTGGTGACAGATTTGTGGCATTGTCACAGGATTTTCCACCCTTCAAGGTGGAATTGGTGTCTACCTCATTTTTAAAAAATTCTCTAAAAGTAAATCAGTTTTTTGAATGCAAGATGGAAGAATCAGAGGCCAGCAGGTGGCATGGTGGTTAAGACGCTGGACTCCCACGTGGCAGAGTGCAGTTCAAGGCCCAGACTCAGCAACTTGAGGTTCACGTCAGGCATGCATGTGTGCATGCCCAAAATCCCGAGAGGAGAATGGAGGAAAAAGGATTGTGGTGTAGCCACCCCCCTGGGGGGTGGGGGGTGATTTCTTGCTTTCTCTCTCTCTGTCTCTCCAGTGAGTGCACATGCCCTATGGCATAAAAGTAAATCAAAACAAAACAAAACCCCAAACCAAAAACAAACAAACAAAAAAACTCTAAAAAAAGATAGAAGTATCAAATACCAAGCCATGAAAGTTTTTTTCTTCTTATATAACATGTGGCTAAATTTTAATATACAAACCCCAAACCAAACACTATAGAACATATGTTTTCAACAAGTATTTGTTGACAATTATCCCTCTTTATGCAATTTATTTAAAGTAAATTAAGAAATAGGTGTCATTTATTGAATGGGGAAAAGCAGAAAATTGGCTCCATGTTATGGTAGAATTTTTTTTTTTTTTTTTTTTTTGCTATAGTGCACGCATGCCAGGAAGACAGAGAGAGACAGAGAGACAGAAAGTGAGAAATCACCCCCCAGGGAGGATGGCCACACCGCAATCCCTTCTCCTCCATTCTCTTCTTGGGATCTTGGGCACGCACACGCATGCACCTGGTGTAAGTTTAAGCCACCAGGTCCAGGACTAGAACTGCGGTCGACTACATGGGAGTCCAGTGACATAGCCGTTGACTACATGGGAGTCCAGTGACATAGCCATTATGCCAACTGCTGGTCCATGTTACGATAAAATACTATAGTAAAGTGAACATTACTGACGTGTGCTAAGCTAAAGAAAATATGTGTATTTAAAATCATGTCATTATTACATACTTGGTGTAGTAGCATTTATCATTCCATTTTTAGCTATCTGGGTAATCTGAGCATTCTAAATTTGGAACTCTCCCATCTAGTACATCTGCCTTTCCAAAGTAGAAGCCAAATTTTCCAGCTTTCCTTGAAGCAAGGATGCAGACACGTGGCCAGACCTTCCAATAAGTGCTCTTGCATGTGGTTTCAGCATGGATAACGTCACAAAGATGGGGCCCTGAATGGAATCCATTCAGATGAGAATAGAGGCAGCAAAGAGAGGTCCAGCTTCTGGAGGAAACAGAAGTGGAGGCTTGGCAGCACTAATTCTAGTTACCCAGCCTCTAAGCTTGGTATTCTGCTTCTCCTAGAGATTATGCAAATGATCTCATATACTTTAATACAGTGGTCTTTAAGCATTTTTATGTAGTACTCCCAAAATAAATGTAATGAAGCTAGTTTTCTAAAGCGCTCAGGTCATTACATACTAGATTGCATTTAAGGAACATTTTGTTCTGCATAAGTCAATGTTCTACTGTTAAGAGTGCAATTTAATCTACTTTGTGGAAATAAACAGCAAAAGTGTGGCACTTACAAAAGATATAATAATTATTATTTAAGTGCATTATTTACAGTTGAATTCACAATATAGCCCCATTAAGTTAACCTAAATCTAATAAGCATGTAGTATGAATAAGTAAACCAGCCAGAGTGGTGGTTGATGAGAAACAGCAGGAGATGGTGCCCAAATAAAAACTGAATATGGGGGCCAGCAGATGGCGTAGTAGTTATGTCGCTGGACTCACACATGGCCAACCATGATTCAAGTCTCAGACCAGGAAGGTTGAAAATCACACTGGCACTGTGTATGCGTACCCAAGGTCCCAGGAAGAGAATGGAGGAGACGGGACTGCGGTGTGGTCATCTCCCCTAGAGGGTGATTTCTCACTTTTCCTCTTATGTCTCTGTCTCTCTCTATCAGAAAAATGGGGAAGACAAAGAAAGATACACAGTGGTTGACAGGTGGTGTGGTGGTTGAGGTGCTGGACTCCCATATGACTGACTATGGTTCAAGTCCTAGACCCAGTTGCCCAAAAGCACAATATATAAATAGATAAATAAATATATATGTATGTGTGTGTGTGTGTATATATATATATATATGTGTGTGTGTATATATATATATATATATATATATATATATATATATATATATATATTTGTTTTTAAAGATATACAGCCCTGTTGTGTGTTACAATGTTTTGAATAAAGGAGACTTCCCTAATCCTGGTACATTGAACTATCCCATTATCATCCTAGAGTCTATTACACCTCAGTGCAATGCCCCATAATAAATTCAGGAAGGCTGAAAGGCATGCTATTCATTTATTCATTCATTTTTCGAAAAGTGGAGAATGGCAATTGTGAAAGGAGAGAAGAAATAATGAGACAGTGTAACCACGCCATAAGACAGGTTACTTTTAAGAGAGAGTCCTTTTGGAATTTCAGATACTAAAAATTGAGTCTCTTAAAAACCCAAGACATGGGGCCATCAGTGGTGGCACAATTCAGAGGGCACCTCTGGGCAGTGCATGAGGGTGTAGGTCAGGCCTGTATTCAGTTCTCAGCCCAGCCTAAGCAGGCCAAGAGTAGTTGCATGCACCTGTGGTCTTAGCTTACTAGAAGGCTGGGGCAAAATGTGGTGAGATAGGGCCAAAAATACCTCTCTCTTTCTCTTTCCCTGCTTCTCTCCCTCTTGTTCTTCTCTCTCATTAAAAAACAAAAATGTCCAAGACATGGAACCTGTTCTCTAAATCAGAAAACTGGCAACCCATGTATGGATTCTCAATCTCCACACACAGAACTTGATAAACTGGATATTCAGGCACTGGTTAAGTGTTATTTTACCTTTCCAAGTGTATAACTAGGTCCTCCCCATTAGGCCTGCTGCACAGGTATGGGGTTTGGACCTCCACACATAGAACCTCTCCCTCTAAGCATGAAAACTTGTAACACAAGTGCGAAGTATGTCCCTTCAAATGTGGAACCTGGTTCTCTATGTACGGAATCAGATTTTGCAGACATAGAATAGTTCTCCAGATATGAATCCCATATTTCTAGGCTTAAAATATAACATGTAGGGGTGAAACATGGGCTTTTATATGTGAATCCTGTGGCCTTAGCATGGAGCCCGACCTTCCAGGCTAGCCACGAGTTACTCTTTGTGAAGCCTCTGTCCAAGTTTGAAGCATGGTCTTCTATGGGTGGAACCTGAACTACACGTCATGTCATCTGGCCCACTAGGTATGGAACCTGGCACAGAATCTCACCTTCCAAGTATGGAACCTATCATTTTATGCAGGAAACAAGATCTTGCATCCATGAGAACTGATCTATAGACATGGAATGTGGTTCTTCAAGTAGGGAACTTGGCCTAAGATGGGAAAAGTCTAGCTTTCTGAGTGCAGAAGGGTAGATCTCAAAATAATTATTTGACTTTCCATTCATAAAAGTGTAACTTAGCACTCCGTATGTGGCATCTCAATTTCCAAACATGAAGGCTTGGCTTTCCTCGTATGAACTTGGAATACCAGAATCTCAATGGAACATGACCATACAGGTGAGGAATCTGAAATCCCAGATATGGAAACTGGCATGGGAATTCAGTCATAGAATTTGGTTCTCCATGCATGGTAACTGGTCTGTCCAGCACATAACCTACATATTATATGTAGATCCAGGCCACATAGCCATGAGATTAGACCTTCAAATATGCCATGCATTATAAACTATGTGTCATCTCTCTCTCCTAGCTTGCATCCTGGACTGGTCTTCCAGAGCATTCAGATAGAATCTGAACAGCATCTGACTCATCGAGTATTGAACTTGACCATCTAGGCCTGAAATCTTCACTTCTAAGTATGAATCTAGATTTCTAAGCATGAAACAAGGCTTGGCAGTCATGAGATATATTCTATAGAACCTGAATCATCAGGCAATCATCTGGGCCACCAATTAGGTAATCTGGATATTAGGCTTAGAATTTGGCATTCAAAGCATGGAATCTGGATTTCTAAGCATGGAGCAGGGGGCAAGAAAGTCTTGAATCTTTATCTGTAGCAGTGGAATCTGACTTTCCATATTGGGATCTGTCTGAGTTAGGATTCTCCAGAGAAACAGAACTAATAGGACAGTGTGTAGTCACAGAGTCCAAAGGCCAGGAGTCCTGATACCAGGAGGGCAGGAGAAGATGGATGTCCTAGCTCAAGACAAGAGGGAAAATTTGCCCTTCCTCTACCTTCTGTTGTGGACTAATGGTACCCACCCACATTGTGAGGCTGATCTTTATTCAGTCTATGAATTCAAATGCTAATTTCTTCCAGAAATACCCTCACAGACCACTCAGAAATAACGTTTACCATCCATCTGGGTATTACTTGATTCTATAGTTATAAAACTGTATTTCCAGGCATAGGATAGAGCATTCCATGATGGGATTTTCAGGTTCCAAGGATTTATCCTGGTCATACAGGCATGGAACCTGATAATCCATGTGTGAAATCAAGATCTCCAAGCATAGAACATAGCCTTAGAAGGCTGGAACCTGGAATTTGTAGAACTTGTATGTCAGTCATAGAAGATGGCTTTTTGTGCATCAATCCTTTGAGTTTTGTTTTGTTTTGCTTTGTTTTAGAGTTGTTTTTTTTTTTTTTTTTTTTTTTTTTGCTATAGGGCAGGTGCATTCACCAGAGAGACAGGAAGAGACAGAGAGGCAGAAAGTGAGAAATCATCCCCTCCACCAGGAGGATGACTACATCACAATCCCTTCTCCCCATTCTCCTCTTGGGATTTTGGGCACACATGCAGATGCGCCCGAAATGAAGTCCCCCCCCCCCAAACAAAACCGGCATCATGAGTTTTAAGGCGCTGGGCCTGGGACTCAAACCGCAGTTGGCCTTGTCCAACAACATAACCATTACACCATATGCTGGTCCCTTGTGCACCAATCTGTTATGCCAGGCATAAAACTTGGGGCTCTGTATATGGAATCTCAATATCAAAACTCAGAATCTGACCCTATGAGCACGGGGTATGGCACTCCATGTGTGGAATGTCAATCTCTAACATGAAATGGCCTTCCAAGCACAGAACCTAGCACTCCATGTCTAACATCTCAGTGTACAACATGGAACATGTTCCCAAAAATGTGTAGTCTGGTGCTACAGTCATGGAACCTGGCATTTCCATCAGAGACATTGGCTCTCCAAGACTAGCAACCTAGTGTCCCATGCAGGGAATCTGGTACACCACGTATGAAATCTCAAATTCCAAAAATTAAACCTGGCCCTACTAGCAGCCTGGCAGCCAACATATAAAACCTCTGACTCTAATCACAGACATGGCTTTTCAAGTGTGTGACCTGGGCCCCCAGTACTGGGACCTGGAGTTTCAATGTTAGAAGTTTGTTCTCTAAGACATGGACCTGGGTCTTAAAGGCATGAATATGGCATCTTGTGTGGAATCGCAACTCTAATAGGAGACATGGCCATGTAAGCATAGAACCTAGGGCTCTAAAGTACAGAATCTGGCCTTACAAACATGGAATCTGGTATCCCCAGTATGAATCTCAATAATCAATTACCTTGCAGTATCTGCATGGAACCTGGTACTGAATTTGGGGAATCTCCATCTCCAAGCATAGAACCTGTGTACTAAAAGAATGGATCTTGGCCCTGTAAGTATCCCACATGGTTCTCTACGTGGGAAGTCTCAATATTGCACTTTAAGCATGACCTTGTAAGTGTGAAATCTCATATTCCAGTCTTGGAAACGTAGGTTTTATCATAGAAGTTGGCTCTACGAAACACAGAACCTAGTTTCTATGGCATGGAACGTGGCAGTACGTGAATGGAACCTCAGTCTCAGAGCTTGAAACTCGCACTTTTAGCAGTGCGCCTGGTACTTCATGTTAGGAACCTCAATACTCAGGTATGGAACCTGACCTTAAAAGCAGGGAATTTCAATTATAGGAATTTGCTCTTTGAGGGGCCGGCAGGTCGGTGTGGTGGTTAAGGGCACTGGATTCCCACGTGGCTAACCGTGGTTCAAGTCCTGGACCTACTGGCTTGCTTTCTCACTTTCTCTCTCTCTCTCTCACTCTCTGGTAAAATTAAAATAAATAAATACATAAATAAATAAATTAATTAATTAAATAATTCTTTTTAAAAAAGGAAATTTGCTCTTTGAGAAAATATAACCCTTCTCTACCAGTTTGGAACTTGTACTCCATATGTGAAATCTCGGTCTATAAGCTTGAAACATGTGTGGAAATCAATGTCAAATAATGGAACATGAGATGACAGATGTAGAATCATGAATGCCAGGCATAGACCTTGGCATTTGAATTATAGAAGTTGGCTGTACACAGGAAGAATCTGGTCTCCCAGGCATGAAATCTGGCACGTGGGTAGGATATCACTCTCCTGGCACTGAATCTGATCTTACATGAAACCTGTACTTCATTTATGAAGCCTGGACTTTGGAGCACTGATTTAGTTCTCCTGAGCATGAATTCTGCCTTTTCATGTAGGTAAGCCTGTACTCCACAAAACTTGACCTTCTAAGTAAACGATCTGGTTTTCTAGGCTTTGAAAGCACCTCTTGATATGAATCCCATCTCCCTAGACACAGAACTTGGCTTTTTAAGTTGCAGAACCTAGTCTTCTATGTGTAACCTTGGCCCTCTAGGTATGGATTTAGATCTTCCAGGCATGATATGATCTCTCTCCATGATTGGAGCCTGGCTTTACGGGGGTGGAATCAGAACCTCATGGAATGTGATCTCGCCCACAAATGAGAAATCCTGACTCAGGGTTAAGTGACTGTCCCTAAATTATAAACAACTGGGTTCCTAGGGAGCTGGGGCTGGAATTCAGGTCTCCTTGTCCTGGTCTGTGTTGTCCTGTTTATCTTGCCTCTCTCTCTGGTGGTGTGTGAGAGAAAAGAGAATCAGACAGGAGTCAGAACACCCAAATCTGCTCACAGTTCTGCCTGTCTGCCTCTGTGCCCTTGGACGGACTGCCCGATCACACAGAACTTCACCATCCTTCACTTCATGAAAGATGGAGTCAGGCAAGATGGCCGCAGAGACCTGTTCCAGCCCTCCCATCTTGTTTTCTGCTTCTCTTTTATGCCTCTCTTTATTAAGGGCTTCTTCCTCTTGTCTTCGAGCTTTGCAAGGCTGAATCAAACCGGGCCATTTGCGCAAGGAGCCACCAGAAGATTAGCTTTGATCCTACCCCGACCCCAACTCTTTCCTGGGGTTTCCTCCATTATTTCAGCTATTGGCCAGAGAAGAGATTTTTTTATTGTTGTTTGGTTGAAGTTTCCCATTCAACCCAGAAAATCAAATACCATTTCTAAAGATCCTGACTTTGAAAGTTAGCCTTGCAGCTGCCTGGGGCGCCTCACGGTCCTCTATTCAAAGGCTTGCCCTTATTCTCCATTTTATAGCTCCTGCTTTTGCCTCTTCGTTCTGTTTGGGTGCGGTGGGCAGTGGGGATAGGAGGAGGGGAGAGGTACTCAGGTCTGGTTGCTGCCTGGGTCTAAGCAGAGACAGGTGTCAGTACAACAAATTTATCTAGGAGTTGGGTGAGCTTTTAGGGTACCTCCTCTCCTGTGGTCTAAAGGCCACCACTTTGAACTCTTTGTCCTTCATATACCTGAAAGACACACTTCCGTGCTTTTTTGATTTATACAATTTTGATATCATCTATTTATTTCTTATAAACATAGGCAGGTCTCTCGTATACTTACGCATCCCAGCTCCTCTCTTCTGTCCTCCTAATAACAGTGTTTGGGTTCAGATGACCCTGAAATATTGTTGACCTCAGACTATGCAGTACGCTGGGGAAAACTTTTCTTCTTCTCTAGCTTTTCTTCACTCCAAGTTTCTGCATTTCTTTCATCTCCCTCATACTGTCTGCCTTGATCCTCACTTCATTATTTTCTCCCCACACACCTCGATCATTTTCCTATGCTATCTGGCACCTTTCTTCTTAGAGATCATCTGCCCAGAGTCCTCTGTGGAAAAGGTACTTTCATTTGTTTAAAAAATAGGCAGGGAGTACCTGATAGCCAGGTTAACTTCAGTGAATTCATGAAGTCATCAAGTCATTTCTTTCAATAACCATATGCTGAGTGCCTATGACATAATGTGCATTGATAATGCAAGATAAGGGGCTTGCAGGTGGTGTGGTGGTTAAGAGTGTTGGACTCCCACATGGCTGACTGTAGTTTGAATCCCAGACCTGGTGGCTTGCCTTTTCACTTTCCCTTTCTCTGTGTGTCTCTCTTGGTCAAATTAAAAATAATAATGATGATGATAATAAATAAAGTTAAATAATTCTTCTAAAAATAATAATGCAAGATAAAGAAAACATAGCCCTTGTGCCCAAGTATAGAATCTCTTTTGTTCCCAGCACCTACCCTGGGACCTGGCACACTGGTAGCCCTCAATAAATGCTTATTTACTCGTTTTCATAGTCTTTATTAATTTCTTTTTATTAGAGAGAGGGAAAGACAGAGGGAGAGAGACAGGCACCCGCAGCAGGGTCTCCACACTATAATCTACCTCTTAGTCTCAGCTGGTTCAGATTACCAGCACATGCATGCACACCTGTGTGCCCAACATGCTCAGGAAGGCCCTGGGACATAAACCCAGCACCATTACCACTTGGGTGCAGTGACATTGCCACTGCATCACCACTGGCTTTGTGTTTATTGTTGATAACATTATTTGATGTATTTTTCTGGTCCCTCTTTACTCATCTCCTCCCTGGTCCTGCCCCCTTTAGGTCCCAGACATAGTTTTCTGAGCTGCATCCTTTGGCACAAAGTCCTTCCTTGTGGTGCTGTCACTAAAGGAGACCATGCACTGGGCACCAGGACAGAACTGTAAATAGAAACCTGGACATCCAACCTGTCCACTCTGTCTAAGCCCAAGGCAGTCCTGGCCGGCTCCAGAGCTTCTGTCTTCCCGCGTAACTGCAACACTGTGAAGCAAGACCTTCCCCTCCCAGCTTCCCCTGCATTTAGTTTGGGGCAAGGTGAAAGTTCTTGGCTGCCCAAGGCCATGTGAGGCATATTAATATCCTCTGGAGGGATTAGGTTTCAGCTCAAAAGTACTCTGCAATCCTTTCCAGTGACAAAGGCTCATGCGCACATCAAGAGGAGCTTCCTTCTCTTGCCCCGAGGGAGTCAGCACCTGCTTTCTCAAGAGAGTCTTTTCCACAGATTGTCCCTGCCACTGTCCTCTCACCTTAGGTCTCTGGTTACTGCTAGTGCCATTTAATCCCACTCTCCATCTGGGCAGGAGATTAAAAGTCCCTGATGGTGGGACCTGGCTTTGGATGTCCCTGCTTGTCTGCCAGCCTCGGAACGGCCCGCTCATCTAGCGGGAAACTGTAAAGCTGGCCCCTCCTTAGAGCAGCCTCCTGCCCAAGCCCACACCCAGAGAGATGGAGGTGTTAAACCGGGCCCTGTAACTTAATATCTGATGACTTGGTCCAAGCAGAGCACAAAGAGATGCAAGCCCAGTCACCGGGCTCTCTGTGGCCGGCAGTCACAGCCCTTTGCCTCACCCAGAGAGGCAGCCACGCAGTGTCCTCCACGCAGCCCTCCCGGTACTTCTCAGCAACGCCAGGTGACAATTCTCATGATTTTCCGGTATCTGAATCTCTTACTCATGTTGGTCTTTAGTGAAAAACCTGGGCTCGAATAGCTCGCAATCTATTTTCCACACAGCAACCATAAAAATACTCTTTCCAAAACTATAGAAACATAAACCGAAATATCGCTCTCCCTCTGCGGCTTGCCTTCACGCTTAGAATATAACCCCAGGGCCCAGCTGCCATAGCAAGCACTGGACTCTGCTGCTGTATAGGCTGAGGCCACAGGGAAGAGCCAGGTTCATTTCCAGCACTGCCTTCCCCACCCCAGCTCTCTTCCCCCACAAAAGAAAAGCTGGGCGCAGTGACTCTTACCTGTAGTCCCAGATTCTTGGGAGGCTGAGGCAGGAGGCTTGCAACACAATGAGAATCCCTGCCTGAAAAAGCACCACACACTCACACACACACACACACACAGAGAGAGAGAGAGAGAGAGAGAGAGAGAGAGAGAGATAAGTAATACTAATAAATAAAGAATACAACCCAGGTTGTTCCTGTGGCCTAGGGCGCCCTCAACAGTATGGCCCTGCTTACCCCACCAGCTCAGCCTTCTGTCCCGCTCAGCACCCCTCTCCCGGCAGGTCTGAGAACGACTTCTCTTCTTTGGCGTGCTCTTCTCCTACACTCTGCCTGACTGGCTCCTAATTTTTCAAGTTTTCTCATTTAAATGTCATCTCAGAGACATCCTCGATGGCTTTTCTGTCCCAGATAGCTCCTCCCACATACCCTTATTCTCTCTGGTCCCTAGCTCCCTGTTGTTTTTTCCAGGGCCCTTTCACAATTTTTGATCCAATATTATTCATTTGTTTACTTGTTTATATTATGTTCCTCCTTGAACAGTCAGTGCCTAGAGGGAGGGGTCACACCCATGTTAGCCACACGGCTTCTGGCATAGCACACGGCGCCTAGTTGCTCAATACACACTTATTGAATGTCAAATGAATGAATGTCAGGAAACAAATTTAGGTCATTGCCTGAATCTGGGGTTAGCAGCACCTTTTAAAGCAGTGGTCTCAAATTTTGTTGCATATTAGAATTACCTGAGGTTTAAAAATCCCCAAATAAACCTGCAGCTCTTGGGGATGAGCACTGATAGTCTTCAAAAATCCTCAGGTGATACTAATGTGCAACTAAGAAGCTAGCGTGTTAAGCTGTGGTTCTTTCAGGAAGTCCCTTGACTAGTTATATCAGCATCTGGTGGAGACTTGTTAGAAATGCAGGTTCTTGGGTCCTACCCTGATCTTCATATCAGAAAATCTAGGTAGAGCCCAGTGATCCACATTAATGAACCCTCCGGAGGATCCTGACACAGGCTAAGGCTTGAGAGCCACTGCTATAAAGAAGGGGTTGTTCTGTCTCTCCTCTTTCCACCTTTGTTGGCTAAAATAGTAGGGAACTGGGATGTTCCTAGGTAGGGTGACTGTTGTCCCAGCCTATGGGGGGTTGTCTAGGTTTTGCCAAAAGTCTCTCCTTCCAGGAAACCCCTCAGCCTCCAACAACCAGGACAGTTGGTCCCCTACTTTTTGGAGCCCTTCTTCTTCTTTTATTTTTTAAAAGAATTATCTATTTAATCTAATCTATTGTTATTATTATTTAATAATTTGCTATAGGGCACGTGTGCTCAGAGGAAGAGAGAGGTAAGTGAGAAAGCAAGATGCCAGGTCTGGGACTTGAGCTGTAGTCGGCCATATGGGAGTCCAGCACCCCAACAACCACGCCACCTGCTGGTCCCTGAGAACCCTTCTAATTCCAATGTCAGATCCACAAGACAAGTCCAGTAGTGTGGTAGGTACACTAGTGTCTTTTAAAATGTTAGCTCAGGGATCAGCAGATGGCATAAGGGTTGTGTTGCTGGACTCCCACGTAGTTGACTGTGATTCCAGTCCTGGACCCAGTGATTTGAAACTCACGCTGGGTGTGTGTATGTGTGTGCCCAAGATCCTGAGAGGAGAATGGAGGAAAAGGGATTATGGCATGGCCATTCCCCCTGGGGGATGATTTCTCGCTTTCTGTCTCTGTCTCTCTGGCAAGTGCGTGCACCCTATAGCAAATATCTCTTTTTTAAAAAAAGAGAATAAAATGTTAGTTTAATCCAATATTCCTGTGATGGTGCCCCTGAGTCCTGGGGGATGGCTGTGTGGCCATCAGATATGCCTGGTTGCCATGGTTCCCCTTCAGATGTCTGCATAAAGCAAACACTGATGTGTCTTCTCAGGTCCACCTCACTTAACACTGTAAGTGCATATCTCGGTTTTGTTTTTCAAAGGAAGGCGCCACAGCAGTTAAAAAACAGTTCTTATCGACCCCACTTTCACCTTCCTGGTCACATAAACAACTTGAGAGAAAGTGAAAATAGAACTTTCCATCCAGTTCTTGTACAGGCAACAAGCGACGACGTCATTCACCATTTGCAAAGCCCTCATCCGGAGCAGTAGGGACTTCTATCCTTTTTTTTCCCTCTTTGAATTGTATTTGCTTTCACATTTTCCAGTTAGCTGGCTATGTATGCTACAGGAAAGCCCAGAAATTTTGCTTCAACTTAAAATCATAAACCTGGGTCATCACTTACCACCAACTTCTTCCAAAGCCAATATTTGCAAGTGAATTTAAGACCTAAATGTCCAAGAAGGTCAAAGAAAGAATCCCAAGTTCCTTCTAGCATTAAGATTTATTTCAAGGTGAGTTTAAGCTTTCTGATGGTCACAGCTAGGATCATTTGGATGTGGCTTATGAATGAGAGGGACAATGGTGACCTGCCCATTTCTCCGCCCCACCGCACCTCAGAAACTGTAGTTCCTCTGTTGAGACCCAAACCTTGCACTTTTTTACTCTGCTTTTAGGCAAGGAAATGTGAGAACACTCCATTTGGCTTCAGGTTAGTTTTGTGAGTGAATCCTGACCATCAGCTAGGTCTACATTCAAATGTCTATCAGGTGCAGGTACCATACAGTACAGGTGGTTGCAGATCCTTGGTCTGATAAAATTCTCGCAGGAACTCAAGGAGGAGTGCACAAGTAGTGTGAACTTTTCCATTTGACAGAGGAGGGAATTGAGGCTCAGAGTAGTTCAATGACTTGAACAAGATCACATATTCAGCATCAAGAGAATGTAGACTTGGAACCTGGTTGGTGTCCTGTCCTAGTGAAGGATCCCCCCCCCCCCAGGGGGGATGGCCACACAGCAATCCCTTCTCCTACATTCTCCTCCTGGGATCTTGGGAGTCACCCTGGGGATAAAGAAGGTGGGGGATGTGGAATGATCTGGGGGAGAGTCAGATGGCTGTAATTATTATTGCTGACACTGCTGCTACTATTCTCTATTCCGTTGACTCCTCAACAATGACCATTAATATCGCAATTACTATTTTAGTGTCTACTATTTACCAGCCCCTATCCTACGTCCTTTTCATGTGTAATCTCATTTATTTCTAATAGCCTCATTTCAGATACTTAGAGAGGTTAAGTAACTTGTTCAGTTGCTTAGCTAAGACTGGAGCCTTTGTCCATTTGACCTTGGAGGCATGAGCTCCAAAATTACCATAACTCATAAGAGTGCCTCCTCTCCAGCTGCAATGCCTGCGTCTCCTCCTTGATTCCTGCCTGGCTTATTTGTCTGGTAACACATTCCTGGAATGGAGGGGCTGTTTTGTTACTCCTTTTCCTTCCAAGGACTATCCCAGCTCCTAGGCTTACATCCCTGCCACCTCAGCTTGCAGCCCTAACTGCCCCTTCACTGGGGGCCTGGTAACTAAACTCTTGTCTGTGGCTACAAAACCCCCTTCTTCCCTCATTTAAAATTCTCCCTTGCCCTCTACCAGTGGATTCCTTTGAGCTGCAGCCCCTTCATCCACCAGCCGGCAACTCTCAGCATCTCCTGTCTTCCTCGTTTAGGATAATGCTATGTGAGGACTGCTTCTAATCTCTTTACCCCTCGATCGGAGTATCCCACCTTCAAACCTGTAGTCTCCAGTGGGTCTTTTCTTTTTCACAAAGGCCTAGAATAGTCTATTCTTTTTTTTTCTTTTCTTTTTTTTTTTTTTGGAGAGGTTTTTGCTATAGGGCATGTGCACTCACCAGAAAGACAGAGAGAGACAGAGAGACAGAAAGCAAGAAATCACCCCCAAGGGGGGATGGCCACGCCTTCTCCTCCATTCTCCTCTCCGGATCTTGGGCATGCACGCACACACGCCCAGTGTGAGTTTAAGCCACTGGGTCCAGGACTCAAACCGCGGTCAACTACGTGGGAGTCCAGCAACATAGCCATTACGCCAACTGCTGATCCCGAATAGACTATTCTTAAATTCTTAGGAAAAAGAGGGTTGAGAGGATCGTTGAGCTGTAGTGTTGTAAATGCTTATTTGCATGTGTGTGTTAGAACTAAGAACCTAGGGAAGAACCAAGGCCTTGAACTTTTAGTCAGAGCAGATCCAAAGGGTTTGAGGTCCTGGGGAAGTCTGCTTTGTGAGTCCATGTTTTAAGCCCAGTGGGGATAAATGTTGTCCCTTTATTGCCCTCCATCTGACTTTCCCCCAGGTCTTTCCACACCCCCAACCCCGTATTCCAGGGAGACTCCCACTGTCCTTCACCAGGAAGTTACCCCTTGGATTTAAGGCACTTAGAGCACCAAGCATTTTCTTTGGATGTCACTGTTACTGGCCCTTGAGACACATGGGTAGAAGCTCAAGGCTGCTCGAAGAGCTGTTTTAGAAGCTTTACTGCAAGTCAGCCAACCAACCAACCATAAAACTCATTGTTGGGATGGAGCAAAGTCGAATCTGGATGGAGTATTAGATGACATTAAGGATTTTTTGATCCTTTTGTGAGGTGTTGTGATGCTATGACGATTATGTGAGATAATTCCTAATTTTTTAAAACGTTGTATTTCATGGTATCTGAAATTTGCTTAAGAAAGAAACAAATATGGGAAAGTGAAAATAATGGTACATCTAGGTGGGAATATGGGGCTCAGTTTAATGTTCTCTCTGCAGAGTATGAGAACAATGTTTAAAGCTGTGGGACTCAGACTTGCTAGTAGGAATAGATCTGCTATGAATTTTCCTCTGAGAACTTGGGGACTGGTTTGGAGCTGGTACAGAGCGAGAGCAGAGGTCTGTTACATCCTTCCAGAACCATCCATGGATCCTGGCAGAGCACCCAGCTAGACCCTAAAACTCTCCTCTTGTGCAGCTCTTTACTTGACCCAATTACGTTAAGAACATCCAACGGTTTTTAACATTAGAGGCAGGGCTGACCCTGGGCACATCCTCCCCAGCTACTTGCCCCTCCCTCCTGTCTTCTCTAACGTGTAAGGCAGGTCTCCTCTTCCTACCCAGCTGACCCCCAGTCGCTCTGTGCCCTGCCCTAACCTGATAGCTACTACCTCAGAGGAAAACTGAACTTATAAATGTGTGCCTTCTTCCTCCCACCCCCTGCCACCTCCTCTCCCTTTTCCTGGTAACCAGGGACTCGATGAGAGTGTCCCTGGTGACCAGGAGGCTGCCAGATGCCTGCTGGGCAATAACAGCACCTTCTCACCTCAGAGGCCTGCTTCAGACTGCTCGCTGGCCAGATGCCAACACTGTGCTCGCTTCTCCTCGCTCTGCCCTCGGCCACCAGGCAGCCTAGCAAACTGAGATCTTGCATCTGAGTGAGAAAGGACTTCTGAAATCAGAGGAGGCATCTCCAGTGGATGGTCGCCTGGCCCCTGCTGAAATGTTTCCATTCGAGAGTCTTTCCACAAACATCTACAAGTGCTTCTTGGTATCAGGTGCAGGGCAAGGCTCTAATCAGGGTTGGAGCCCAGCGACATCTCCCAGGGACAGTGAGCTCAGTGGCAAACTGAAGCGAGAACCACCAGTCTCCACTCAAAGCCCCTGGAGCTGAAGCTGCAGCACCTGGAAAGCTAGATGGGCCTGTCTTCCTGTGGCTGTGACGGCAGGTGACTCTTTTTCACTGAAGATGCTGTCATTTAGTTTTGCTTGCCCAAGCCCTCTTTTTTGCAAGATCAGTAGCTCAGTTTTATTACCTCAAGTCATAGGGGATATGGAACTATGCTGACTGAACCTCACAGAAACATGAGTGCCAGGAACCCCACTGACAAATAAGCAGTGAATGAGCATGGCTGTCCAGTGATCAGAATATTCACATCTGCTTTCCAAGATACATTTCCTGGAATGCAATTTGTATCCAGGAGGTTGCTTGGTGAGCATGGAATCAGCCCACAGGGAGGAGGTGGCTATGGAAGCAGTGGAGGAAAAGCTACTCTCAGACCTTCTCACATAAAATACTGCGTCCATGATGCGTTTCCCTCCAGCGGACTCTTCTCCTGGATATGTCTTTTCCTGATGGCCACATAACCTCATCTCAAAAGATGACACCTTTCTTCCTATCAGTAATTTTCCCCGTTGTGCTTTCCTGAGATTTCCTTGATATTCTGGGAGAGGGAAGGTCATTTTTGAAATGCCCTGGTGCAGTAAGGAATTTTTTTACTGTACAGAGCTGGGGTGGAGAGCAGTGTGGCATCTTCCCTTTATGTGGTTCTGTGTGATGATAACAGGTGTTTTATTAGGGCTCACAGACTCACATGCGACCAGGACCAGGAGAGAAGCAGGCTGAATGCAACAGTCTCAGTAGCAACTTGAGTATAAATATGCTTTTTCTAAAAAAGGAATTATTTATCTTATTTTATTTATTATTATTTATTCACCAGAGAGAGAAAGTGAGAAAACAAGCTGCCAGGTCTGGAATTGGAACCATGGCCGGCCATGAGGGAATCCAACACCTTAACCGCCACACCACCTGCTGGCTCCTACATATGTTTATGAATGCTTCTGACTACAAGAAAAAGCACGTACATGAGAATAGATGACAACTGATGCTCAGGGGGCTGAAGCAGCGAGGGTGAGTCCCAGGACCTGGTGATGGGGTGTCTGAGATACCCAAGGAGATCCTTGCTTTGTCTGGGAGGCTCACTTCTGATTTCAGAAGTCCTTTCTCGCTCACACGCAACACCTCGGCTTCCTAGCTGACTGGTGGCGGAGGGCAGAGGGTGAGCTGGAGAGGGCACATCTCTCTGCAAAATGCCCACGGCTCAGCTCTGGCAAACCAAGTTGGAATGAGGCTCTGAAGATAAGAGATATGATTTTTTTTTTTCCAAGAGAAGTTGGTACTCTGGATGTTTAGGTGAAATCATCTGACTTTTTACATGTTGGCCACCAACTCAAAAGTTTAAAAATTGCTCTATTAAACCATATGAAGTATATGAGGGCCAAATTTAGGAAGCAACTTCTGCCTTATATGTTAGAAGGTCCCATGATTAAATGTTTTACAAAATGCTGGTTTCCAGATGGCGTAATGGTTATGTTGCTGGACTCCCATGTAGTCGACCATGGTTCAAGTGACTTAAAACTCATGCTGGGAGTATATGCCCAAAATCCCAAGAGGAGAATCGAGGAGATGGGATAGCAGCGTGTCTATCCCCCCAGGGAGGTGATTTCTCACTTTCTGTCTCTATCTCTCTCTGGTGAGTACATGCACTCTATAGTAAAAATCTCTCTCTAAAAAAAAATGCTGGTTCCAAAAAATAAAGTAGACCAAAAAAGAAAACACAGATTTTTGTTACTATTTCTTTAGCCATAAACCATCTCAGAACCTTTCAGATACGGAGGTGTGTGAGAACCTACAATTCAGGCTCATTGCCTACACATAAACAAGGCACCTCCTAAAATCAGTGTCTAAAACTGGCCCTGTGCCTCGATTTGCAGTGAAATATTTGGCTCCATTTCAGTCAGTGACCTTTGTTGACCTTTCCCCCAAGGTTGACGAGTGAGCCCTTCTGAGGTCTCAGAGCTTTGAGCACTACTGGCCAATTGCTGAGGAACACAAGGATGGAGACAGCTTGCCCTGGCTCTGGAGGGAGAGTTGCATTTCTTTATCATCTATAGTCCTCCAACTTCCAAAAGGTATTGGTGACTGCCTGCAGTAAAACAAAACAAAACAAAACAAAAAACCACCAGCAAAAACAGCACATATGAAGGGGTTGACATGTGGCATCTGTCTCTCTCTGCTCAGCACCTCCAGCCCTTATCTCACCCTGGGCTTATGCCAACACCTCTGAATAGATCTCCTGACTCCACTCCGCACTCAAGTCCAATCTGTGCACTGACGCCAGAAACATTTTCTAAAACATACGGTCACTAGCTCACCTTTCTGTTTTTTTTTTTTTTTTAAACTATCTCTACCGATTTTTTCATATTCCCTAGGTCATAGTGATTTTTGCACTTTGGTGGATAACTTATTTATTTATTTTTAAAGATTTATTTATTTAATTTATTAGTCATTATCATTTGTTTTTAAATTTTACCGAAGAGAGAGAAAGGGAAAGAGAGAAAGCAAGCTGCCATGTCTGAGACTTGAACCACAGTCAGTCATGTGGGAGTCCAGCACATTAACCACCATGCCACCTGCAGTCCCAGGTAGAGAACTTGTTTAAAATATAACTCCCTAGCTCCCACCTCCAAAGACTGATTTGGTAGGAGTGGAGTGAGACTCAGGAATCTGCTTTCTATTTCCCTGACAAGGACTCCACTGTGGTGACAGTGGTCTACAAACCACAAATTGACGAGTATTATCTTATAAATCTGGCAGGGACCTAATACGTGGATACAAGTGGAGTTTAGTTACTCTTAAATTAATTCTCTTGTATTTTGTCTTCCCGAAAAAGATTTATTCCCCCACTTCAATAATTGGTAGAGTATTTGTTAATTTCATGCTGAAGTGGTGTGGAAAACTATTCAGAGGAGAAAGGAGCTTTCATGGCAACCCTGGGGAGCTAGCAAGAGGATACTTCGGAGGTAAATTGTCAGCGACGTCTGGGTTTAACGCAAGTGCTTAGGTCACTGAGAAGTCTCTCCCTCTCTGCCTACCCATCGCATCATTTACCCCTCCCAGACAGAATGCCGGAAAGATAATGCAGCCCAGGGAGATAGATATATTTCAGGTCCTACTTTTCCATTATCTTCTGAGAAGATGAAAGGAAGCCAGAGCCAGGAGAAGCAGCAGAGAGCAGCTGTAGCATTTCACAATAACGTGATGTGCATTTCACTGAGCACTTACTATGTTCCTGGTGCCGTTAGTCACCATGCACACGTAATCTCTAATCTTCACAACGATCTGCCTTAGGTATTAAGCGCCCCCACTTTATAGATAAGGGATGGGTCTGCCTACTTTCCATTACAGCACAATGACCCGAGCACAGGCAATGGGGCAAAACAAAACAAAACTAAAACAGAAAAAACCTGCATATTTCAGAAGTCGACCCCTAGTAATTAATCTCCCACCAGGGAAAGGGCCTAAAGAAAGAAAAGAAAAACTCAGCCTCAGTGTTAAATGGGTAATGCTGTTTGAATGTTTGTTCCTTCTTAATCTTATGTTGAAATTGAATCCCCAGGGACCATTAGATGGTGTAGCGGGTACATTGCTGGACTTTCACAGCGCTAACCACGGGTTTGAGTCCCAGTCCTGGTGACTTGAAAATCATGCTGGCCATGTGCACATGCAAGTCTCAGATCCCAGGAGGAGAATGGAGGGAAAGAGATTGTGGCATGACCATCCCCCCAGGGGTGATTTCTCACTTTTCCCCTCACCTGTCTGGGCTCTGACCTTTGCATTTCTGGGTGATGTTGAGAACCTCATTTGCCTCTTTGTCTTCCATGTTGATCTTTCTTCTGGAAAAAGAGAGAATGAAAGTTAATCTCGGAGTTCCTTTCCATCACGTCTCAGCCTCTTTGCCAGAACCAAAAGTAAGTCCCTTTCCACTGCAACATTCTGTGAGGGTCCCAAATATCTTGTGGTGAGAGTAACGCAGTGGAGACTTCCCGAGAGTCCCCAAAGCCCAGATTGGTTAGGCCTTCTGTTCTCCACACTCATTTCTTTTACCTATTTGCTCTCCATCCAGCTCAGGGCCAAACCAATTAAACAGAAGACCCTGGCAACACCAGGGCTGCTCCCAGCTATAAAAGATGCATTAGTCCCCGTAATGGCCCATCCTCGCCAGACCACTCTATCCATCTGCACATTTATGGGTCGGTGAATCAAGGGTTCCTCAGACAGGCAGAAAGGCCAGCACTTGTGGGTGACAGGGTATGGAGAAGGGACCAAGCATCTCTGCAAAATGCATGCTCTGCCAAGGAGCTCACCATGCTGAGAGGCCTCGGAGCCCTAAGCAAGAAGAAGTCTCTGCTGGGCAGGTTCTCAGAGGCTGCAGGGGGAAAATATCCTTTTCACTTTCTTCAGCCCAGGTTGGAGTGGGGTGCAGGAGGGGCACACCTCCACTCTTCTTTTCTAATAATAATGCAGGAAGGATTTTTGAGTTCACTTTGGCCAAAATGGGAGATTATTAAGGGACAAGATATTGATAAATATATATTCTGAGAAATAATTTTTTATTTTATATCTTATATCCATGATCGTGCATGTGCATGCGAATGTGAGAATGACAGAGTGAGGCTCGCCCTCCACAGGGTCTGGTCACGCTGCTGCCCCTTCCTCCTGTCCTCCATCCATCAGATTCTGGGCACTGGTGTGCGTGCCCAGCATGTTGTAGGCTGATCAGGCCAGGATTTCAACCCACAGTTGCCACAGTTTGATCCGGCTTTATTTTGAGCAGTGCATTACCACTGCGTCATGAAGTCAGCCCCAATTTTATTTTTCCATGATAAATCTATTCCTGAAAATATTGTGTACAAGCTGATTATATAAAAATAGAATGCTTCTCTCTTCTTCAAATGAAATGACGCCAAGCAATTTGAATTTTGATGTCTGTGCCTCTTAGTTTACTGTTGTAAGTTAATAACATTCAAATCTTTCTGTAAATGATTAAATTATTTAAGAATGAATCATGTCTTATTTTTAAATATTTGGGGCATGGACTTTATAAAATTTTTATTATTCCCAAAAGATTCCATTTTCAGTTCATACGACTTCAGTGTCAGACTAGGACCTCCAGGTCACTGTTCTCCTGACTATCCTGGGAAAGTGGTGGGACAGGAAATATGCATGTGAGTGGTAGGTCTCTAGTAGAAGGGCATTCTTTGCTCATCTACCAAAGGGAAGGTTAACAGAGCTTAAAACTAAAAAATCAGGGCCGGCAGGTGGCATGGTGGTTGAGGTGCTGGATTCCCACATGACTGACCGCGGTTCAAATCCCAGACCTGGCAGCTTGCTTTCTCATTCTCTCTTTCTCTCTCTGTCTTTCTCTGGTCAAAATTGAAGAACAATGATGATAAATAAAAATTAAAAAACCAAATCTCAAAAAAAAAAAATCTAAAAAATCAAGCAATGGCCATATATGTTTGCTATTTTAGAAACAAATCTACTGGATACATTTGTTTGTTTGTTTGTTTTTGCCATGGGTGCATAAACTTGCCAGAGAGAGACAGTGAGAGGAAAATGAGAAATATTACCCAAGGGGCGATGGCCATGACACAGTCCCCTCCTCCATTCTTCTCTTGGGATTTTGGGCAGGCATGTACACACACCTGGCATGATTTTCTTTTTCTCTCTTCTCTTCTCTTCTCTTCTCTTCTCTTCTCTTCTCTTCTCTTCTCTTCTCTTTTCTTCTTCTTCTTCTTCTTCTTCTTCTTCTTCTTCTTCTTCTTCTTTTTTTTTGTAGAGAGGTGGGTTTTTTTTTTGTTGTTGTTTGTTTGTTTGTTTTGACTATAGGGCCAGAGAGACAGAGAGACAAAAAGCAAGAAATCATTCTCCAGAGGGGATGACATAATCTCTTCTCCTCCATTCTCCTCTCAGGATTTTGGGCATGCACGCACACGTGCCTAGTGTGAATTTTAAGCAGGCGGGTTCAGGACTTGAACTGTGGTCAACTATGTGGGAGTCCAGCAACATAACCATTATACCATCTGCTGATTCCTCCTTTTTTTTTTCCCAAGACAGAGATTTTTGCTATAGGGCGTGTGCATTTGCCAGAGAGACACAGAGAGATAGAGAGAAAGAAAGCAAGAAATCACTCCCTCAAGGGGTATGGCCATGCTTCAGTTCCTGCTTCTCCATTCTTCTCTCAGGATTTTGGGCACACACGCATGCACACACACACACACCCCTGGTGTGAGTTTCAAGCCTCTTGGTCCGGGACTCTAATTACAGTTGACTATGTGGGAGTCCAGCAACATAACCATTATGCCTGGTTCCCCCATCTGCTGGTTCCTCCCAGTGTGATTTTCAAGCTGCTGGGTCCAAGACTTGAACCACAGTTGGTCACATGGGAGTCTAGTACCTTAACCACTACATCACTTGCCAACTCCTACTGAATGAATTTTAAATGGTGGACTTTGTCAAGAAATACCATAAATCAGGGCTGGCAGGTGGCGTGATAGTTAAGGGCACTGGACTCCCACATGACTGACTGTGGTTCAAGTCCTGGACCTGGTGGCTTGCTTTCTCACTTTCTCTCTCTGTCTCTCTATCTCTGTCTCTCTCTCACTCCCTCTGTCTCTCTCTGGTCAAATTAAAATAAATAAGTAAATAAAGTTAAATAAAAAATAATTCTTAAACAAAAAAAGAAATACCACAAGTCAAGTAAAAAGATCAATGAGAAAACATACTTGCAGCTTAAATGTTAGACAAAGGCTAATTACCAAAGTCTATAAAATTTCCCAAGGAAAGAGAATGAAATGGTAAACAATCACAGACAAATCAGTTAGAGATAACAATAATGATTAGAAAAATAAGTGCAAATGACTCTTAACATTATGAAAAGTTGTTCATCCTTAAAGGCATGCAAATTTTTTAAAAGAATTATTTTATTTAACTTTATTTATTATTATTATTTTAATATTTCCAGAGAAAGAGACACAGAGAGAAAGAGAAAGAGAAAGTAAGAAAGCAAGCCTCCAGGTCTAAGACTCAAACCATGGTCGGCCATGTAGGAGTATAACGCCCTTAACCACCACATCACCTGCCAGCCCCAAAGGCATACAGATTAAAATTGTACTAAGATATTATTTATTATTAGTGAGAAGGAGGAAGTATGTATGCAGGAGGAGGGGGAGACAGGGTGTTGCTGTTGAGAAATTCTGCCCCAGCCTCTCAGTTAGCTAGTATTTTTTTTTTTTTTTTTTGAGAGGTTTTTGCTATAGGCCACGTGCACTCACCAGAAAAATGAGAGACAGAGAGCAAGAAATTACCCCCCAGGGGGATGGCCATGTCGCAATCCCTACTTCTACATTCTCCTCTTGGGATCCTGGGCACACACGCACACACGCCCAGCATGAGTTTAAGCCACTGGGTCTGGGACTCAAACTGTAGTCAACTACATGGGAGTCCAGTGACATAGACATTACGCCAACTGCTGGTCCCTCCATTAGCTAGTATTATGGTGGATGAAAGACCTATAAATTGGTAAGAAAAACAACCAAATAAAAAATTGTACATGAGCCAGCAGGTGGCTTGGTGATTAAAGCACTAAATTCCTACATGATCAGCAACGGTTGGAGTCCCAGAACCAGCAGGACAACTAACTTATTTCACAATGGGCACATGTGCGTACATGCCCCAAAACCTGAGAGGAGAATAGAGGACAAGGGACTGCAGCCTGGACATGCCCCCATGGGTGGGTGATTTCTCACTTTCCCTCTCTCTGTCTCTCTCTGGCAAGCACACACACCCTATGGCACCCTCCCCCCCAGAAATGCAGAGAATAGGAGGAAATAACAGAAAAAGAAATCCAAACATCTAACAAATACAGGGAATGATACTCAAAATAAATAGTAATCAGTCAGTACAAAACCAAGATGAGATGCTATTAAATTAACATCTATCAGATTGATTTTTAAAAAATGTTAACATAGGGACCAGCAGTTAGCGTAATGGCTATGTCGCTGGATTCCCATGTAGTCGACCGCGGTTCAAGTCCCAGACCCGGTGGCTTAAACTCATGCTGGGCACATGTGCGCGTGTGCCCAAAATCCCGAGAGGAGAATGGAGGAGAAGGGATTGCGGCAGGGCCATCCCCCCTGGGGGGTGATTTCTCACTTTCTAGCTCTCTGTATCTCTCTGTCTGTCTGGCGAGCGCACGCACCCTATAGCAAAAAAAAATCTCAAAAAAAGAAAAATGTTAACATCTGACTGTGAGGATGTTGGAAAACTGAAATGCAGCTGGTGGGACAACTAACTTATTTCAATTAGTTTAGACATGATTTTATGATAGAGCTTTTCTAGCTGAAGTTCATACACTGTGTGACTCAACAATGCTAATAACCAGCATATACCTCTAGATATCACCTGAGAAAAATTCTGACACATGAACGTGAGGAGCCATATACAAAACATTCACTACAGCATTAAAACAAAAAGCCAGAAATGATCTAAATTATGAAAATAGGATTCTGGATAGATAAAATGTGTTATGTTCATATGGTTGTATACTAAGCAGTAATTAAAATAAAGAAACTAGATCTAACCTGTGTATCAGTATGGACAGACCCCTAAAATAATATAGCCTTTAAAAACCAATTTTCAGGTGCCAGCAGGCGGCGCTGTACTCCCACATGGCCAACTGTGGTTCAAATCCCAGACCTGATGGCTTGCTTTCTCATTTTCTCTCTCTCTTGTGAGTGCACATACACTACAGGAACAATTAAAATAATAATAAATAAAATTAAATAAATAACTATTTTAAAACCTCAATTTTCAGAATGGTACATATAGTATGGTATCACTTATTTAGTATTTTAAAAACATACATTTAAGTAAATATAATTTTAACAAATACAGAAAAGAATGAATGATTTGAACCTAGAAAGTAGACACAAGTACAGCCAAACCTTTGAGAAGTGTTGCTGTGATAGTGAAGAGACCTAACAGGTAGAGGTGGATGTATAGTGTCGGGGGGGGGGGGGGGGGTGGGGTGTGAGTGTTACAATTTTGTAAAATTCTTTAGATAAAAATGGTCACAAATGACGATTAGATATATACATGCATGTATGATGTGAAACATGATGTTTTGATATATGTGTACCTGGTACAATGATTAAATTTAGCTGATTGATATATTAATAACCTCACATACTTGTTTTCAGGATGAGAACATTTAAAATCTATGCTTAGCAATTTTCAGATGTATTATACATTATTAATTATAGTCATTGTGCTATAAGATAGATTTCCAGATGGGCCAGCAGGTGGCATGGAGGAGGTTAAGGCACTGGATCCCATATGGCTGACTGTGAGGTTCGAGTCCTGGACTTGGCAGCTGGAGAACACACTGGGCATATGTTTGTATGTGCCCAAAATCCTGAGAGGAGAATGGAAGAGAAGGGATCATTGCAGCATGGCCATGCCCCCTGGAGAGGATGATGTCACCCCCCACCCCAACTCCAGTCTCTGCACATGCCCTATAGCAAAACAAAAAAATTAATAAATACATAAATAAATAAAAAAGAAAATGTAGTTTTCTTATCCTAGTAAAACTCTGTGCCCTTTAACCAACATCTCTCCTTACCCCTTCATTGCCCCGGCACTCCGCCCCCCCCCCCCAAGTCCTTGGTAACTATCCTACTCTGTTTTTATGAGTTTAATATTTTAAAAATTGCACATATGAGTGAGTCTCATGCAATGTTTGCCTTTCTGTGCCTGGCTTATTTCACGAAGCACAATTTTCTTTTTTTACGGACACTAGAGCTTGTCCACGTGCAGATGGAATGACTGAGTAGGATACTGGACATAACCACGCACAGAGAGAATCCTCCAGAAGGTGGAAGCTTCAGTTGCAGAGCACATAGGAAGGATGCTGCCCTTTTTACATGAGAAACGGATAGTGGCCGTGGGATGAAATTTAGGCAACGAATTTGTAGTCTGTTTAGGAGACAGACCCTTCAAGAAATGATACTAATTGGAGGCATGGGCAGGTGACGTGATAAAGGGGGGTTTGATTAAAAGGCAAGACCAAAGGACTGCTTCACAGTTTAGACCCTGCCCTTTCTGTGAGTCTTGAACCACGCCATTGTCACTTCCCAGAAACTTCTAATCTGCCCTTAGGGAGTCCCAACTGTTCACTTGGCGCAGTACTGGAACCAGAGCGACTCCAAACGCAGCTACACAACCCCTTCTCTGCGGAGCTGGGTGGTGCCGGTGGTGTTTCCTTTTTACTTGTTCCTTTGGTCCCAGTGCCTGCACGCAGCGGATGTCCCTCAGATTGCTTGTAGAGGAAATGCCCTGGCTATCGGAGCAGCACGCTGGGTCGGTTCTAGTCCTGCCTCTGCTACTCACTTTCTGTGACCTTCTAGAGCAAGTTGTGTAACCTCTCTGGGCCTCGGTTTTCTACTTCACAGAGTGGTTAGCTGCGTTCAGAATGATGGGCGCGCCTAGTGCGCGGGCGCATTCAGGAGAGACAGGTAAGATTCCTCCGACCGCACAGCCCAGACGGAGTCTGGCGTCCTCCGCCCCGGCTGGTGCACAGGGCTCTCGGGTCCAGCGCTTTCCCTCACCCCCTCCCAGAGCCCTCCTCTCCTCACTGCCTTCCCTCCTCATCCTCACCTTTTCAACCTCGCCCTGGGAGTCCGCATTCCCCACCAGTGGGCGGGCAAGCGAGGTCATTCTGGGGGCGCTGCCCCGCCCACCGGGCCACACCTGAAGATTCTGGGTCCTTCTCAGGCTAACAGGAACGCAGGGCAGAGGATGCGCGCAATAGCGCAGCCAGCCAGTGTCCCCGTGTGGATGGGAAGAGTGACCACCTCTCCGTCCCGCCCCACGTGTGCACCTGTGCGGAGACAGCCCAGGGAGCCCCGGGGTGCGAGCGTGGACGCGTTTGTCTGCCTGTGTGCGGGGGTCGTGCGTCCTGCCGGCTGGTGAGCGCTTGCTTGCGTTGCCCCCTAGCTTCCTAGCTCCCCCTCTGTCCCTCCTTCCTCCCGCGCCCCTCCTCTCCCAGCCAGCCTCTTGGTACTCCTGACGGGTGGGTGCATGTGAGTCTCACTCCACCCTCCTCTGGAGCCAACCGGCGAGCGGAGGGCCACTGGGCTCAGGCTGGAAACATATAAAACCCGCTCAGAGCCGCTGCGCTCCCACCGCGCTGGCTGTCCCAGCTGCTCGGGCAGAGTGCAGGCTGGGCTGGGGCTGGGTTGGATCCCAGCCCCGCGGATGACGAGAATGGCCTCGGACCGTGCCTCCAAGAGGGCTTTGGGCCTTTCGCTCTCTGCTTGCAGAAAAGTTTGGAGAAAGTGAATTTGGGGTGCATTTGGAAGTGGGGCAGCTTCCCCAGCCTTCTCTCCTTTCCAGAAGCCTCATCTCGCACCACCTCATCCATTCTCAACCCCACACCCTGCCTCCCAGGCCCCTCCTCTTTTCGTTGGGCTCCCTTCCCTGGTGATTTCTCCTTATCTCATTCCACCTCCGCTCCTCTGGCCTTGTGCTCTGAACCATTTCCACTTGTTTTCAAGTGCTCTCCCTTCCTTATCATCTTCATCCTTTCCCCCTCCACCCTAAACCTTGCCCTAGCCGCCCATTTTATCCATCAAACCTCCCCACTTACACCCCCAGCCTCCATCCTTCTTTCTCCCTCCTCTCCTCCCTCCTGGCAAAGCTTGACCATGGATTCTGGGCCTCCTGCTGCTGCCAGCCCTACCCCTAGGGGCACCCTCTCTGCCCCCAATTCTACCACACCCTGGCTGGGCAGGGATGAGGAGCTGGCCAAGGTGGAGATTGCAGTGCTGGCCACCGTCCTGCTGCTGGCCACGGCGGGCAACCTGGCCGTGCTGCTGAGCCTGGGCCAGCCGGGCCGGAAGCGCTCGCGCATGCACCTGTTTGTGCTGCACCTTGCCCTGACCGACCTGGGCATGGCGCTCTTCCAGGTGCTGCCCCAGCTGCTGTGGGACATCACCTACCGCTTCCAAGGCCCAGACCTCCTCTGCCGGGCTGTCAAGTACCTGCAAGGGCTCAGCATGTTCGCCTCCACCTACATGCTGCTGGCCATGACACTGGACCGCTACCTGGCTGTCTGCCACCCACTGCGCAGCCTCCAGCAGCCCAGTCAGTCCAGCTACCCGCTCATTGCTGCTCCCTGGCTGCTGGCTGCCATCCTCAGCCTCCCTCAAGTCTTCATTTTTTCTTTGCGGGAGGTGATCCAGGGTTCGGGGGTGCTGGACTGCTGGGCGGACTTCCGCTTCCCCTGGGGGCCACGGGCCTACATCACCTGGACCGCCATGGCTATCTTTGTCCTGCCTGTGGCCATGCTCACAGTCTGCTACAGCCTCATCTGCCACGAGATTTGTAAGAACCTGAAAGTCAAGACACAGGCTTGGAGGGTAGGAGGAAGGGGCTGGAGGGCTTGGGACAGGCCCTCATCTTCTGCCCCAGCTGCAGCCATGCGGGGGATGCCTTCCCGGGTCAGTAGCATCAGCACCATCTCGCGGGCCAAGATCCGAACCGTGAAGATGACCTTCGTCATCGTGCTGGCCTACATTGCTTGCTGGGCGCCCTTCTTCAGTGTCCAGATGTGGTCTGTGTGGGACAAGAACGCCCCTGATGAAGGCGAGTATGTGGTCCACATGGGGGCAGCTCGGGGAGGAAAACCAGGGGAGGGAGAGCAGGGGTTACAGTGCCTCCCTGGGTGGGGCCAGGCAGGTGCAAGTGAGTGACGCCATTAGGAGAGATGGTGCCTGTCCCACGTGAGGAGGGGCAGCTACCGCTCCCATCCAACTTAGCGATGCTGTCTATCTTCTATGTGAGGTTTCCTGATTTTTAAATTTCAGTAACTAAGATGACAATTTTAAAATACTTTGTGATGGGGGCTCGCAGATGGCATGGTGGTTAGGGAGCTGGACTCCCACGTAGCCAACCACAGTTCTAGTCCTGAACCTGGAGGCTTGCTCTCTCACTTTCCCTCTGTCTTTCTCTCACCTTCTTTCTTTCTCTGGTCAAATTTAAAAATAATAATAATAAATTAAGTGAAATAATTTTTAAAAGTATCACGTGATATTTGTGAAATAAGACACTTGGCCGATTTGACCAACCAATTGCCAGTTTGCTAGATGGGTTTTAGAATCACAGAACAATAGAACAGAAAGGGTTTTTTAATGATCCGGTCTATGATGGCAGTGTGTGGCCTGGGGACTGTCTCTCTCAGCACCTTTCCTCCCTGTCCCCAGACATGGCTTGGAGCTCCTTCTCAATAGCTACTTCCAATTGATTAGGGCTGGCTCTTAAAGCCCTGAAATGTCAGGCTCACCCTCTTTATTATTGCGAATGGGGAAACAGCGGCCTAGAGAGGAACCTTGACTTGCCCAAGGCCTCACAGCCAGGGAGTGACAAAGGGAAGAGTAGAACAGGAAGATCTTTCTGTCTCCTTGTCTTTCTCCTAACTCTGTGCCCTGCCCATCACCCTGATTCTAAAAGGTGCTCTGAAAGGATGGGCTTCTTCCTGCATGATAGACAAAATGGGACCCTCCAAGGACACTGTGTTCCAGTTGGCACGTGCGAGGCCTGGCTGTGGTCATTTTTCTGGGGTGAGGGAGATGGCAGCTTTAGACACTGCCTAATGTCCAGCCATCTGCAGGTGAGCTCGTTCTCAGGAAGGCAGAGGCTGTGTCTGGGAAGCCTAAGTGATGGAGAGAGGCCTGCAAGGACACCTGCCCCTGCTCCCCTAAGCAGGAATGGGCACGGGAACAAGGGCACACTGACCTGTCTGGGGGCTGCGAGTGGGCCGACCGTTCTGCAGTGCCTCACCTGGTATATGCAGCTCAGCAGGCAAAACGGGGCCTGTGTGCACAGGTTCATCTGGAAACCTCCTGGGAGCTCACTGACCAGCAACCTCAAGCTAGCAATTCCTACCAGCCGTTGTGGAGTTGTCCCTGTCCCTTGGGTTTGTATTGCTAATCTCATTTCATCTTAAGGCATACTCAAGCCATGCTTTGCTTTTCTGTGAGACAAGTCAAGGAAGACTGTTCACGAGTTGAATACAACCACTCAAAAGGAATGAAAAAATAATGCCAAACTTTTTTGTTTCTTAAGGTTTTTTTTCTTTTCTTTTCTTTTTTTTTTTTTTTTTTTTTGTCTTAGGACGTGTGCGCTCGCAGGGGGGAGAGAGAGAGAGAGAGAGAGAGAGAGAGAGAGAGAGAGAGAAAGTGAGAAATCACTACCTGGGTAATGGCCACACTGCAATCCTTTCTTCTCTATTCTCTCCCTGGGATCTTGGGTACACGTGCACACATGCCTGGTGTGAGTTTCAAGTCACTGGGTCTGGGACTCGAACTGTGGTCGGCCATATGGGAGTCCAGTGATGTAACCGCTATGCCATCTGCTGGCCCCCCAAACTATTCTTAACCAACCAGTGACATTGATCTGGATGAGAGGCTCCTCCGTAAGCAATGAGCGTGTGACTTCTAACAAGCCACAGGAGAAAGGGCTTCCTAGTGCCATGGACCTGCAGAGGGCTGGCCTGTTCTATTCTCTATCTGAGCAACTTGGGCTCAGAGAGGTGAAATAACTGGTCCAAACTGCCCCTTCTGGAAAGAGACAAAGCCAGGACTTGACTTGAGGTCTCTGTAGGCCACACTTTATCTACGACGTGGTTTTACTCCCAGCAGTCTTGGCTTAGCCAGTGATTCCAAGGCAGAGATGGCTCTTTGCCTTCTGATGGGAATCCTGCCACACAGCCTGGGCAGCCCTCCCTGCTTGCCCGGGGTGCCCACCGTCATGATTCTCCACTCTCCTCTGTGTGGAATGGTTTCCTACTTACCTCGGGCCTCTCCGAGCCAGGAGTGCAGGAACAGCATGTAACCCTAGAGACAATGTGCCCTCTCAGAAAAATGAAAGCCCTTTAAGGCCCCTGTTGTTGAGCCAAGACCCAGTCCTTTAAACTTCCTTCCAGTGCACTCCTCCCCGCCCCTGAGTCTTTGGGTAGAGCCTGCCTGTCTCCCTGCCTCTGCCCCGCTCCTGCCCCGACTCTTGGCTGAGGTTGTGCCAGGACACAGTGGCAGCTGCCTGGACTGGGTGTGGTGGCTCACCCTCAAGGGCTTCCTCTGTGGCACATCTCCAGCCCTGCGCTGGGTCTGACTCTGATGGGCCAAACCAAACAGATGCTTCCTAAGCAAAGGAATCTGTGGAACTCCTTTGTCCCTAGCTTAATCTGGGCACTGAATGTCCATCGATGGAGAGACAAGATACCTACCATCCCCTTAGCCAAAGCAACGCCCCATGTCTTCCGTGTTCCATAGGGAGTGGCCAAAGCCCAGGCAAAACCAGGCTGAGTTTCTGAGACTGGTCCCTTCTCCACCTCCCTTCTATGCCTGACACCTGTTCATCCAGGCCGCCCTATGTTTTGTGCCTTCTAGTAAACGTTCTTACCCTACAACTTCCCTGCCTGTGGGCCAGAGTGGCTACTCCTGGGGGCACACCCATGGGACATGCATGTGAAGAACCAGTGTTTCCAAAGCTTTCGTAGTGCTCTTTTCTTTTTGAAGAATTATTCATTTAGGGACTGGCAGGTGGCATGGTGGTTAAGAGCACTGGACTCCCATATGGCTGACTATAGTTTCAGTCCTGGACCTAGCAGCTTGCTTTTTCACTTTCCCTCTCTCTCTCTCTCTGGTCAAATTAAAATAAATATATAAATAAGTAAGTAAATAAATAAATAATTATTAATTTAATTTTTATTTGTTATTATTATTTCTTAATTTCACAGAGAGAGACAGAGAGGGAAAGTGAGAAAGCAAGCTGCCAGGTCCGGGACTTGACCCATAGTCAGTCATGTGGGAGTTAAGGTCAGTGCCTTAACCACCATGCCACCTTCCAGCCCCTTCACAGTGCTGTGCGTAAGAGGGCCTTGAGTTTTGCCTTTGCGTTTGCTGTTTGGAGCTCTGAGGGGTGCAGGATCTCTTAGAGCTGGCAGACCTAGATTCGAGTGGTGATTCTTATGAACTGTGCAGTAAAAGTTGGAAAGTTTCCTCTAGCTCCGTCATTGCTTGAATGATTCTACAATATTCCTGAAGGGCAAGGTAATGCGTTAGGTCACCTGTGCCCTACTTGTGACTGGTGGGTCTAGCAGGAGGCTAGGCCCATCCCAACAGCCTTTCTGTTGGCATGAAGAGTTTTATTAACTCGTTAGAAAGAATAATGTCTCTGGAAAGAATATTAGCAGAGTCTTTGCACCCTCACACTTGGACTTCCCAAGGAGAAGACTTGCTTCTTATTTCCCTAAAGGAAAGTGCATTCTTGAGCACAAACTGGGGACACAGAACAAGTTCTGGTCTGGATGGGGCCATGTGGGTGCCCTGTACCTGGAAGCTGCCCGCTGCTACCGTGGGCACTGACAGCACGGGTCAGGCTCTACCCATTGCCTGCCAGGTCCCCTGCACCCAACCTGGCACAGTTGGTGCCTGAGCGACAGGATGAGTGGGACCGCCCTGAGGATGGGAGGAGGGCAGAGTCCAGGTGCAGTGTGGAGGACAGGGCAGAGGAGCTCGCACTTGGTGATTGTCCTCACCCCAGATCAGCATCCAGAGTGGAGTCAAGGTTGAGGTTTTGGTATAAAGACAGTTTCTCCGACTGGCCTGGCTCTTCCCTGACAATGTCCACCATTGTAAATTCAACTATAGGGCCAGACGGTGGTGCAGCGATAAAACACGGGGCTCTGTGAGGCAATTCCTCACAGACGGTTCTGGGTTCTCATCCAGAGCCCTCCCCGAGTACGCTGGGTGTGGCTTACTTATGATCTGGGACAGGTTGAAGGTTGGGGTCTTTTGCAGCATTGAGACCCTGTTGGGGGGGGGCTGTCTCTCTCTCTCATTCATGGAATGAATGAAAAAAACTTAAAAAATAATCATTTATTTATTTTAAAATGTGTTATTATTATTTTTTAATTTGATCAGAGAGAGACAGAGAGATTGGGAAAGTGAGAGAGGAAGTTGCCAGGTCTGGAACTCAAACCGTGGTCGGCCTGTGGGAGTCCAGCACCTTAACTACCATGCCACCTGCTAGCCCCCAATAAATGCAATTTTTTAAAAGTATTTAAATTCAACTTGATGCAAACCTTTGCACCTATCCTGGGTACAAAACAAAAACAGGAATCAGTGAGGTGAGACCCTGGAGTCCCCTGTTCAAGTCCCAGCTGTGCTCCTCTCTACTTATAGACCTCCAAGTGAGTCCCTTCTCCCTGGGCCTCAGTTTCCCATCTGTTTAGCAGGGGCCTGGACCTTCTCCCAGGTCCCTTTGCACTGTCATTCTAAGGCTCCTCATGCTTCTCTCCGGCAGATTCCACCAACGTGGCTTTCACCATCTCCATGCTCCTGGGCAACCTCAACTGCTGCTGCAACCCCTGGATCTACATGGGCTTCAACAGCCACCTGTGGCCGCGCCCCCTGCGTCGCCTTGCCTGCTGTGTGGGTCCCCGGCCCTGGGTGCGCAGGCAGCTCTCCAATGGCAGCCTCTCCAGCCGCCGCACCACAACGCTGCTGAGCCACGCCAGCTGCCCGCCCACCTTCAGCCTCCACCTAAGCCTCAGCCTCAGTGGGAGGCTGGGGCCTGAAGAGTCCCTGAAGGACTTAGAGCTGGGCGATGGGGAGGCCACCACTGAGACTGGCATCTTTTAGAGAAGATGCCCTGGGGCCTGGTACTGCCTACAAACCTAGCGGAGGATCTCTTCCCATGCCAGCACTGGGTGTAAGACACAGGAGGGTCAGAGTGGGAGTCAGGGGGGCCCAGACTGAGGCAGGGTGAAGAGGCTGGAATGACTGCCCCTACCCTTGAGGTCAGCTTCCCTAATGGATAGTTCCCAGTCTCAAAGGCCAGGAGTCATGGAGAATGAATCTGCTGTTGCCCTGGTTCTACTGTATTGACAGGGTGTCCATGGACATGCGCTAGCAGTGGACATGGTGCCCTGGACCTGGGCAGGTCAAGAATGGCACTGTGTGTGGGTCCACGGCTACACAGGAGCTGGTCTGGTGCCTTGGCCACATGTCCCCATTCCAACCTGACTGGCACATCTCATCCCAACCAGGAGGGGGAGACGTGAAAGCTGGTGGGAGGGTCCTGTTTGGATCCTAGATCGTTTTGGGCAGAGGGGAGATTGTTTAATTTAAGAGGTAAGTGGGTATGTGGGGCTTCTGCTATGCCCTCCCATCTCCTGACAGCCGAATGGAGGCGCAGGATGGAGCCCAGCATCTGGTAGCTGCAATAGAAAAACCCATGCAAATGCTAGGTCTTCTAGGGAGGATGGCAGTGGGGAGAGCTGTAGCCCTCAGTGGTACAGCCCACTGGGGGTGAGAATGGGAAGAAAGAGGGGAGGAAAGGAGAAGATGAAAATGGTCACAGTAAAATTAAGAACAAGAATAAGCCTCAGAGGCAGCAGGGACTGGTTGCCCTACCATCCCTTCAAGGAGATCCAGACTGTTTCGTGCTCTGGGGCTGCATGGAGGAGGCATCCTTTGAGAAAGGTAGTGCGATCATGGCTCTGGACATCCTTGAGGCTCTCTAGAACTTCCACAACAAATTATATGGATGCTGTGATCAAGTCGAGAAGCGAGGATTGGAATCTCAGCTTTGCCTTCAGACATTTGCGTGACCTTGAGCGAGTCACCTCCCCTCTCCAGGCCTCAGTCTCCTTTATGGTCTTTCCCAGCGCTAACTTTTGCAAGACTGGAAATGGTATTACAGTGTAGACATACAATGGGTGTCCTGACCGACAGGCTCTGGAAGACTTGTTACGTTTTCATGACAATGACATTTATACCCTTTGATTCAAGTCTGGTGGTGGTGCATCCTACCGTGGCCATACTGACCATCCATTTTTGTCTAAGTTCTCGATGTTAACCCCGCCTACCCAAGGCCAGGAGAGACAGCAGGGGCAAGGTGGGATCTTTTCTCAGTTCCTGCTCATTATCCCCACTGGGACTTCTAGCCTGGGTAGCTCCCCCACAGCCATCTCTGATTCTAATTTGAGAGACAGCTTCACGGTAGGAAGAGCATCAGCTGGGCCAGCCATGGTGTGGGGTTAAGGCAGCTGGATCCTCCATTGCCAACTGTGTGATTCAAAGCCTGGACCTGGTGGCTTGAAAAGCACGCTGGGTGCATGTGCATGCATGCTCAAAATCCCAAGAGGAGAAAAGGAGATGGGACCGCAGTGTGACCATCCCCCCTGAGGGATTCTTTCTCATGTTCCCTCCCTCTCTGTGTCTCTATCTGGCTAGCTCATGTGCCCTATAGCAAATATTTTTAAAATAAAATAAAAAGTGCATCAGCTGGAAGGCCAGGAGAGCTGGCTTCCGGTCCTGCCAACCCCAATGATCATCATCAGTATGCCGACTAATCTCTGCTATCTCATGAGGTCACGTCAGGCTGCAGCTGTAAACGTGGTTTGTAAACCCATGAGCTCTAGGCTAACCTAAGGAGTGATTGAGCTAATTAAGAGTTCTTGAAGAAAACTCTAGGGGACAGGTTCACCTTCTGCACCCTACTCCCAGGGACACTTTAAGGACTGATACAGCTCTGTGGGTATATGTCTTTAAGAGGCCACCCAGCCCTAAGAAGCCTCCTTAGGCTTTCTCTCCCAGGAAATTGCTGAGTGTTCTGGGTAAGCAAGCATCCCAGCCCTTCAGATCTAGAGAACTGGACAGTGGGACATGGGCCAAGGCTCCAGGCAGATGGGTGTACCTACAGTCTCCATCCACTGGGTTCTGTTGCCTATGTCTGCCTCAGATCCAACCACTTCTTCCCTGTCCATCTGCCCAGAGGTACTGGGCTTAGGAGGCTCCTGTGCCAGCCAGAGCAGATGAAATGCTCCGGATGAAATGTGGTACTTAGAGTGCGTGAATAAGCGGCCCCCTACCCCACCTCCACATCCCGCCTTCAGACTATAGCTCTAACCCTAGTGCCCAGAGTGGGTAGGGGCTAAGTCAGTCTTTGGTCATCATGATGGGAGGTAGAAGGGACACCAGCTGTGTACCCCCGTAACCCAGGCTTCGGCTTCATCTCACCCTTTTTCTACCTTCATGAACCTGAGCAAGTTATCCAATCTCTCTGAGCAACACTCTCCTCACTCATTAAACAGAAACAGCAATGCCCACTTTGCCAGGAGGGATTTAAAGGCTGTAGACGAAACACTTAAAGTGGAAACACTCCACGGTTGTTAGAGAAGATAATGGCTGCCCAACTCCAGAGCTCACCTGGCAGGTGACTTCCAGAGCTCTGGGCCCAGGAGGGTCTCCGGTTCAGAGAGGAAAAGAGGAGAGTTGAGGTCAAGGTTGACTAAGGAAGGCACCTTTCTGATACCCTCTTTGCCCTCTCAAGCACCCCTCTTACCACTCTTGTACTGTTTCGCACTGCAAAGGGGAATACTAGTGTGGCTCCGGGGCCCTCACTGCTCTCCCCAGGGAAAGGCTACGCTTAATCATCCCAGGAAACTGGTTCTGTCCTATGTTAAGGCCAATTGAGAGCCCATTCCAGGAAGTTCCTGAAGGAAATAGTGGGATCTTGCCTGGATCCATGAATGACAGCCTTTGTGGAACCTCTAGGAAGTTCGCACGGACAGCCCTGGTGAGCAGAAGGGCCTGGAATAGGGTTCAAGGAGGCAGGCCCCTGTGGGAAGCAAGAAGGCGGCCCTGAGCTTTCTGGGGCCAGTCCAGTTGCTGGTGGCTAATCCCAGGTGAAACTGAACAACGCTGTCTCTGGGCTGCCGTGTGCAAAATGTTTATTCCATCCTGTGGACTGCGAAGCAAATACTATCGTCCCTTAAAACCCATGTAGGAGGGACCAGCATGTGGTGTGGTAGTTGAGGTGCTGGATTCCTATATGGCTGACCATGGTTTGAGTCTTGGGCACATGTGCGTGCGTGTCCAAAACCCCGAGAGGAGAAGGAAGGAGAAGGGATTACAGTGTGGCCATCCTCCCGGGGGGGGGGGGGGGGGTGATTTCTCACTTTCCATCTCTCTGAATTTCTCTGTTTCTCTCCTCTCCAGCAAATGCACACACCCTATGACAGAAACCTAAACAAAACAAAACAAAAACCATATAGGAGCAGGAGGTGAAGGAGCAGGCAGAGTCGGGATATGAGAGGAGGTAGTTAAACTGTTGGCTGTGGGTATTTCTCAAATGACTTCTTATGCTGTTGGTATAGGCCAGTGATTTTCCAGGCAACGGGTCTGTGTTGTGTATGTAAATAGGTCTCTTATCCATCCAGAGGTCATAGATTCATCCCAGCTGCAACAGTCACCTCTGTGTCAGGAACACAGAGACGTAGTTGAAATTGACAAATAAAACTCTTTAACATCCAGGGCATTTCTGGACATTTTTGTTTTGTAGGGGCTATGATACTAGAATGTGCAAAATAAAATTAAAATGTGGTCTCCTTGAATGAGGGTATAGGGTAGGAGCGTAAACAGAAAAAGCAAACAAAAGTGCCCTCAGTTCGCCCTGTAGCCGCAAGGTGTCAGTGTGGAGCTGAAAGTGTCTTCAGGTGGTGGTGGAGCGGGCAGGTAGTGCTGGGCGCTCCTGCCTGAGCATCGGGATGAAGTCCCTTGTCCAGCTGGATATCGCTGAGATCCATGGCCATGCCCCACCTCTTCTCTTCTGGCGGGTCTAAAGCAGGAATGACTCACAGTGGCAACCTAGCAGTCTCCCAGTGGGTCAGCCTGAATGCCATATCCAACTTTATCCCCCTGTTCTAAAGAGTATCAGCCCTTTAGTTTGACCCAGTTCTCCTATATACCTGGACATGTGTTCTTCTCTCTAATTCCATGCAGCATGTGTTTGACAAGGGCAAAAGGTAATAGGTTCCATTTGCTGGGTGTGGGACTGAGTATAGGAATTCTTGCCTGAAAGGCAGTGACAGACACGGGTGAGTGTTTGAGGGAGCTAGCAGAACCTCAGAAACCCAAATGAACTGGTTACTTTGCTGTGTTCTGGAGTAGAGGCTGGGAGCATCAGTTGGGGTGCTTCTTGTGAGCCCTTCTCAATCCAACAATGTGCCTGATCCCAGGAACAAACAAACCCACTGACTTCAGCATAAAATACTTCCTCACCCTAGCAGGTCTGTTTGGCTAGTAAGACACACGTGGAGATCAGCAGGAGGCATGGCCATTAGGGCACTGGATTCCCACCTGACCCCCCACTGTTTGAGCCCTGGACCTGGCAGTTTGCTTTCTCACTTTCCCTCTCTCTTTGTCTCTCTCTCTCTCTGGTAAGCACGTGTGTGCTATAGCAAATTAAAAGATAATAATAATAATAAATACAATTAAATAATTCTTTAAAAATATTTTAACAGAGATTTTTGCTATAGAGCACATGCGCTTGCAGGAGAGATAGAGAGAGACAGGGAAACAGAAAGTGAGAAATAATCCCCCAGGGGAGATGACCATGCCACAATTCTTTCTTCTCCATTCCCCTCTCAGGATCTTGGGCACGCACACACATGTACCTGACATGAGTTTTAAGCCCCCAGGTCCAGGACTCGAACTGCAGTTGACTATGTGGGAGTCCAGCAATGTGACCATTACGCCACCTGCTGATCCTGAAATCAATAATTCGTAAAATAGTAAGACACATGTGGAGCCTTCGGTGCAGCACTGGGTCCCCCTCCACGTGCTCTGGTCTCCTATAGCACCCTCTTTGCAATGTTCTCTTTCGCACTGCCCAAGGGGAGTTGACTTGTGGAGGCCTTGGGGCCCCACTGGGCTCCCCAGGGAAAGGCTACACTTGATCTTTTCCAGAAAACTGCTTCTGTCCCCTGATAAAGCCAATGAAGAGCCCATTCCAGAGAGCTGAGGGAACGAGTGGGATCTTGTCTGGGCCCATGGATGACAGCTTTCGTGGGACCTGTAGTAAGCGCTCGCGGACAGTCAGCTCTGGTGGTTACTTTGTAGTCATTTGGCTTGAGAGAGGGAGGCCCTCATGTGGGTCATTGGTTTTAAAAACCCCCTCCCCCCCCAACCTGGCCCTCTGCAAAATACTTGCTGTTGACTCTGACTAAAGAATTGATGAGGAAATAAAATGACATAGAAATTGAAGAAACACAAAATGAGAAAAATAAGGTGGGAAATAAAACTGGAGCATGAGCACATTCCTCCCAGATACAGGTACTTCGGAAACTCCGGTACCACCAAAGAGTTTGTGACCCAGAAAAACCGAGAAGGAAGGCCTAGGAGAACGGTATCTGCAGTCAGGAATCAGAAGATACTTTTTGCCAAAGAACTTCCACAATATATCAAACTAGAGAAATGGCAAATACTGCTCCGTCCTCACCGTTTCTTGAACAATCTACAAAGAAAGAGGGAATAAGAGATTTCCAGCAGGCTGCTAAACAACAAGAGGTCTTAAAGCCGGTCACAAGAATGGTAAACAGAAGAAAATGAAGCCAAGGCGGCCCGGCCCTGAGAACAAAGGGCCGAGTGCATTTCTAGGGAACAATGGTCCACAGGAAGAGGACGGTATACCGAGCATGTGAGAAGACGTCAGAGATCCATCAACCAACGGACTGTGGAACACCAGGGAAACAAATTGGTAAATATTTTCTCAAAGGGAAATGTATCAGGCAAAACCAGCGAAAATGTGATCATGACGCAGATAGAGAAGAAAAAGGAAACGTGTAAATGCTACGTCCGAGACTATTGTACCCAAGGGGAGCGTTGTATTTGCATCATGAATATTCCTGCAAATTCTACTATACAGGAGCAAAATCTTGTCAGAGGAAACACCGCCAGTTTTCACATGCTTCATTGACTGCTGGAACACAACAGCTACTGGCTCAAGTTTCGGATACTGAAAAGAAGTCATGTAAATAAAACAGTCATAAAAAGCTCTGGGTAGATGAAGCGCACTCATGCTTGTGCCTGTTCTAGGCTGGTAATTCGGAGTAATTTATAAACCCCCCTTTAAAGCGCCCTCTGGTGTCTTTATGGTGATGTGCAGCTTCTTTAGTGGCTGGTAGAGGGATCGCATCTAGTGTTCAAGTGAAGGGGTTGATCTTTATGGAAATGTTCCAGCCTTCAGAACAGGAGAGAAGTATGTATGAGCGGACTTCAAACAGATAATGGGAAAGGGAATTAAAGTACAAGGTTTGTTCTGGTGTAAAAGAAGAAAAAAATGAAGTCTATGTATAGTTTGTTTTTTTTTTTTTTGAGAGATTTTTGCCATAGGGCACATGCGCCCACCCAAGAGACAGAGAGATAGAAAGAGAGAAAGTGGGAAATCTCCAGGGGGGATAGCCATGCTGCAATCCCTTCTCCTCCATTCTCCTCTTGGGACTTTGGGCGCTCACACACACACACACACACACACACACACACACCCAGCATGAGTCTCAAGCCTTCGGGTCCCGGACTCAAACCACAGTCGGCCTTGTGGAAGTCCAGTGCCACAACCACCATGCCACCTAATAGCCCTATCTTTTTCACAATATGCATTTTCTATAAACTTTTTAAAGACCCCTGGTAAGGTGGAGATGATGGCTAGTGAGTAAATGTGCTAGTAAATTCCAGAATTTCTCCCGATTGATTGCATTTTCTCAATAAAATAAGAACCTCAATAAGGGTTAGGCTGAGTGAGGTTGGGTGAAGAGGTAGAGGAGGTTTGAAGAGAGAATAGAGAGAATAGCTAGGAAGACACTGGGATAACAGACTATGAAATTAAGTTAGATCTCTTGGTGTGGTTAAATATTTTCACAATGTATTTTTTTTTTAATTCAGGATAGAATGCATGCATGCACACATGTGAGGGGGAGAGAGAGAGAGAGAGATACATATCCTCTACAGCGTCTGGTCATGCCACAGTCCCCTTTTCCAGTCCTTCAGCCAGTCAGAGCCTGGGCACTGTATGCAAGCCTGTTGTGTTTCAGGTAGACCGTGTCAGGGATTCGAACCATGGTCACTGTGTGGGATATAGTTTCTCCTGAGCAGTGTTGTGCTACTGCACCAAAAAGCCAGCCCAGGATTTATTTTAAGGGTTGCTCATAATTGTTTTATGGCTTAAAATAATGGCTACATGTTTTTTAAAAATCAATTTCTTGTTGTTGGACATTTACAATATTTCCAGTTTCTTACTATTATAAGTAAGTGGAATAATAATAGTAGTAGTAGTAGTAGTAATAACAAAGACACTCAAGGAATTCTCCTGTCATTCCCATGATAGGCATTTGGATGCCTGCTCCTTTAGAATAAGAATTCGCTGGGGTCAACAGGTGGTGTGGTGGTTAAGGTGCACTGGGCGCCCACATGGCTGACCACAGTTCAAGTCCCAAATTTGGTGACTTGGTTTCTCACTTCCCTATTCTCTAGCTCACTCCCCCATCTCTCTCTGGTGAACACGTATATCCTATAGCAAATTTAAAATAAATCAGTTAAATAAATAAATAATAATTCTCCTCTTTTTTTTTTTTTTTTTTTTTTTTAAAGAGAGGGAGATTTTTGCTATAGGATGTGTGCACTCACCAGAGAGGCAAAGAGAAAGAAAATGAGAAAGCATCCCCCAGGGGGGATGGCCATACTGCAATCCCTTCTCCTCCATTCTCCTCTTGGAATTTTGGGCATGCTTGCACACTCACCTGGTGTGAGCGTCAAGCCACTGGGTCCAGGACTTGAACTATGGTCGGCTGTGTGGGAATCCAGAGTCTTAACCATCATGCCAACTGCTGGTCCAAATACATAATTCTTTAAGAAAAGAAAGAATTCACTAAAGATGGGCCACAGTGGTTCACTGCAACCTGTAGTTCTAGTTCATTGTTGGTGTGTAATCAACCATCTACTGGTTGCCAATAGCAAGTCGGTTTCTCTGTATCGCATTACTGAGTAATTTTAAAGCAATTTCTGTTCAGTCCTCGCCCAGGGAAGGACTGGCACAATCGTTCCTTGAGGAACCAATGACATATGACTAAGACCTGGGAGAATGCGACTTCACTGAGCTGGAAATGATGTGTCTCAAAGGGTGACTGTACATACAGGGGACTGGATGGGACGAGGCAGCTGACCTGAGCTCACAGAGTATCACAAACAAAAGCCCATTTTATTTCTAGCAACATGGCTCACAATGACTTTGCGGTTAGTTCAAACTGTCAGCTGGCCCTAGTCATCAGCTTATTGGCTCAGACTCCTTAGGAAGTGAAAAAATAGGCTTCCTCTTTCCTTATCAGGACCTCGGAGGAGTCATCTGCACCACCGAAGTTCAGAACTCCGAAGTCACTTGGTGGGGTCACGCCTTCAACTCTTCTCTTCAGCAGCACTCTCCAAGAATGCCTTCCCCTTAGCAGTAACAAGGATGGGTGCTCATGTTAACCTGCGTGATATACTTTCTATAAAACGTCACACTTACAAGTTTTTATTTATTTATTTTATGAGTGAGAAGAGAGAGGAAGAGAGAGAGAGATATGTCTCTCAGCAGGCTCGCACCACGCCATGATCCTCCCCCGGCCTTCTAGCCTGCCGGGATCACAGTCAGGCATGGCTCGCCTGTGTGTTCAGGCTGGCCCTGGCTTGGACCCAGGCCTCCCTGTGACTCCAGTATCTTGCAGCAGTGCCCTACATGCCAAGCTTTTGCAGCGGTGTTCATTGTAGGCTTTAATCAGACGACCTGTGCCCTCTACAGCCTCTGGTCTCTGGTCTCTGGTCTCCCTACTCTGGAGTCTCCCACAGACTCTGAGCCCAGGCACAGTTCAGCTCAGGTCAGTCCTGCAGCATAAATGAAGAGTGGTGCCAGGTCAGGCCTGTTTCTTTCCCTTCTGCCTTTTCTCCCACCCATTGATTTTTCTCTTTTTTGGGGGAGAGGTTTTTGCTATAGGGTACGTGTGCTCACCAGAAAGACAGAGAGAGACAGAAAGATAGAAAGCAAGAAATCACCCCCTGGAGGAGATAGCCACGCCATAATCCCTTCTCCTCCATTCTCCTCTCGGGATCTTGGGCACACAAGCACACGCGCCCGGTGTGAGTTTAAGCCACCGGGTCCGGGACTTAAACCGCAGTTGGCTACATGGGAGTCCAACGACACAGCCATTATGCCAACTGCTGGTCCCTATTTTTCTACCTTTTTCTCTAAGTTGCGGTCAGAAGCCTTCACTCTGCGATGTCTTCTCTAATGAAGTCTACCTGAGCCCACCAGTCTTCCCCCCACATCTGTCTAAACAGTAGCTCTGGTTTCATTGCTGGGTGCAGTTTCCCTTTGTCACACATTGTCCTGTACATATTCTCTGGTTCTTCCCTGTCCCCCGACTAGGTCAGAGATAACTTGACCCCACCCTGATGATCCCAGAAGATCAAGTCTTCGTTTTATTTACATTTCCTCCCGACCCCCAGAGCCTCTTCCAGGAATCTGCAGAAAACATGCATTGTCCGTGCTACCCTAACTGACCCCTCTCGGTATGAGAACTGCCCCAGCAGTGTCCCTGCAGAGTCTGTCCTTGGTGCACTGTAACTTGTCTGAAACTCTTCTGCATACGGCTGAACTTTTTTTCTTTTTAAAAGAGATCAATAAAGAGCAGAGTTCCATTTCTTGAGACAAGGCAGCGTGGCTGGTATTACTGTGGGTGTTTATTCCTCATTCCGGCTCTCTGATCAGTGGACGCTCTCTACCTCCACTAAGAAAAGCTCTCTAAGGAGAGAGAAAGCAATGGGAGTTAAAAGGTGAAGGACGAACAGACCATTTCCAGCCCCAGAAACTCAGACCAGAACTCTCTTCAGATGGTCTTGAGGAAGAGGACTTGGGAAAGATTAAAGCCAGCCAGCTACCTCAACACCAGGGCTATAAGGTCGTTTCCAGCCAGCAGAGGGAACACAGTTAAGAAACAATCTTGGGACCAGCAGATGACTTAATGGTTACGTCGCTTGTCTCCCATTTAAGTCAACAGCGGTTCAAGTCCCAGACCCAGTAGCTTAAAACTCACACTGGGCACATGTGCATGCATGCCCAAAATCCCAAGAGGAGAATGATGGAGAAGGGATTGTGGCATGGCCACCCTCCCTGGGGAAGGGGGGGTGATTTCATACTTTCTGTCTCTCTCTGTCTCTCTGGAGAGCACACATGCCCTATATAAAAAAGCAGGTAGCATAGTAGTTAAGGCACTAGATTTCCAAACGGCAAATTGTGGCTCAAGTCACAGACCCTATGACTTGAAAATCATACCGGGTGTGTGTGTCTGTGTGCCTAAAATCCTAAAAGGAGAATGGAGAAGAGGGGATTATGGTGTGGTCATTTCCCCAGGGGTTGATTTCTTACTTTTTCTTTCTCTGTCTCTCTTGGGTGAGCACCCATGCCCTACAGAGAGAAAAAAAAAGAGAGAGAAAGAAGAAAGAAAGAAATCATCTCAGGGGCCAGCCCTATGGCCTAGTGGGTTAAGGGAACTGGATCCCACATGGCTGACTGCCGTTTGAGCCTCAGTCTAGGTAGCTTGAAAAACATACTAGGCACATGTGTGTGCATGCCCCAAATCCTGACAGGATGGAATGACAGGATGGAGAAATGGAAGAGAAGAGATCGCAGCATGATCACACCTTACGAGGGAGGGCGTGTGCCCCCCTGCCTCTCTGCCCGTCTCTCGCTCTCTCTTTCTGGTAAGTAGACACACCCTCTGGCACACACACAGAGAAACCTCAAAGCTTTCTATTTGTCATCTTTCACTCATAAGAAACAGTGAATTCAAAGGCTGATTGTTGATTGGCTCTCTAAAACGACTGTTTAAAGTTTTGTAGGCAAGGTAGGGTTACTCAGCAAAACAGTCACCGGCCAGAGGGACAGCATGCGGGGTTAGGCAAGAGGAAAAAGGAACTGTATTTGCAATTTTATTTAAACCTTCTAAGGAAGTTGTTCACAGCCAATAATGAATGAGTTCTAAGAGAATCGTTTAATCATAAGATGGTCGAATATAACTCTACAACAGCTAATTAAAACTTTTGTAAATTGTTCTGTGGGGAGAAACTTCACTACTTTCTCTACTGACATTTTCCAATGTCTTCAAACTGTACTTGGCCGTTCTTCCTAACATCTGATCTGATTCTTTCTTGCAGGGTATAGTCTTATTGTTCCTTCTGTGTCTTTAAGAAAAAGACAGAAAGAAAGAAAGAGGAAGGAAGGAAGGAAGGAGGGAGGAAAAAAAGAAAGAAATTATGCAACAAAAAAGTTCAGGACTCCATAGAGAACTGCGTCCCATTAAAACACCTGGGATTCACATGGCTACTTGAGAGTATTCCACTGGTTCGAAGACAACAGGATTCACGCACGTCCAGAGATTGAGCTTGCGGCTTTTTGGGTCGACGTTGACATAATCTGTAGCCTCTGTCATGTTCTCGTAGTCCAGGGAAGATACGTTTTTCAGTCCTCTGGGGGATAAAAAGGCCACTTGTGTGTAATCCACATCCTTGGTGGCCTTAGGAGAAAAGCAGAGACATGTGGGTGAATATCCCTGTTGTGTCTGCAGGAGGCAGGACCCCAAGACCAAACTCACTCCAAGAGGCTGGCCCCAGCTTGGTGGGAAGGCCCTGGATTGCCAGGGATTTTGTCCCACCTGTCTGCACGGAATGGGCTTAAGGATGAACAGGTGGGAGGTGATGGGAGGAGACGATGCAGAAACTTAGTCTGAGTGCGGTCAGGGCCTGGAGCGAAGTTTGGCCCAGTGACTGGGGTGTGGAGAGAAAGGGGTGTCCCACTGCAGTCTCACGTTTAGTCTGCTCTGACCCACGTTGTTTGGGTGCTCTAGGCTGAGACGGGGCTGGGGGTGGAAGTCTGACCACCCTCACCTAAGGGTACTGAATGACTCAAGAGGCCCTCTCCCTTGCTCCCACGGCCACAGCAGGGTGGCCCGAGTTCTCAGGGTTTACAGCAGGACCCCTAGACCACACCTGGAGGTCCACCTGAGTGTCCTTCACCTGGCAGGTGGGAGGCATGCTGCTAGAGTAGTCCAAGCTATCGGAGGATGTGTCGCTGTCATCTGGGGAGAAAAGAAACCATTCCTCTGGTAAAGAAAGCTGGGCGGGGTTGAAAGACAATAGAGACAACAGGAGGGAGAATGAGACAAAGGTGGGCAGAGCCAACAAGGCAAGAAGGAGTGGGAAAGAGAGGTGCAGAGCCCCGAAGAGAAAGAAGGAGAAGCACAACAGAGGAAGTGATGGCAGAGGGAGCTTCCAAAACTGGCAGGAGCATGCGGAGAGCCTAGGCACTGCTGCTTCACTCTGCTTCATCTGAAAATGGCAAAGAATGCACTAGGCGGCCCGTCTGTGCCTCGTGTTTACATGCGCTGGGTCCCAGACCCAGGGGTTTGAGAAACACGCCAGGCGCATGTACATGTAGGTGCCCAGAATGAAAAGAGGGAAAAATGGAGGAGAAGGGATTGCTGTATGACCACTTCCCCATGGAGGGTGCTTTCTTGCTTCCCTTTTCTCTCTGTCTCTCTCCAGCAAGTCCACATGCCCGCTGGCAAATTAAAAAAAAAAAAGAAAAAAAAAAAAAAAGCACCAGGTTTGACCGTGCCTGAGAGAAGCCTGCAGGCCTGTGCTGACCAGTATGGCCAACACTGATGCCTTGGCCTCAGAACCACAGACACAGGTTCGAGTCCAGAGCTGTCCCTAATGCTAGGTGTGTCACCCCTTTCTGTGTCCTAGTTTTCGTGCTTTGTGAAACAAGAGGGCTGAGCAATGATCTTCAAGAAGGCCTCTGCCAGCCAGCCTTTGATTCTGGTCTGACTCCACTGGCCGGACTTTGGGCCAGTGGTCAGGGTGAAGTGTGCCTCTGCCATTCAGCTGAAATGCCAAGCACATTTGAGCAGCACTCTCTGGTTCCCACAGGCACCAAGGCCTTATTGCAACAGAACAGATAAAATCAGAATGACAGCGCAAACTCAAACCATCAAGTGATAACAAGCCAATGGAAAAAGCGTGATGTCTGCGGGTGAGTCCATGGGGATGTGTCTTGCCGCTGAAGCAGCCGTCTCCACCACTTGAACAGTGACCTGCTGGGCCTCCAGAGTCCCGCAATATAAAGAGGGAGGTGTTCGTACCGGCTCCCTGGCAGGAGGGGCTATAGGTTTGAGCCACTGCCAAGACTTGTTGATTTGAACACCAGATACCCAGGCAGGCCTAAGCAGTGAAGAGGAGTCCCCCTGGGCATGTGGAGAGCTGGCTTCTGGAACCAGGCGTGGCACTGGCCAGGTCTGATGTGCGGCAACCCAGCTGGAGGCAGGCAGAGGCAAATGAAATCTCAGCTTCCCCGTTGGCTGGCAGAGTGGGAGAAAAGATGTCGTAGTGGGCTGGCCCTATAGCCTCATGGTTAAGGGAGCTGGCTCCCACGTGACTGACTGTGTTTCAAATCCCAGGCCTGATGGCTTGAAAAACACACTAGACATGTATACACTCATTCCCAAATCCCAAAAAAGATGAAGAAATGGAGAAGGAGGAATTGCGGTGTGACCACACCCCACTGGGAGGGTGATTTCTTCTTCTCTCTGGCTCTCTCTGGTGAGCACATGCACCTTCTAGCAATTAAAAAAAAGAAAAAGAAAAAGAAAAAATGGGGCGCATGTGCCATGGTGGTTAGGTGTTGGACTCCCACATGGATGACAGCAGTTCGGGTCCCAGACCTGGCAGCTCGCTTTCTCACTTTTCCTCTCTCTTTGCCTCTCTCTGGTCAACTTAAAAAAGAATAATAGTAAAAAAAATGAAATTAAATAAAATAATTCTAAAAAAAAGAAAGAAAAGATGCCATAATGTCACAGAGAGGTCCAGACCAGTCATTCTCACATGACCAAACCCAGGGAAGAACTTGGACTCACATGAACCCAGCGGGGGGTGAACACCTTTCTGTGCTGCAGTGGAAGGGAGGGGCCCTCGAACTAGAGGCTTGTGCTGGCGGGGACAGACACGTGGCTGCGGGGGCTCCCCCACTGTCCAGACTGAGCCACCAAGCTTCCTGGCCAGTACTCCCCACCTCTACTTACACCTGAGGCGGGGCGCGGGCACAGGTGGGGCTCTCTCTGCCCAGGTCCCCATATCCTTGGCAGCAGGTGGGTGATGGTGCCCGGAGACGGGCCCGGGGGCCTGGAGCGTGGCCCCTCTCCGTCTCTGTTCCCTCCGGTAGGCTAAATGGGAGAGGGCAAGGTCAAAAGGCTGAGGCACACCCTCTCTTGAGTCGAGCACACTATGTGGAGGGAGCCCTTCAAGTCTTAGCACAGCTCTGCTCCAAACCTGGCCGTGGCTCCTCGCCTCACCTGGAGTAAAGCCACGGTCCCAGCCTTCCAGGCCTTGCATGGTTCCTCCCCCTCCAGCCTGAGCCTGCCCCTCCGCTCCAGCTGCCACCTGTGCCCAAGGCACTCCTGCCTTTGGGCCTTTGCAAGTGCGGCTCGATCCTCACTTCCTGCAGGCACGTACTCATGCCAGCATCTCAGGAAAGCGGGTCACCCCTGACTCCCCATCCCCTTGGCTCCATTTTCCTCTCTGGCATGTATCATACTCCAACATACATGCGTTTACGTGTTGATCTTGTTTGTTGTCTATACCCCATTATGGAATGGACATTCCATAGGCAGGAGTTCTGGTTTTGTTCTCTGTTTTACAGCCTAGGTCAAGAGAATGGCTTTGGTACTGAATAAATAAATGCTGAGTGTGTGACTGAGTGAATGGAGACATCTAGACTGCCTTTACTAAACCAAACAAACAAACAAACAGCCTGAGAACGCGTTCTGCCCAGTCCCCAGCACAGGGCTGGTATTTCCTTCAGTTGGTGTGCCTGCCCAGGACGGTTCCTCCACTTCCTGCTGTAAATCAGTTCAAGAACTGAACCTCATCTCTGAGTCTAACCACACTTCGTCTGGTGCAACTCAAGGCCATCTCTTTATGTTCAGTCCTCCAGCGACAATGCGGAAGATTAACAGGCCCAGGTCAAACGAGCCCTTTCTCACACGCATTGCCAAGGTTGTGTATCCAGGTCTGGGTCGGGACAGGACCCAGAAATAGGTTGGGTAAAAGGTGGGTCAGACTGGCTGTTACAGGGGGGCAGGGTTAGGAAAGGTCTGGCCAGAGCATCCTCAGGTAGGTTTCTAAGTGGGGGCTCCAAAGGGGTCTCACTCTGCTGCAGGCTCAGGCATGTCCCAGGGGCTACCTAGGGGAGGATGCTGAGCCAGTTACCCATGTGCCTGCTGAGCAGGTAGCTGATGACTGCGAGGAGACAGGTCTGGAGGAGGAGGGACGCCGCTGCAATCGCTATGCCATGCCAGAGCTTCATGTCTCTGTTGGGAAAGGAGAAGGGTTAAAATCAGAGGTTGCAGAGATGTTAGAGCAACTGCAACCTCGTCCTTGCCCCAGCCGGAGCCAGACGCCTGGCATTGCTGTGTGCCGCAGGCCAAGCTCCTCTGCCTCTGGGTAGCCAGGAAAGGTGGGTGCACACTCGGAAAGCAGCTACACCTGCTGGGCCCGCTGGAACCCCGCGCCGACTCCACAGGTCCGACTCACTCTGTCAGCATGGTGCACTTCTCACTGGGCAGCCGCCGGTCAGTCGTAAGTGGGGCTCAGGGGCTGGAGGAAGAGACCTGGGAGGAGCCACCCTGGGTGCCTTATCCCCAAGTCGTAGTGGAGACCTGTGGGAGACAAGGCAGCAGTTCAGGACTCCTGGGCTCTCCTAATTCTCCTCAGGCAAACGCAGCTGCCTGCGGGTCATTTGCCTTCCTCCCCCTATATTTCAGTTTCTGCATCTGCAAAATAGATAGGAACAGTGTTTGCACCTGAGGGCCAGGGGACACTCCCTGGGTGTAGCCACAGCCCCAAGCCCTGACACATTCCCCACCTTACCTCACTAGCTCAACAGTTCTGGGAGCTAGACATAATTGCTCTCCTTTCACAAAAGCCACGTTAAGTTCAGAGAGGTGAATGACATCTGAGGACACACAGCTGGCAAGTGGCTGAGCCTGGATTTGAGCTGAGTCCAAAGACTAAACTCAAATAGTTCCTCTCTAAGGAGAACCTTAATTGGCTGCTGGAAACACCGCCAGGGGGTCCTGTTTGAGCAAATACTCTGGGATAGATTATTTGAAGAAGTTCAGATCTTAAATTCACACACACACCCACGCACCCCATGTAGCTTCACTGGACTTTAGAATCAAGACTGCAGGTGCTGTTACACCGTTATGAATATGAATTTTTTTAAGTTTATTTCTTCTGTGAGTAAAAGAGAGAGAAACAGAGACATAGCACCCTAAATAGGTTTTTTAAAAAATAATTATGTAATTTTACTTATTTATTCATTTATTTTAATTTGATCAGAGAGACACAGAGAGAGAGAGAAAGTGAGAAAGCAAGATGCCAGGTCCAGGACTCGAACTGTGGTCAGCCATGTAGGAGTCCAGTGCCACATTACCTGCTGGCCCAATGGGATACGTTTTTTAAAAATTTGTTTTAATTTAATTTTATATGTTATTATTTTTTAACTTGACCAGAGAGAGACAGAGAGAGAGAATGAGAAAGTAAAAAAGCAAGCTGCCAGAGCTAGGACTCAAACCATGGTCAGCCACGTGGGAGTCCAGCACCTTAACCACCACACCACCTGGCAACCCTCCATATAGGGTCTTGGCACCAAGATCCACCCCTATCTGAGCCACCTCTGAATCACAGGCATGCGTAGCCCAGCACAGGCAGGGAAGTCTCTGGACACGAACCAAGAACCTTCCCATGTGAGTCAGTCTCCTAGAGCATCTCATAGTACTTCCACCACACTGTCCAGTTCAATGGATATGTTTGAAAAAACAAATGATGAATTCCATTGTCTTGCCAAATATGGAGTTTTCTACAAACAAAGGCAAGGTCACTTTAAAGCCTTTTGTTTTGCCTTTTTTTTTTTTTTTTGGCCAGAGGCAGGGAGAAAGAGAGAGAGAGAGGAAAAATAAGAAAACAACCCCCATTGTGGAATGGTGGAATGGTCATGCTGCAATCCCTTTTCCTGTTTCTCCCTCCTTGCAAGATTTTGGGCACATATGCACACGTGCCTAAAATGCATGTTTCTCAAGTCACTTGATCCAGAACTTGAACAGCCCATGCGACCATGGGGGATCCAGTGGCCTTAGCCACCAGGCCTTGGGTCAGCTCCCAAAGCCTCTAAATTGACACTTACTGAGCACCAAAACAGGCCTGCACAACCACCCACCCTCTTGCTGGTGACAATAAATGTGTAAGGGCCTTTAACTGCCGTAAGGATTATTTTCCCAGTCAGGTTTTCTGTGCGCTAAGAACAACGTGCGCAGGTCCTGAAAATTTTGCTTGTATTTGTGGCTCTCATCCTAGAGCTTCCTAGCACAGAGAGAGAGGGATGTGAGACAGGAAGGGCACTGTTTGCCATCACTGCCATTCCCTGACTGTGTGGCTTCTGGCCACTTGAAGTCCCCAGAGAGAAAATAACACCGTCTCCCCCACAGTGTTCACAAGGCAAGGAGGTAGGCCTTGGAGATAACTTTTCTTTGTGAGATCAGGCATTGGGAGTGACACAGGCCCAAATTATTCATCACACTCACTTACGCCCCTTCCTTCTTACATGATGAATTCTAGACACTTCTCCCACAGACCCCAAACTCTAGCCAACCTTTGCTTTTCACTTAAATGGGCAAGGTTCAGCTCACATCAGCAGTCCCAAAGAGTTCTACTTAGTTACATTTATGAAGGTGGATTCAGAGTCCAGACCCGAGTTCCTGATGTCGTACAGATTCAGTCTGTGACATGGGTGGTGGGGACCGAAAAGAGGAATGCTCTGAAGTGGAACTTCTTCCTGGCTGTAATGGACCCCCCTCTCCATTCATCCCGGTGCCCACTGCAATGTCAAGAAGCACCATAGGCCCCCTGGTTAGCTCTGGGGCTTCTTAGCTCTTTCGGGGGAAAGGCTACCATTAGCTAGCTTACTACGCTGCTGGTAAGAAGGGGCTGCAGGGAGGCCGGAGGTAGGAACCTCAGGGACTGACCCTGACAGCAGGCAAGGATTCCAGGAAATTACCTGGCTTCCACCTCCCAGATGGATAGACAATTCAGTGTCGCCCAGTGATTGGCAAACCACAGAGAAAAAGCTCAAAGTGACTTGTACACAGAATAAAAATTATAGTGCCAATATGCTGGAAATAAAACACAAAAATAATCGAGATGAAGCAAGAGGGAGATTTTTTTCAGGAAAACACATGATCTTGGAGGATTTCATGACTTGACTGAAAAGGGGGTAGAGCTGTATTTCAAATGTCCTGCTCTTGTCTAATTCTGGATAAATCCCCCCAAAAATAGATTTTAGATATCGATTTCTCTAGCTGTCAGCTGGAGTCCTTAAACACCACTACCAGGGCAGCTGCAAAAGGAAGACTGGCCTTTATTAGAAGAGCTTTATTGCAAAACAAAAGACAAAAAAATTGAGGAGAGGAGCTAGAAGCTTGGCCAGTGTGTTAAGAAATTAACAACATCCATTTTTGAAGAAATTCTAGGCTTTAGTATTGATTACTTAATACTGAATGTCTTATCTGTTCTTAATCATAGAAATGATGCTGCATTGATCAGTCACGGCCAGTAAGTCACCAGGGACATGTTCCTTACACTACACTCAAAGTTTTTCTTTCTTTCTTTTCTTCTTGAAAAAATTGTTTATTTAATATTATTTATTATTATTATTACTAGTTTCCATTTGTTTATAGGGCAGGTGTGCTCACCAGAGAGACACAGAAAGAGAGCGAGAGAAGGAAAGTGAGAAAGCAAGCTGTCAGACCTGGGAACCAGCAGTTGGCGTAATGGCTATGTCGCTGGACTCCCATGTAGCCGACCGCAGTTAGAGTACTGGACCCGGTGGCTTAAACTCACACTGGGCGTGTGTGCGTGCATGCCCAAGATCCTGAGAGGAATGGATTGTGGCATGGCCATCCCCCTGGGGGGTGATTTCTCGCTTTCTGTCTCTCTGGATTTCTGGTGAGCTCATGCGCCCTATAGCAAAAAACCTCTCCCAAAAATAAATAAATAAAAAGCAAGTTATCAGGTCCAAGACTTGAACTGTGGTCTGCCATGTAGGAATCCAGTGCCTTAACCACCATGCCACCTGCTGGCTCCAGCTTTTCGGTTTTTAAGATTCCTCTCCTTCCTTATTTATTAAAAAATTACACAACTAATAGATATTTGTAGAAGAATTAAACGTATAAGTGAGCAAAGAATTTTGCCAAATCACTCCAAATATTCTTCCAGAGAATTTTCTAAACATTTTATTTATTATCTATTTATTATCTAAACATATAATTAATCTGTACTCTATGTGTGTATAAGTGCAAATATTTATACACACATGCCATCTTTTTAAAACATGAAATCATACATATTAGTAGTGGGTTTTTTTTTCTCCATTTAACATATTATAAATATGTTTCTAGATCAGGAAAATCTCTTGTACAAGGTCCCAACCTGGAAACTCAGCATGTGACATGGACACTAAAATGAGTTTTGTTTGATGATGAGCTTTAAGGATTTGAACTTGGATGCCCTAAAATGGGACATATTCTCTTCAGTTCTTGACTGATTCCTGAGAGCATTTGAGTTTGCTACTCTTGCTGTTTTTAACTTTATCTATTTCTCCCATGGTAATGAGTGAGGGAGAAAGAGTGATGTCTCCAGGAGGGTCTTCATGATGCAATTTATCCCCCGTCTCAGCCAGCCCCAGATCGGGGGCCCACATGTTCCTGGTGTACCCTGGAATCTTCCCATGGGGGTCAGCCTCTTGTAACATCACATTCGACCACTGCACCACTGTCAATCCTGACAAAAGCTATTTTATAATGAAATGTTGGATATTTCGTGTACTGTGTATCAGGAAAAGATCAAAATTCAAATTTGGAAGTATGTCAAAACTGCAATAACTTTACGTCAGCGTAAAGTTGAAAAACCAAAAGTTGAACCTTTGTAAGTCAGGACTGTCAGTACGGCATAAAAGTCAAACAGCCCAAAGTACCAGTCCCAGTTCTTTCCTCTTCTGGATGTGAATTACTGAACTTCTCAGCATCTCGGTTTCTGTCTCTGTGAAGTGGGAGAAGGAGAGTCTTTACCTCACAGAGCTCTTGGGTGGGCTCAGTGACTTCTGCTGCTTGTAAAGACCTTCATACAGTGCTGGGCACATGACGAGCACTCAGCGTTTGTTAGGTATTATATGACTCAGCCCTGACACAGTCTACCTTCATGGTGACCGGAGAAGAGCTATTGGAAATTGGGTCGGTCTATTTAAAGAAACGTGGGCATTCATGTTGAGTACAGTTCAGAGATAAGATCCAGGACAGGATGAGGTATGAAAATTGTGACAGATGTCATTATTTAAAGGGTTAATGGCCCCTAACCGCAATGAACAGGTTGTTCCTCGGGGTCTACTTGCAGGTTGCTAATCAGACGATCAACAGAAACATCTGTTCCCTTTGCACAAGCATGCACACGCACACACACACACACACACACACACACACACACACCAAACTGGGAAACAAGTAATTCAGTGTGATTATGTTATGAAAAAGCACCTGGACCATGTAAAAGTCTGGACTGCTGGGCCAGCCGGTGGTGTGGTGGTTAAACCAGCTAGACCCCACATGGCCAACAGCGCAGTTAGAGTCCTGGATCCAGTGGTTTGAGGACAGTGTGTGTGCGCGTGCGTGTGTGTGTGCGCGCGCATGCCCAAAATCTCAAGGGAGAAATGGAGAAGAAGGGATTGCAGCATGGCCATCCCCACGAGATGTGCATTCTCACTTTCCCTTTCTCTCTCTGTCTCTCTCCTAAGCACACTTGCCCTCTGGAAAATTAAAAAAAATAAATAAATAAAAAAGACTTAAGCTGCCTTTCTTCATCACTGAGGTGGGGACTATTCTGTCCTTTTTCACCGTGCTGACTTCTGACACCCAGATCCAGGCACCTCAAAATCACACCTCGCCCGAGTGCCAAGAGTGCTTGTTCTGTTTGCTTCAGGCCCGTGGTGGAGGCTGGGCGGCATTTTTATTAAGTTTTCCTCTCCCGCTGACAAGGGAGCTTTCTCCTGCCCTTTCTGACAGGAGAAGCACCGTCTCAGAGGTGACAGGAAAACACACCCCTGTTTCAGCCTGTGCAGTATTTTCTTTGTCCAGATTCATTCTAAGAAGACTAGTTTAAAATGAGATCACAATAAAAGCTGATTTCTCCGGGAATGATATGGATTAGAGTAATCACATTCACAATTAGAGTAATCACAATCAACATTGTTAGGCTGACCTTTACAATCTTTTAAAATTAAGTAGCCTTAAAGGGTTTTCACTATCTTTACTAATACATTATTTTAAAATTAACTATGGTGAAAGGAAAAGAGATAGGCAGGGAAGAGGGGCCTGGTTTCTAGTACTTGCTGAATGTGACCATGAACAGGTGGGAGTCTTTCCTAGGCCATAGTGGATTAGGAAGCCCAGGTAAGTCCTCCTAAGGCTCTTCTTATTTTTATTTATTTATTTAGAGAGATTTTTTTTGCTATAGGACATATGTGCTCACTGGAGAGACAGAGAGACAGAAAGCAAGAAATCCCCCAGGGAGGATGGCCATCCACAATCCCTTCTCCTCTGTTCTCCCCTAGGGATCTTGGGCACGTGCACACACACGTGCCAGGCTTGAGTTTTAAGCCACCAAGTCCGGGATTTGAACCATGGTTGACTCCGTGAGAGTCCAGCAATGTAATTATACCATCTGTTGGTTCCCCTCCTAAGGTTCTTGCTGGCACTAAACATGTTCTTTTATTTTGGAGAGGTTTTTGCTATAGGGCACGTGCGCTAGCCAGACAGACAGAGAGAGACAGAGAGATAGAAAGCAAGAAATCACCCCCCAGGGGGGATGGCCACGCCGCAATCCCTTCTCCTCCGTTCTCCTCCCGGGATCTTGAGCATGCACGCACACGCGCCCAGCGTGAGTCTTAAGCCACCGCGGTCAACTACATGGGAGTCCAGCGACATAGCCATTACGCTAACTGCTGGTCCCTAAGCATGCTGTTCTTTAAAGGCTGCAGTTGGAGGTCAAAGAGAAGCACAGTTGGATGGAAATGAAAGATTTAAAAGGGAAAAAAAATCTTTTATTTTCATTTTATAATATTATCCAGCCTCCTCTACATTTCTATATTCTCTCCCAATTTAATCTGCAGTTTCAAATAATCAAGAAAAAGAAAAAAAACACAGATAAACCAAATGAATGATGTAGGAACCAGAATCACAGAAAGAAAAGAGATTTTAAAAACGGTGAGGCTGGACATTGGCACAGTGTTCTTGCCACACTCTGTGAGGCTGGCTCACATGGGAAGGGTTTGTGTTTGTGTCCAGAGATCTCCCTGAGCACACCTAGCATACCTGCGCCTGCAATCCAGGGCTGGCTGAGGCCGGGGGTAGATCGAGGCATAAGCAGCCTATGAGGAGAGCCTGTCTCTCCTCCTTATCTATCTTTCTCACTCATAGAAGAAACAAATAAAAACTTGTGAAACTACTTGATGAGATCTCAAAAAAGTGAATACTTTTCTAGGCCCGGCTACAGTGGCTCAAGCAGTAAAGCATTGCTGTGTGATATTGAAGCTATGCGGGAGACCTGGGTTTGGATCCTGGGCTGACCTGAACATGCTTGGCAAGCTCACATGCCTCTGTGCTACTGTCTGGGTAGGAGGCTGGGGGAAGGATCTCAGAGTGATGAGATGCTATCGAGGGTACCCTTCTCTCAAGAAATAAAATTAACTTTAAAAATGTATATTTTTTAAAATGAAAGCTTTTTTTTTTTTTTTTGGGGGGGGGGAGAGGTCTTTTCTAGAAAAATATAAAGTAGCAAAATCAATTCCCTAAGGCATAGAAAACTCAACAGACTAAAACAAAAAAGCAGTTTGGGAAGTAGCGTGGTCTCTAGCCATTGAATGCAGAGAACAGGGAGTCAGAGCATAGGGTCACATTCCAGCTCATAACAAATCCAGGAGCAGCTGGGACAAATATAAATATCAGTGATCCCTGCTTCTGAGGAGGAAACAAGGTGAGGCATGTGAAATAGTTACTGTAGTTTTCGGCATTTAGTAATACGCAGCCAATAAATGGCAGCTATGTCTATTTTGAAACTAAAAGCCTTATTAGAGTGAAAATCTCAAAATCTTTGTCTTGATTTTACAAATAAATTATTTTTGTGTTTAGTCGGGCTGGACTGGAGCCTGAGCTATTAACTGCCACACTAAAGAAATGAAAGTATGGGGGTTGGCAGGTGGCATGGTGGTTAAGGGTGCTGGACTCCCACATGGTTGATCGCAGTTTTAGTCCCAGACCTGGCAGCTTTCTCTCTCTCTCTCTCTCTCTCTCTCTCTCTCTCTCTCTCTCTCTCTCTCTCCCTCCCTCTCTCTCTCTCTTTCTTTCTCTCTCCTCTCTCACTGTGTTCCTCTCTGGTCAAATTTTAATTAATTAATTAAATTTTTCAAAAAAGAGATGAAAGTATAGTTTTGACTAGGAGAAATCAAACTCATCCATATTTACAAAATATTTGATTTTATACCTAGAAATTCCAAAAGATTTCATTCCAAAGCTAGCAGAACTGGACTGGCCTCATAGCCTAGTGGCCAAAGGAGCTGGATCCTATATGGCTGACTGCCACTCGAATATTGTCTTTTGTGACAAAAAATGTGGGGTGCATGTGTGTGTCCCCCAGATTTCTACAGATGGATGAAGAAATGGAAGAGGAGGGATCCCACTGTGACCTCGTCCCACTGGGTGCTTCCCCTTGCCTCTGGTAATTAAAAAAATAGTAGTGGAATTAATGAAACGGCTCAATAAAATTTCTGTGGCTATGATAGCTATTCTAAAATTATCAGCTGTTCTTTCGATTACACAAGCAACGGACGGAAAATAGAATGGGAAAAATGTAAAATGAGATTTAACAACCACACAATAAAAAATATTTTAAAACCTTCATTATAAGAAAATTATTTTGAAGAAAATAATAAAAATTTACTGGGCAACATAAAAGACAAATAGGATGACATGACAGTTCAGATTAGGAAGCTAGAACACTTAAAAAAAACCCACCTTTGAAATTAATTCATTGGTTTGGTAAAAATTCTCATCAAAATAATAGAATTTTTTAAACTCAAGATTATTCTATGATTTATTTGGAAAGAAATCAGGACAGTCAAGAAGAATATGCTTGAAGAGGAATTGTGAGGAGGTATGTTTCTAGCTATCACTTTTTAATAGTGTAGACTCAAACAAATATGCCAGTATTCAATAAAAATATCAATACATTTATCATAAATAAATATATCAAGAGGAGAAAGGGAAAGTGTAATTTAACAAATGCACACAGGGCAATGGGTTAGCTAACTATAAGGAGAAAGAAAATAACTGAGATCTAGACTTTAGGTAACAAGATAAATTTCAAAGGGATTAAGGAGGTAAATATTTTAAAATTGAGTCACTAACATTATAAGGAAATAGACCTGAGTGGCTTTATATTTAATTATATTTATAATAGTTATCTAAGTCCCCAGATGAGAGATAACTTTCTTAGTTTATATGCAATGGAAAAAATCATAAAGAAATACGTTAAAGAATAGATTTGACTCTATAGTATTAAAACTTCCTATGTTAAAATAATCATTGTTCTTTCCATTTTAGATGTGAGAAAACCAGGTTCTAATCCATTATGAAGGGAACAGAATTAAAACCCAGGAGGTTTGGGGCTGTGGCCTTTACCACTCTGCACATAGTATTTAAAATACTTAGTAGATGGCTGGCCCTGTCGTCTAATGGTTAGGACCTCACATGGTCAACTGCATAATTTGAATATGGGACCCAGCAGCTGGAAAAACATGCCAGGGACATGTGTGAAAACACACCAGGTACATATGTATGTGTGCCCCCAATCCCAATAGGACGGAAAAATAGAGGAGAAGATATTATGGTGCAACCACACCCCATTAGGAGGTGCTTTCTCCCTCTCTCTCTGTCTCTTTGTCTCTCTCTGGTGAGCACACATGCCCTCTGGCAAATTAAAAACAAAATAAAATGCTTAGTAGGGAACCCGGCATACATAGGCACTTGGCGGGGGATGACCCACCCTGCAGAACAGGATTCAACTATGATTCAGCTCTGTGTAAACATACCTGTTTCTCTAGGGCCCTGCAAGAACACTGACTAGGCTCACGCAGATTTTCAGTTGGGAGGTATTAGCAGCCCAATGTACAAAGCCATAGGGTTCTTGGGAACCAGCAGTTAGCGTAATGGCTATGTCGCTGGATTCCCACGTAGTCGACTGTGGTTCGCGTCCCAGATCCGGTGGCTTAAAACACACGCCGGGCGCGTGTGCGTGCATGCCCAAGATTCCGAGAGGAGAAAGGAGGAGAAGGGATTGCGGCGTGACCATTCCCCCTGGGGGGGTGATTTCTCGCTTTCTGTCTCTATGTCTCTGTCTGTCTGGCGAGCGCACGCGCCCTATAGCAAAAACATCTCCAAAAAAAAAAAAAAAAAAGCCATAGGGTTCTGGGAAGACCCTGGTCCTAAGCATAGGAGTCCCTGCTCCTATGACTATGTGTCCCCTCACCAGGGGACAGAGACAGTCCACGTACTCAGCCAAGGGAGGGAGGAATGGGGTTTGCCAAATACTATGGGGAAGGGGCAACAGAGGGTTAGGGTGTCACCTTCGTCCTGGGTTTCAGGGAAATATTCTCTGGATTCTCTCTGGCTCTGGTTACCAGGTCAGGGCTTTGCCCCTGGGTGGTTAGGACTCACCTAGGATATGAAGCAAGGCCCTAGATCTGCATTCCAGCTTGGCCACTTTGTAAGATCAGGCGCGGCACTTGGGCACATCTCTTCCTCTCCCTGAACCTGAGTTTCCCTGTCCGTAAAACTGCAAAATTGACTTTTTTAAAAAAAATTTGCCAGAGAGTGTGTATACTCGCTGGAGAGAAACAGAGATGGAGAGAGAGAGAGAGAAAGCACCCCAAATGGGACATAGTCGTGCCATAATCTCTTCTCTTCCATTTCATCCTCCTGTCAAGATTTTGGACACGCAAGTACACACACCCAGCATGTTTTTCAAGAACTCAAACTGCGCTGTTGGCGTAAGAGATCCAGCTGCCTTAACCACCAGGCCACAGGCTGACCCTCGGTTCAGCTATGGCATTTGGTTGTTTTTCAATTCCATGAATCTAAAATGGGCATAAAAGGTGAGGTTCAAGTTAACCAGAATATTACAAATGACCGACTTTGAGTCTCAACCAGGTAAGCCACATCCCTAGTCAGACTCTATTGGTGGGCCACACCAATTTTTTAGGAATAAAATTGGGGGAAAGCATTTTTACAAGAAAGTGGTAGAGATTAAGTAACTTAAACTCAATTTAGTTTCAAGACCAAATCAGCAAGAACACAGAGAATTGCAAGCAACTTCAGTGGTATTCATGGATTCATTTTACTAGTCCCCCTACAAAACTCCAGATGAATTGGAAGGGACCGAATGCTTTTCTATTTTCTATTTTATGGGCAACTAAATTTTAGGGATACTAAGGACCTTCCCAGGTTATGCTCAGGTTGTAAGCTCCTCTGGCTGGGACCACGTCTTGTTCTTACTTTACGTACCACAATTCATAGCACAGTATGTAGAGACACTGAGTTGGGAGTGGGGAATTTGTAATATTCTATAACATTTTATAACATACTGTACACATTGCAATGAATAAATTTGCATGGAGTTAACACCGTTTAATCTTGAAGGGGCCACTTAATATCCCTGAGTCTCAGTACCTTCTTTTAATTGGGAAGCCAATTCTCCCTTGTGGAATTGTCCAGGGTGGAGTGAAACCATGGAACATTCTAGAACCATTCCTGCCTCATCGTCAGGACTCGGGACCAAGACTTGCTTCATGGACTTGCAACCTGGGCAGACTAGCAGTGCCCTGTGCTCACAAGGACCCTGTGACTGGCTTAATGCTTTGCTGTCTTTAATGTTTTCCTAATTTTTTAAACAAGGGATCCCAAATTCTCATTTTGCACTGGGTCCCACCATTTATATAGCTGATCCTACTCAAGGAATTTGGTCGAGTTGCCAAAGCAATTGGCAATGGGATCAATACACAGAACAAGAAGCAGGGTCAACCGATCAATAAGTTTTCCTTGAATAGCTAATTTGTACCCTAAGCACTGCTGTCCAAGCCCCTTCAAGGCTGCAGAAATGATCTAGAAAGACCTGGTTTATCTGTGCTAAGCTGCACCAGAAGAGTTTTCTTTTGTTAATTCAGCCAAATCGCTTAACACTTTGCTACCTCAGTTTCCTCAACTGTAAAGAAAAATTCTGAATAGCACCTCACTTACATCTTCAGAGTTATATGAAGATTAGATGAGTTCATCTATATGAAGCTCTTGGAACAGTTTCTGGTTTATCATATTCTAAATAAAGGTCAGCAACTATCGTTTTGTGTTGTTTTGGGCTTTTCTCAGTATGCGTTTTCTGACTTCCACTTAGAACATTTAAAAACTCCCTTGCCCTCCACACATAACTAATCCTTTGCAGCTCAGGGGAAAAAAAATGTCAAGGAAAACACTCCTGTGGGAAGATTTCTCTGGGATTTGGTTCTCAGTAGACTTACAAAGAAACATTAGTAGTTACTGCTGATGGGACTCTACTGGCACTAAATGTCCATTGAATCCTTGTGGCAACCATGAAACGTGAATGTTTCTTGGACCTATTTTAAAGATGAGGGAACTGAGTCCCACATGAGTTTAACAAAGTGAGAATCTGAAGCCATTTTTTTTTTTCAGGATCCAAAGTCCATGCATCCTCTAGCTAGAACCCTGATGGCTGCTCTGGCCAGTCCAGACTGATCTGAGGTCTCAGGAGTGAGAGACGCTTGTCCACCAAGTACAGAGTGCTGATCTTAGCTCACTCCAGGCTGGTTGCAAATTGAATTCCAAACCCTGGAATCCTTTCTGACATGTCTCCACATGTCTGTTCACAAACAAATGCACACTCTTTAAGCTAATTTAAAATCCTACCTTCCCAGACAGTACTTACCCCTGGGACCATGAGCAAGGTTGAATTCCAGCCTGCGCTTCAGCGTGTCCCGATGAGAACATCTCTCCGCCCCACCCACCCCCACCCGGAACCTGCACTGTCACTGGAGGTCAGTCATCATTTCCATCACGGCAGGGGCACTGTGTGGACAGATAGTGATCTACTGCCGAGTAGAGCAGGGGGAAGCGACAGATAATGACCATGCTCTGCCCCACTTCTTGGTGCAAACAGCTTATGTAGATGGAGGAGATTAGTTGTCTCCTCCTCTCCATGTGTGTACATGTTTAAATACCATGAATGCACATTCAGCCTGTTAGAGTGGGAAGAGGAGGAGGAGCTGAGAGGGCCTGGGTTCGAGGCCAAGCTCTGTCACCAACCTGCTACCTGAGCTCAGACATCTTGCTTTCCCATTCGGAGATTCACACTCTTCCTTCCATGAGATAAAGAAGTAGGTCTCTCCACATTTTCAAATATCCTTGGCTGATTTCTAAATCTGTATGTTCTGTCTGTAGAGGAAGAGGGTGAGTGTGGGACAAGGACAATGGATGAGGGTCATTTTTTTAAACAATCTTTTTTTTGAGAGAGAGATTTTTGCTATAGGGTGAGTGTGCTCACCTGAAGACAGAGAGACAGAGAAACAGAAAGTGAGAAATCGCTGTCTGGGGAAATGGCCACACCACAATCCCTTCTCCTCCATGCTTCTCTAGGGATTTGGGGTATACATGCACTTGCATCCAGTGCGAGTTTCAAGGTGCTGCATCTGGAACTCGAACCACAGTTGACCATGTGCGAGGGGCACTCCCAATAGGGTCTTCACACACTAGAATGTGATCCACCCCAAGCCTCAGCTGTCTCAGAGCACAGCCATGCTTACAGACCCGGCATGTGCAGGGAGGTTTTGAGAGGTGAACCAGGACCTTCCCATGTGGGTCACCATAGTAAAGCGACGTTACTGCGGGAACACTGGCTGGCCCTGAGGATAATCTTTTGAGGACCACTTTGCATTAAGCATCAAAGGAGAACAACCTAAAATAGCTGTTATAGTTTATATGATAATGCCTGAAAGGAAAAGAAGGCTAGTTTCAGGTTCTCTGGGAGTCTCAGGCTAAATCCTTAAGATCTAAACTTGGAAGTGGAGAAGAACAGAAGGAGGATAAAACAGATAAGGGATCAGCAGATGGCATAATGGTTATGTCACTGGACTTCCATGTAGTTGATTGCAGTTCGAGTCCTGGACCCGGTGGCTTAAAACTTACACCAGGAGCATATGTGTGCATGCTCAAAATCCTGAGAGGAGAATGGAACAGAAGGGACTGTGACATGGCCATCCCCCATAGGGGGTGATTTTTTGCTTTCTGTCTCTCTGATGAGTACACTTGCCCTCTAGCAAAAATCTCTCTCTATAAAAACAAAACAAAAACATATGTAAGAGACAGAGAAAGCAGAACTTTATGGGCCTCTCAACGTCTCCCTGACCCTGTTCAGGAAAAGTTAGCCAGTGTAGAATGATGGTTTCTGAGTTGAATATATTCAAATTTGACTCCTGGCTCCATCACTTGATATCTGGGTGACCTGAGAAAAGTGACTTAATTTCTCTGGTCTGCAGTTACTTTAATTTGTAAAGTTGGGCTAATAATAGATACTTAAAAAAAGATCTGATAAGATTGTTTAAGGTTAAATGATACGAATAGGCAGGGCCAGCCCTGTCTTGTGCATGGAAAGTTGGATTCCACATGGTTCACTGTGGTTTGAATCCTGGCACTGGTGGCTTGAAATTATGTTGTGCATGTGCCTCAAATCCTGATGGGTTGGAGAAATCGGGAGAAAAAATACTTGGGACATGACCACACTCCACTGGAGTGCTTCCTCTCTCTCTCTCTCTCTCTCTCTCTCTCTCTCTCTCTCTCTCCCCCACCCCCCTCCCTCTTTCTTTCTAACAATGCACTGTACCTTCTGGTAATAAAGGGGAAAAGAAAGATGATAAAAGTAGGTAGGCAAGTATTTAATGGAGAATCCTTTCTGCGGTGAACAACAATGGGTAGCTATTGACATTTTTATCCTGTCAATGAGAGTCAGAAGGCCAGCCCTGGCTGAGCTTCTCAGTGTTTTATGACCTGCTGACACCGCAGATCACTGTGGAGTTACCTGTAGTTGCAGCTGTCTTTCCCTTGCTTAGTTAAGAACAGGAAGCCCCTGCAGTAAGGCCATGGGCCACCACATGGCCAACAGTGTGGTTCAAGGGCTGGGCCTAGTAGCCTGAGAAACACGCCAGCCGTGCACGTATAAAATCCCAAGAAGAGGAAGAGATGGAGGAGAAGGGATTACAGTGTGACCAGTCCCTATTGGGGGGGTGCTTTTCTTGTTTCCCTCTCTCTGTGTCTCTCTCCAGTGAGAAGTGACCTCTGGCAAACAAAGCAAGATAAAACAAAACCACACCATGAAGACCCTCTATTACTCAAGATTTCAAGAATGTGCCCAACATTGGCAGCTACATGGAGTGATTTCTAACAGGGCTCTCTGCAGGTTCACCATGCCAGCATCTGACTCAGTAGCCATGGCATTTTGATCATTAACTCTAAGCAATTAATTTTGGCTACCATGACCTCTGGAAATCAAACCAAAATTCTTCACTTGCTATTTCTACTCCCGTTTCCACGTACTCAAAGTTGTGTAACACACACAACTCCAGTCTTCTGTGTGGGCAGTCTGACGCCAGAACTTTCCATGCATCATGCTATGTCATAAAGTTATGTATATGTTAAGGATCATTGAACACTACATATTTGGGGTCCTCCATGTGTCATTTCCAAGATCCTCATTTGATTGGGGGCATTTTTATCACATCAGAGATGGCGCTAAGTCCATTTCCTCACCACTGTGTGCATATTCTCACAGCAAGTTACTTCCATCTTTGTAAATCTTCTAGGAGTCATCAGAGTTTAAGAGAAAGTCAATTTGGCCTGAAACTCAATAACCCAGAGATCTGACGCATTTATCCTCTCTGGAAGCATAAGGAATTTTGATGATGACATTTTCAGCATCTTTTTAAAAAATATTATCTATTTAATTTTATTTATTAAATTATTATTTTAAAAATATTGCTATAGGATACATGTGCTCACCAGAGAGGGACAGGGAGAGAGAGATAGAGAGAGAGCAAGAGAGAGAGGGAAAGTGAGAAAGCAAGTCACCAAATCCAGGACTCAAATTGCAATGGGCCCTATGGGAATCCAGTGCCTCAACTACCATGCCACCTGCTGGTCCCTCTAGCATTCTTTCTACTCCAAAATTCTGTGATTTTTGTGGATCGTGTCATCTGTAACTCTAAGTAGCAAAGTGAGGATTATTGAGTCTAAGTCTTCTTCTCTGTCTTCTCAGGTATCAAAATTCTACCTGTTGGACTAGCAGATGGCATAATGTTTACATTGCCAGACTCTCACGTAGTCGACCCCAGTTTAAGTCTCGGACCCGGCAGCTTGAAACTCATGCAGGGTGTGCGTGTGTGCCCAAGATCCCTAGAGGACAATGAAGCAGAAGGGATTGCAGCATGGTCATCCCCCATGGGGTGATTTCACTCTTTTTGTCTTTCTGTCTCTGTCTCTTCAGTGAGCACACATGCCCTATAGCAAAAATGTCTCTAAATTTTACCAAAATACAACAAAAAGTAAACTCTGCCTGTACCTAGCAGGTGCTCAACAAGCGTTTGCAATCTGAATGAAGAAGTGAGTGAGCCGAAGAGCTCTGTTACAGCACAGTGTGTGCACACACTCGCCCCTTCCTGACTCCGGCAAAGATTTGCCAAAGAGATGACTGCTCTCAAAGGCCCTACCACCTCTTCCCAGAGGCCATCGGGAGTGGATTCCCCCTTGCTCCTCACTGAGGTCTGGATATGGAGCTCCGTGCCAAAACCTGGCTGAGTTGGCCTCCTTCTCTCTGTTTTGAACCAACAGACTCCAGACCCAAGGGTAGGATGCGAGGGGCGATCAGAACACTGATAAGTGAGGTTATAACATCGGTAACATCAACAGGAAGCTATTTTTGATAGTTTATCGCCCCGTGGAGAAGATGCCTCTGATGGAGGTCAACAGCACACTTTCACCTGCCACCCTGCCCCTCTGCCCGTTTTGTAAGACAACAGCCTCTCTGTGGCTTTGCCCCTTGTAAAATGTCTCCAGTCTCCATGGGACACAATGTCGCAGGGAGAACACAGCTGGTCTCTGCCGGAGAATCAATTTTCTCTCTCCACTTTGAATGGGGGCATGGTGAATCAACAGGATTCGGGAGTTTTTGAAAACCTCCTCACTATCTAATCCCTCTCACATGTTTTCGCCCCATGCTTTATCTGCACACTTGCATTTTTCATCATTTTCCAAAGTGTTTTCCACATTATGACAAATGGGCTTTTAAAACCCACAACTCTAGTTATGTCACTCTCTGCTGAAAACCCTCCAGTGGCTTCTCATTGCGCTCAAGATGAAATCCAGCCTTCTGAGCGTGGTCTAGCAGGCTGCCTCACTCCCTGGGGGCTGCCTTCCTTCCTTCTTGCGGTAGCTCTGTCACTCTGCTTGCTGTCTCCCTTCATGTCCTACTAGGCTCCCTCCCACCGTGGGGTGTTTGTGAATATGGGTCCTTCTAAGCCCAGTTTTCACAGTATTTTTTAACAGCTGTCTACTATCTCACTCTGCTGCTAAAACCCTAAATGCCAGTCATTCCTCTGGGTCATCATTCAGTCATTTCCAACGTTTCATTATTGGAACAGCATCGTGATGGATAATACATACTGATTTTTGCTGTTTCTGCTTATTTTAGATTATTTCCTTAGGGTAAAGTTCTAGGAACAGATATTTAAGTCAAAGAAAAGGTGTTTTTATGATTCTTGCATCATAGGTTAAAAAGTTAGTGGAAAATGTGTATTATAAAAAAGTGTGTATTATAAAAAATGTGTATTATAAAAATGTGTATTATAAAAAAGTCATGCAAGGGTTTCAAAAGTTTTTGCACCAAATAAACTTGAACTTTAATTCCACTTTTTCACAGACTTTTGGAAGTTGCCTCGTCTGACCCTCAGCTTTCAGAAAGTTCCATTTCTAACCCCATTAGCAGTGTTGGGGTGTCCTCCTACTTGGCGGAAAGTGTCTTACTGATGCTTCAGGCCTCTGTGGAGACTAGATGGGAGGTAATAAACAGGCAATTAAGCAGAGGGTTTTTTTTTTTCAATTATTTTATTTAATTTTTTTTTTAGAGGTTTTTGCTATAGGGTGCGTGCGCTCTCCAGACAGACAGAGAGAGACGGAGAGACAGAAAGCGAGAAATCACCCCCCAGATGGGATGGCCACGCCACAATCCCTTCTCCTCCACTCTCCCTCGGGATCTTGGGCACACACGCACATGCGCCCGGCGTGAGTTTAAGCCACCGGGTCCGGGACATGAACCACGGTCAACTACGTGGGAATCCAGTGACATAGCCATTACGCTAACTGCTGGTCCCTTTAATTTGTTATTATTATTATTATTTTAATTTGACCAGAGAGAGAGAGAAGGAAAGTGAAAAGCCTAGGGAGCCAGTGAAGCAGTTGCCCTGCACGAGACTGGGAAGGGACGTTCTCTTCACTGGGAGAGGCCTGAGAGTCTGAGTCCCTGATCGCTGCCCTCCCACAGGCAGGCCTGGGCTGTGCCTACCACTTCACCACCTGTGATTGTCACTGCCCATTGGCTGTCCCCAGGATGGGAGGACATGGAGGAGTGGTGGGGTTGCCAGAGTGAAACTCAGGGTTGCTGGACTTCAGGACTTGACCTCACCAACCATCCCTTTCTTTAGTCCTGCAGGGGGCTGCACCCTCTCCTGCCCCACTGTCCCCACTGGTCTCATGGCCTCTGTCTGCTCCCTGGAGTTCTGCCTTCTAGCTGCCTCCGGAGAAGCATGCAGCCCTCTTGCTTCTGACAGTTGAACTGCTGGGCTGCAGCATTTGCACAGTACTCCTCGTCTGCTTTCACTGGCCGCTCCAGGCTATTCAAAACACGGCAGCCAGGGAATGGTTCTAAAAATGTAAGTCCAATCATGCACAAAACTCTCCAGTTTCCACGTTCCCTTCAGGTAGTAGTTTAGCACCCCAAGTCACTCCAGACTATTGCTCAGGTGCTCACTGCCTCCCCAGCTCCACTCCAGACACACTCACCTCCTTGCCTTTCTTTGACCACATCAGGTATACTTCTACCTCAGGGCCTTTGCACCTGCTGTTCTTTTTGCCTGAAATGCACTTCCTCCAATTATTTTCAGTTCTCATGTCCTCAATTCCTTCAGGTCAAACATCAATGTGGCTTCCCTGGCCACCTGATATGAAACACACCCCACTCTCACCCAGCGTTCATGCTTTCCATGACCTGCTTTATTTTCCCCTTAGCATATGCTGCTATCTGATGTTCTGTGCATTTGTTTATTTATTTGCTCATTCTAGAAGGTAAGCTCTATGAGGACAAGGTTGCGTCTATTTGGGATCACTGCTACATTCCTGGACCTAGAACATGGCCCTGCTTAATCCATGTTTGTGAATAAAGGAAAGAAGGAGTGGACCAATTGCGAAATTCCAGACACCTACAAAGTTCCCATGGAAAGAAGCACCTGCTAGGTACCTGCAGCCCCAGCACCTCCTCCCCCACACTCGGCATGTCGTCCGGCAATTCTACTGGGCAGACGCGAGAATGTCTGCATGTCTGCTCGCATGTCCACCGACATGACATGAGCATGATTCATGAGTTCACATCCACAGAAAATTCATTTCTGAATAGGAGAGACAAAACCCAGACACTGGGCCTTGACTGGTGTGAATGCCCCTCCTCAGCCCTTGCCTCAGCGTTGGAATGGGGGCAAGAGCTAGAAAGTGCTTCTGTGGGCTGGTCTGATTCAGGAGCCTGCCTCCAAGGCTGGGGATGGTCTGAACGAGTATGCCTCTGTCGCACACATGTCACGCCTTCCCAATCGATCCATAGTTTGATTCCAATAAACAGAAGAAAGAGCAAGCGTGCTCCTCCATCAGAGTATCTTTTATTTGTTTTTGCACACATACACACACACGCACACATCTAAAGCGAAAGCCATGTCAGAATCCATCCGAGACCCCTCACTGGCTGCCCTCAGTGGAATACGATGGAGGCGTATTCCACCTGGTCTGGCGATGCCTTCCTCGGGCGATCGAAACGAGGCACATTGGCATAGACAGCAAAGGCATCCTCCTTCCAGGGGGCTAGGTGGATCACGTTGGCATATATGGCATCAGCATGGCAGGAGAAGTCCTGGAGACACAGAACCCTGGTTAGAGGCAGACGGCTGGCAGCAAGACAGGGCCGTTCTACGGGACAGCAAGTAAAACACTGACTTCTTGCGGAGCCAGCCCCGAATCTTTCTTCGTTTTACAAGACATTCCTTCCAGGTCTGTTCCTGGCTCCATCCCCACCCCCTCTGTATGGAGTCTATCCAGGAAACAGCAAGGAATCATGACAGAGCTGGCCCGAATCCCAGAGCCCTCCTAGGTACGACTCGACTGTTTCCTTACCGAGGATTTATGGAGAAAGCTGGTCTGATGCTTCAGCTGTTTCTTAAACAGTCCTAGAGAAAAGAATAACCTGAGTCAGCCTGAGCGGGGGTAGGAACCACTCTTACTGGATAGATTACTGGACTTCGGGATTCATTTTGAAATGTGAAATCCACCACGCTCTACTCATTGGGCCTCTGAGACTAAGTTAAATTCCCCAGAAGACACAGGGGGAATGAATACACTTTATAATTCATCTATTATTCCGATGAGATGATCTGGTATTGGAATTTCTCTTATTTGAGATGTATAAACCAGAATCATATATGCAGATGGCTAACTCGTGGCTCTCAGTGTGGAGAAGTTGTGGGTGAATGAATCTGTGCACGGAGTCCCTGACCACTCTAGAGAAGAGGTCCTAGGGCCTGTGGGCTCTCCTTCTCCCCAGCAGCTGCTGCGTAGGAGAGATCCTTGCTCTGCCTCCATCTCTCCCCCTTCTCCAACCCCAGCCCCAGGGCCAGCTTGTTCAACTCACTCTCACGCCTCCACTTCTTCAGGGTCATGGACAAGAGGCCGACCAGGAGCAAGATGAGGGCCACGACACCAATGGAGCCAGAAAGAGCCGTGACTGCCGTGCCTAAGCTGAGGAGGGAACCGAGGGGCATGCACACACGCCAGCTGCCTGGCTAACTTAGGTCACCGACCACGGAGAGCCCTGGGCCACCTCACCTCTTGCTCCTACGGGGGCTCTCTTCCCTCTGGTTTCCTCCCCCTAACAGCCAGCCATCCCCTGCCTCCATTCGGAGCCCTTCTCCTCTGCCTTGGCCTCCATAGTCATGTCCAACCACACCAACCCTGGCACGCCCCCTTCCCCGGGCTTCCGGCCTCTTCCTCCACAGGACCAGCCTGCCTCACACCCACCTGCTCAGTCCTATGGTTTCAGTCTCTGGCTTCAGGGTCGTGATATTTTCTGCAGAAATATAGGGAAGGAGAAGAAAAGTAAAGGAGATTTGAAAGTAGTTATTATTCACACAAGCAAATGAGTTCTACAGAATCCCAAATGGCAATGTGGGCTGCCATTTCTTGGGGACTTGATACGTGCGAAGCACATTCATTTTATTGTGTTTAATCTTCATCAATAGACATGAGGTAGGAATAGTCTACTCCCACCATACAATCCAGAGAACAGCTCACAGGGACCAGATCTGTTCAAGGCCACAACCAGCAAGTGGCAGAGTGAGGACCTGAACCTATAATGCTCAGACTTCACATTGTGCGCTCAGACATGTGACACTCTGCTGCCTCTGAGCTCTGCCATATAATAGGAGACGCAGGAAAAGGACAGCCAGGATGATGCAAGGGATCAGTACCAGGGAGGGACATCAGGGGATCGGAAGAGATCAAGACACCAGCAAGTTGTGCTGAGAGTAGGAAGAGGTGTGAGTGTTTCCATATATCTGGTGAATTAGGAGAATTATTCATATGGTGAAGGAATTTCTTCTGCCTCAAGGGATGGAGACATCAAGCACCCCCCCCCACACACACACAAACACATTACAACTTTCCCTAGAGTCTCAGAGTTAGAAATAATCTTTTTTTTTTTTCAGAGAGAGATATTTTTGCTGTAGGGCATGAGTGCTTGCCAGAGAGACAGAGAGAAAAAGTGAGAGATCATCCCCTGTGGGGGGTGGCTACACCACAATCCCTTCTTCCCCATTCTCCTCTCAGAATTTTGAGCATGCACGCACATGCACCCTGGCATGCATTTCAAGTCACTGTGCCCAGGACTTGAACCGCAGTCAACCATGTGGGGGAGTCCAACACCTTAACTATTACACCACCTGTAGGCCCTAGAAGGAATCTTAAAACTCACATTGTCCAAGTGCGAAGGCTCAGAGGAAAGCCCTAGCTCAAAGGGCAAGAGACAGTGCTTGAGTCCACATTTTGACCCCGTATCTAAAGGTCTGTGCCTGCACTCAGGCCCCTCCCTGTTTCTTCCTCCATGAAGCGGAGCTGCATCATTGAGCTCTCTAACAGGAAGCACCTCTCTGGCCACATGTCCCGGGGAAATGGCTACTGAGACACTCCAATGCAGAGACCACCACCAAGGGGCTGCAGGGCTCATACTAGATGTCTAGGGCAATCTACTGGGTTGTTGGAAAAGTCATGACACATTTCTGCATAGAAAAATACATCATGGCTTTTCCTGCCACCCAATAGTACACTGCCAATAATACATGGTACATCATTTATCTGGGCATACAAGCACCAAGAACTACAGCCTCGTGGGCCACCAAGGCCAGATAGAATCGCTTTCGTCACACTTCCTCTTCCCTTTTCCCACCCCTTTCAGAGTAGACAGCTGACCTCACCAAGTTCCTGTCTGACAACTCCTGTCCACCTACTGGGAGAAGGGAAGGGTAGAGGCTTGGAAACCAGATCTTCCCAGAGCCCATGGCACCAATGGTGAATCACCCAAGATAAGGCACCAAATCACTGGGCATGATGTGGTGGGGAGTGGGTGAGGTGACACACAAACCCTAACAATGAGAGGGGACCTTAGGTCACAACTGGGGGAGGCTGGCATGAGAAAGCACACCTGTTTACAACAAAGACAGGAGACACAGCACAAGGGAGTCCATCTAGGGCCAGAAAGGTAAGTGCCTACTGTCCCAGGAAGGCAGAGGAGGGTGGGTGGGGGTGAGAAGAATGAAAATGAGGGATGATATCATGGAAGAGCCTGAGATTTAGAGTCTGGTGACCTGGGTCGCAAGCACTTCCCAGTTGTATGATCTTAGGACAGCCACTTCACCTCTTTGAGTCTCATTTTCTTCTGTGAAATAAACAGAATATGAATACCTACCTTGCAGAGTTGTTTCAGAACTAAACGGTCAACTATTATTTAACAGTAAGTAACAACCATCGACTGTGGGCTGGTTTTCAGCTTCTCTTACCCCAGCAGAACAATTGCGTGGGGCCGGACAGGGAGATGTTACTGGCTCCGGAGTCCTGGAAGCTACAGTTGTTCCAATTCATTTCGCCAAAGGGTCCATCCAGAGGGTTCTTGTACCAGATACTGAGGTTCCTGGGACAGTACGTCCCATTCAGCTGGAAGCAGGATGTCTCAGAGGAATTTAGCAGAAGATGGCAGACACAGGACTCCAGGGAGCCAGAACCTTTCCGGTCTTCTATTCTCCTATGGGAACCTGTCAGAAGAAAGGATAATGTTAGAGTCTCACCGCTGGAGAGGCATGCCTCAGAGGCAGGGAGATAGCATTTCTCTCTTCATAAAGACATCTTCAGACAGGCCTCCTATAGGCACGTGGTCCAAGGTCAGGCCACTTTCCCCCCTCCCCCCCTACCCCCCATCACATTGCCCTCTTATCTATTGGTGTCTGAAGCTGCCTTCATCATTTAGCTACTTGATGATTGTCAGTCTCTTATCCACAAGAAGGTGAGCTCCATGAGAACGGAAGCCTTGTCTGTTTAGGTCTCTGAGCACCATGTCCCCAGAGCCCAGAGCAGTGCCTCTTGCATCAAATTGGTTCAATATGTATTTGTTGAATGAATGAAGGAAGGAATAAATGAATGCCAAAGACTGCTTTATAGCAGCCTGACCAGGGTCACTTACTTCTGCCACAATTTTAAAGAGCCTACGCGCTAGACTTTAGAATCTCTTAGCTGATGGCAAGTCTTTCTCCTTTGAAGAAGTTGATTTGAAATAGTTTGAAGTCACTCTGAACCAACCAGGTTGTGTGATAAAGTAGGTGATGGTTGAACTGAGTAATGCCCAGATTGGGCAGCGTGCCCACCAAACACCCGGGGTACTGTCCCGGGGAATACTGGAGGAGGGGGCCCTGAAGGGAGTGGGTGGCCGAAGGGAAGAGGGAAAAGGAAGAGTGGGGAAGATGTCCCACGGCACGATTTCAGACATCCCTCCTGTCTTGGCCTCCAGCTCCTGCTCAGGGAACGAGGCCAGGAGAGACTGGTGCTTACACCCATGAAAGAGGACCTGCCCTCTCTGTCACTTGTCCCTACCACCACGTCCCCACAAAGACCTGCAGGAGTAGTGGAGACATCTCCTCTAACAAGACGAGTGTTGGAACCAAGAGCCAGTGACAAGAGTGAGTCACTTCATTGACCTGGACTCAGTTTCCTTCTTTGTGCAATGGGGGGGGAGGGGGGGGCGGGGGATGAGAAGAAGACAGGGTTAAGAAAAGGACCAGTTCTTTCCCCACGCGCATCTCATTGTCCCTTCCACATGTCATTACGCCTTTCTTCTGACAATTACGGCATTGCCCAGAGAATACTGAGAACACTGGAGCGCTTCCTAGGTTAGAAACTGATTATTTTTAATTATGAATGGAGGGGGAGGCATCATCATCTCTTCAGTTGTGAGGCCCGTGCTTTTGTTTTATTCGATAACATTCCTATGAGTTAGAATTTGAAAGTTATAAAAGGATACTCCTTGAAAAGTTGCCCTTTTGCCTTTGACCCCAGCCAGTCAGTTCCCTTCCTCGGGGACAGACAGCATGTCCAGTTTATTGTGTGTTTTATGCATACATGGGCAAACCATGGACATGCACAGATACTCTCCCTCTCACACACACATATACACACACGAGGCAGATGATACATTATGTTATAGACATTGTCCTGCTTTTTGCTGTTTTGCATAATAAATCTTGGAGTTAATTTCTCATTGATAAGTACAAACTTTCTTATTTTTATTTTGGCTGCAGAGCCTTCTAATCTATGGATGTCCACAGATTATTTAACTGGTGTCTAAGTAGTGGACATTTAGGATGATGATACATTTTTTTAAAATTTGCCAGAGGGGGTGCATGCTCATCAGAGACAGAGAAAGAGACAGACAGAGAGAAAGAGGGAGAAAGCTCTCCCCCCTCCCCATGGAGTGTGGTCATGCAATCCCTTCTCCTCCATTTTCCTATCCCATTGCAATTTAAGATATGCACACATATATGCTCAGGGTGTTTCTCGAGCCACTGGGTCCAGGACTCAAACTGTGGGGTTGACCATGTGGGCTCCAGCTGCCCTAATTCCCAGGCCAGAGTTGGTCGGACGATACAATTATTAAACCTACACAGACATGTGATATACATGTAGAATCAGAGGAATGGCTATTAAAGTAGATGTGTGATTCAAATTGTAGGAAGTCAGTCTAAAAACAAAATAAACAAACTCAAATGCAGGATTATCCAATCTGAGTACTCATAAGCCAGATTGCACTCTGACCCTGTTACCAAAAGTCAAAATGCTCCTCAAAGAACAGAAATTTGACACCACTGAAGATAGTCACTAGAACTGCCAGCTTCTCTAAAGGCTGTGCTCCACAGAGAATCCAAATATCTTCAGCGATGGCAGCATAACTAGAATACGCGGAGCATTTTCCCATATGACAGTGATGCCGTAAACCCTAGACAGCATAGATATTTCCAGATATTTCAGACAAGATGCTCTGACTCCCAACTGTAGTCTCTTTAAAACCTAGGCTGGGGTTGGCAGGTGGCATGGTGGTTAAAGCGCTGGACTCCCACGTGGTCAACCATGACTCAAGTCCCAGATCTGGCAGCTAGCTTTCTCATTTTCCTTCTCTCTCTCTGGTCAAATTAAATAATAATAATAACAAATAAAGTTAAATAAAACAATTCTTTGAGGGAAAAGAAAAAAACACCTAGGTTGTAAGGACGAAAGGACTGGCCTGGCTAACAAGAAATCCATGCGCTAAGATGGTGGTTCTCAAAGTGTGCCCTGGGGGAACCCCTGAGAGTTCCAGAGATCTTTTCAAAGGATTGGTGAGATCAAAATCATTTTCACTCTATCTCTCCCACCTGTAGAGTCTTTTCCACTCTATCTCTCCCACCTGTAGAGTGGAGTTTTCTGAAGACTACATAGTAAGTGGTACCCCAACAAACTGAAGGCAAAAACAGATCCAGCTGTCTGTTATTAAGCTAGATATTAATAATGAGGTTTATAAAAATGCATAATAATTTTTCTCTTCTCACTAAATTCTTTTTTTTTTTTTTTTTTGGAGAGGTTTTTTGCTATAGGGTGCGTGCACTCGCCAGACAGAGAGAGAGAGAGACATACAGACAGAAAGCGAGAAATCACCCCCCAGGGGGGATGGTCACGCTGCAATCCCTTCTCCTCCATTCTCCTCTTGGGATCTTGGGCACGCACGTACACGTGCCTGGCGTTAGTTTTAAGCCACTGGGTCCGGGACGCAAACCGCAGTCAACTACGTGGGAGTCCAGCGACATAGCCATTACGCTAACTGCTGGTTCCCTCTTCTCACTAAATTCTTCATGTGGAAAATAAAATTATTTGTCATAAAATGTGTTATGTTAAAATGTAATACTTTGGGGACCAGCAGATGGTATAATGTCTATGTCGCTGGACTCCCATGTAGTTGACTGCAGTTCGAGTCCCAGACCCAGTGGCTTAAACTCACGCCGGGCACGTGTGCGTGTGTGCCCAAGATCCCAAGAAGAGAATGGAGGAGAAGGGATTGTGGCATGGCCATCGCCCCTGGGGGGTGATTTCTCACTTTCTATCTCTCCGTCTCTCTGTGTGTTTCTGGTGAGTGCATGCGCCCTATAGCAAAAACCTCTCAAAAAAATGTAATAGTTTTAAAACTACTTTTTTAAAGGAGTAAATAAATATTTTATATTTTTTCTTAGATATAACCTGCACGAACATTTACTCTTTGGGCTCCTTTGTAATTCGTAAGAGTATACAATGGTCCTAGGGGCAGTTTGAGAACTGCTGGTCTAAGGACTCTTGGCGTTTCTTCACCACAGTGTGCAAGAGGGGCATTTTGCCAAGAGTGTAGTACACCTAGGGGTGCCAGCCAGAGGTGCAGGAGAAACCAGGACGCGTATTCTGAGACAGCAATCTGTGCCCCGGGGCCTCCCAGTTGGCAGCGTAGCAGCTGTGTAGACAGACTTTGCCAGAGGGGCCAGAACCCAGGTGTCGGGGGAGTGAGGCCCTCAGCTCGGAGAAGCTAGCTGCTGACTGCTGCCCACGGGGATTCCAAGGGTCACCTGCTCAAAACACTTCCTCGCTGGTGCTGGTGCCTGAAATTCCAAGCACAGTACCTCATTCCCTTAGGCTCCGGGCAAATTCAGTCCAAACAATGCCAAGTAGCTTTTGAGTTCACACAAATGTAGAAGTCACATTACAGAAGCTGGATGAGAAGGTCACACTTTCATCAAGAGTGTATCTATACCGGAAGTGGAATGGCATGGGTGGGTAGATGGGTATGAGCACTAAGGAGACTAAGAAATAGTAAGGAAGTGGAACGTAAGGGTCATGCATGGACCTGTGACAGCAGTGTCACTAGCTATAGAGTTTGATCAATCTAATTCTGGGTAGCTAAGATCAGAGGAAAAAATATCTAATCCAGGGGCTGGCAGGTGGTATGGTGGTTAAGGCACTGGACTCCCACATGGCTGACCACAGTTCGAATCCTGGACCTGGCAGTTTGCTTTGTCTCTGTCTCTGTCTCTCTCCCTCTCTTGTCAGATTGAAGAATAAAACTAAATAAATAAAATTAAATAAATAATTTAAAAAATCCAATCCAGCCAAACTTGTTTTAGTATATGGTATGTCTCTATCAGTGAGACACAGGTTACAAGGGTAGAAAGGAACTGGGCATGGGTCCTGGATTCAGGGAGGGGCGCCCCATACCCACTCCCACCCCAGGTTAGTAGGGAAGATACCACCCTGACTCAGCAGCTGGAACAAAGGGTAGGCATATAGTCAGTGCTGAACAGACACACAGAGAAGGGCTATTGGCTCAAAGACGATGGGCAAGTTGTTGGTAACTTGGGTAATGGGGGAAGGCAAAATGGAGGATGCCTTCATGCTGGTCTTAGATGCATGGAAAGAATTACTTGGTCTTGCTGGGGCTTTAAACATACCAGGTAATAGAAGGGTGCTAGGAGCAAAGGCATGGCAGTTGCAACATACGGTCAGTTTTCCTTCGCTGAATATCTGAAACCATGGAGTGCCAGGCGGCTGAGGGGGAAGGGAAGGCTGTCATCTAGGACAGGGAAAGGAACCTGAGAAGATGAGTACGAACCAGAACTCGAGAGCCCACGTGGGGCCAGCCCCTGTATAGTGCAGTGATTAAGCACTATGCAGAAGGAGCTGAATCCCACATGGCAAACAAAGGCTTGAGTCCTGACCTGACGGCTTGAAAAATGTGCTGGGCACATGTGTGTATGCCCAAGGATTCTGACAGAGGGAGAAATGGAGGAAAAGGAGATTCCAGTGTGACCAGGCCCCACTGGAGGGGTCTTTCTCTGTTTCTATTGTGCACACACATGCTCTATGGCAAACAAAAAACAAACCCTGCAATGACTGAGCTCATGCCTAATTGACTTATCTCTGCAGCTCTGAGGCCAGTGCCTGGAGTGTAGTAGGCCCCTAATAAATGATGAACAAATGAAAAGTTCTACAGACTCCCCTTTGCTCTTTTCCCTGTTAGCCAAGACTCACTGCTGTAACCGAACTGAGTCAGTCTCCACGAGCAGAGGGGAGGAGGGTGTTCAAGCAAACTTCCTCCTGGCTCCCTCAGAAGTCCACACACTCACCATCTGTGGGACTTTAAATGTCTTTCTCCTTGTTTGTGCAAAATTTCGTTTCTCAAAATAGAAACCATGTCTTCTCTTGAGGTTTATTATACAGCCACTTATTGGCTGGGATTGCATTAAAGGTCTCCTTTAGATTTTCGGTTTGCACACTGGCTTCTTTGCAAACATCAGACAATTGCCTTAACATTTGGTTTCTAAGAAAGTCATAATATCAGCCCTCGGGCTCCTGGCAAAGCTCACCAGTGAACATGTGAAACCAGCAACGACCCACAGGTGATGCAACAGGAACTGATCCCAAATTCAGGGCAATGACCACCCTTTACTGGCTCTGCAAATATCCTTCATTTGATTGAAAAACATGATACAATTGTTTAAGAAAGTGAGCACATTTTTAACAAGTGCCAAATGGAAACCTTATACACATGTTATGATCCCCCTTACTACTCGGAACTGGGGTTGTTTCCTGTGACCACCAGGTAGCAGCTTGAAGGATTAGGCACACTTATTCCCCTTTATGGAAAGTGCCTGAGTGATAAGGTCACTTAGCAGACAGCGAAACCAGACTCCAAACACAGGGCCCACAGTCCCTTAGCCTGGGTCCATTTTCAGCACAGGTGCTTTCCATGTGTGTGGAAGCACTTTGTTAACTGTAATGGCCACAAAATATCCAGGGCAGCTGAGGACAGTTGATCAGGTTGTTTATTGTTCAAGAGCATGGCATCCGATGGGACTATCCACATCATAGACATCATCATTTTGAATTTTTTATACAATATTTTTATTTAATAGCTGACTCCAAAGGCAAATGATTTATATTCTCATGATGATACTTTTCTGGCAAATCAAAAGAAGTGTTATCCAATAAAAATCTATTTATTACAATAATTTTCTGACAGATGGAAATAGACTTTCTAACAGGGTTGACATTTACTTGTTTGGTAAATTGAAGCAGAATGAGTTTAATAAAGATCTTGTTGGTTTAAATAACTACTGCTATAATAATGGTGCTTTCAAACAATAAGTTGCATTTCCAACTCTTGTTTTGATTTTTTTTATCTAAATTTAAAAATAAAATCCTCTATTATTATCTGTGCATTGACTAAATTAGAAATTTTGCATTGTAATTCATGTTATTTGCCTGAATGGGAGCTTTGAACTCCTAATTAAGATCTACAGCATTTTCTTTATTTATTTCTTTTCCTTTTTTTTCTTTTTTTCTTTTTTTTTTTTTTAGGGAGAGAGACTTTTGCTGTAGGGTGCGTGAGCTTGCCAGAGAGACAGAAAGTGAGAAATCACCCTCCAGCAGCATGGCCACGCTACAATCCCTTCTCCTTCATTCTCTTCTCAGGATCCTGGGCATGCATGCACACGTGCCTGGCGTGAGTTTTAAGCCACTGGGTCCAGGATGGCCACACCACAGTCCCTTCTCTTTCATTCTCTTCTCAGGATCTTGGGCATGAACACACATGTGCCTGGCATGAGTTTTAAGCCACCAGGTCCAGGGCTTGAACCACAGTCAACTATGTGGGAGTCCAGCAATGTAACCATTATACCATCTGCTGATCCCTACAACATTTTCATTATGACATTATGTAAATTCACTTTGGTAGTAACCGATATCCACATACCATTCATTATACAGCCACAAATTAATTCTATCATATTAATAAATTAAAGACTGCTATATAATGAACAACTAATTATTATATATCATAGCTATTGTTTATGGATTGCTAAAGAAAACTGTTTTTCTGGATGAAAGTTAACTGCTGGATTTTAATGGCTTATGACTGCTTTTTTTTTTTTTTTTTTTTTGAGAGTTTTACTTTTTACCATAGGCCACATGTGCCTGCTGGAGAGACAGAGACAGAGTGGTAGAAAGCAAGAAATCACCCCCGGGGGGTTGGGCATGCTGCAATCCCTCCTCCTCCATTCTCCTCTCTGGACTTTGGGCATTCATGCACACGCACGTGGTGTGAGTTTCAAGCCATGGGGTCTTGGACTTGAACCACGGTCAACTACATGAAAGTCCAGCAATCCAACCATCATGCCATCTGCTGGTCCCATGACATGGTGTTTTTTAAAGTTATAAATTCTATTTTTTCCAAATTGTCAGAGAGTGCATTTAATTGTGAAAGAAAGATAGAGAGACAGCAAGACACAGAGGGAGAAAGCACCCCAGTGGGATATAGTCATGCCATAGTTTCTCTCCTCCACTTCTCCATCCTGTCAGGGATTTTGAGTACATATACACACATGCCCTACCTGTTTTTCAAGCTTCCAGGCCCAGGATTCAAACTGTAATTGATCATGTGGACCTAGCTCCCTTCACCGCTAGGTTATGGGGCTGTTTTAAAAGGAAATGAATTAAAACATGGTGCAAAAGTAACTGCGGTTTTAGCATTGTTGAAATTCGCCCTTTGATATTGGATACATTCATCAATAAATGTGGTTATATTATACATCATTTTAATGTGCATTTCTTGTGTTATGTTGCTTGCTAATGACTTATTACTTGCTGTTTATTTTATATTTATTTAAGCCTATGGAAAACTTAAAAGGTCTAAGATAAATTAATCCACTTTAATAATATTCACTTAATGTTTAATAAAGTTAACATACTGTTTTTCTCAAGATACTGAAAAGAAAAAAAAAAACATTATTGAAATAAAAATAGAAAATGAAGGCCCAGTAGGTAGCATGGTGGTTAAGACACTGAATTCCCACTTGGTTGACCACCTTTCAAGTCCCAGACCTGGTAGCTTAAAAATCATGCCTGACACGCATGCAAGCATGCCCAAAATCCCAGAAGGAGAATGGAGGAGAAGGGATTGCAGCATGACCAACCCCCCTGGGGGGTGATTTCTCTCCCTTTCACTGTCTCTCTAGTGAGCTCACGGATCCTGCAGCAAAAACCTAAAACAAACAAACAAAACCAGAAAATTAAAACCTATATAGAGAAGAAGCGAAGTACAAGTGTTTAGATGACTGGATTTGGGGAGAATAAGGTGGAACACTGCGGAAGATAGAGTTCAGAGCTGTTGGTGTCAGTGAGTGGGTCACAGAAATGTGAGCAGGGTGTGAATTCCCGTTTTAATTCCATTGTCGACCACATCCAATGAACTTCAAGAAAAGCTAGATTAAAAGCCTCAAGGAATCCATATACATTGCCAGGAAGTTTGAATATGAAACAAAGGCACACTCTTATTGAAAATTATCCACCTCAAGTAAGAAATTTTTACCTTACTAAAGATAATTTAGAGCGGATGTTTGGGGGGAGCATAATGAATATAAATGATGATCAAATGGCGAGGGAAATAAAAAACACTAGATTCTGATTGCTTTATTATTCTTAAAAGCATTCTACATTTTGGCAGTCTTTGAGATAAAAAAAAATGAACTGGAGAATGAGAAAGAATGCAAATATTGACAGCACTGAGTACTTCTCTCTTAAAAATAAATGAATTAAAACACGGTGCAGAAGTAACTGTGGTTTTTGCATTGTTGAAATTTGCCTTTTGCTATTGGATACATTCATCAATAAATGTGGTTATATTATACATCATTTTAATGTGCATATCTTTCATTATGTTTGCTAACTAATGACTTACTACTTGCTATTTATTTTATATTTATTTAAGGAAATGATGTTAGACAATAAAGCAAATTTGAGTGATTTTCCTTATTCAAGTTCAAAACGGGTAGTAAAACAGCAGAGACAACCAGCAACATCAACAACACATTTGGACCAGGAACTGCTAACAGACAGTGTGGTGGTGGTTCAAGAGGTTTCATTAAAGAGAGGAAAGCCTTGAAGATGAACTTAGTGGCGGGCCATTGAAAGTTGCAAATGACCAGTTGAGAGCAATCATCCAAGCTGATCCTCTCATAAGGAAGAGAGTTGTCGCCAAAGAACTCGTCAACTATTCTGAGGTTGTTCAGCATTTGAAGCAAAATAGAAAGGTGAAAAAGCTTGATAAATGGGTGCCTTATGAGCTGACTGAAAGTCAAAAATATCATTTTGAAATGTCATCTTCTCTTATGCTATGTGACAACGATGAATCACTTCTTGATCATATTGTGATGTGCAAAGAAAAGTGGATTTCATACGACAACTGGGGATGAACAGCTCAATGGTTGGACTGAGAAGCTCCACAGCACTTCCCAAAGCCAAATTTGCACCAAAAAAAGGTCATGGTCACTCTTTGGTGGGATCTGATCACTACAGCTTTCTGAATTCCAGCGAAACCATTACATCTGAGAAGTATGCCCAGCAAATTGATGAGATATAACAAAAACTGTCACGCCTGCAGCCGACACTGGTCAACAGAAAGCACCCAATTTGGGGCCAGAGGGTGGTAGCAGTTAAGGTGTTGGACTCCCAAATGATTACCTGTGGTTCAAGTCCTGAACCCAAGAGCTTGACACTCAAAGCCAGGCGCATTGCGTGCATGCCCAAAATCCTGAGAGGAGAAAGGAGGAGAAGGGATTGCAGTGTGGCCATTCCCCCTGGGAGGTGATTTCTCTCTTTCTGTCTCTGTCTCTCTCTGGTGAGTGCACAAGCTCTGTAGCAAGATTCTTCCCCCACCTCACAAAAAAAGGACCCAATTCTCCATGACAACACCCATCCCCACGTCGCACAATCAACACTTCAGAAGTTGAACGAATCGGGCTACTAAGTTTTGCCTCATCTACCATATTCACCTGATCTCCCACCAGCCCACTACCACTTCCTTAAACATCTTGATATCTTTTTGCAGGGAAAACACTTCCACAGCCAGCAGGATGCAGCAGGTGTTTTCCAAGAGCTCGCTGAATCCCGAAGCACGGATTTTTATGCTACAGGAATAAACAAACTTATTTCTCATTGGCAAAAAATATATGGATTGTAATGGTTCCTATTTTGATTAGTGAAGATGTGTTTGAGCCTAGTTATAATGACTTAAAATTTATGGTCCAAACCCACAATTGATTTTGCACCAACCTAAATGTCTGAAATGAATATCAACAGCAGTACTATGTTCGAAATTCAAATTTGATTTGAAAATATATAATAGTGTTGTAAAACAGATTCCATCTGATGGGGCATATATGAGCATGCTGTTGTTGAACATATACTAAACACAATTTTGTTTTTTGGCAAGGCAATATCTTGTGTTCAGAAGAAAAAAAGCATTGTAATGGGAATTTCCTTTTATTTACAGAAATCACAGAAGATGAATTGGCATTGTATCAGAATATTTATCCAGAATACACATAAACACCAATTAGCATTTAAGCATTATATAGCAGATGAGAAACAAAATTAAATAGTTAAAATACAGCAGATTTAGGGAGCAGCAGTTGTCATAATGATAATGTCGCTGAACTCCCATGTAGTCGACCACGGTTCGAGTCCTGGACCCAGAGGCTTAAACTCATGCTAAGCGTGTGTGCGTTCGTGCCCAAGATCCTGAGAGGAGAATGGAGGAGAAGGGATTGTTAATAATAATTGTTAAATAGCCTCCCATCCCCCCTGGGAGGTTATTTCTTGCTTTCTGTCTCTCTGTCTCTCTCTGTCTTTCTGGCGAGCGCACACAGCCTGTAGTGAAAACCTCTCCTAAATAAATAAATAAATAAATAAATAAATAAAATATAGCAGATTTGTTGACTGAAATCATTCTGAATATTGTAAGAAATGCAAAATATCACACAGCTGAATAACTGAGGTGCATCTGATGTAAGCCATGTGGAATTGTTTATTATTTTTAGATTTGTAGATTTTAAAATGCAAACATATATTTGTATATATTTAAATGCTTACATATATCTATATGTATATCCATGTGTAAACATTAATTTTTTCTTCCACAGTAAATGATCCATTTGTACAAATTTTACCACACCATGAACAATGACAAAAGTCACTAAATCTAGGATATCATTACTTCAGCAAGCCGGGCTACAAAATGATTTTTTAAAAGTTTATGACAAACTTAATGGATTTCAACATAAGTCTCCCCAAAAGATTCTAAGGTTACCTATTCTTTAAACCTAGTACTGAACAATATATCAAAAAGTTTTTTTGAAACCATCAAATTTCATTATATTATCCAAGACCTGTTTGAAATCACCTATTTAAAAAGAATTTTTAAATTCCATTTGTTATTATTATTTTTTAATTTTACCAGAGAGAGAAAAAGGGAAACAACAAAGCAAGCCACCAGGTCCGGGACTCGAACCATGGTCAGCCATGTGAGAATCCAGTGCCTTCATCCACCACGCCACCTGCAGGTACCTGAAGCTACTTTCAAAAAATAATTAAAATGCTCAACCTGGTTAAGTATTCTGGGAAGGACACTGCCTAGTTGGAAGGCAAACTGCCATAATTTGTCTGAAGGAGAATCTGGTGGGGACTATCAAAAAGCAATGATGATGTTCATGCGTCTTTGACCCAGTTACTTCACTGAGAGGGATTAATCTTGATGAAATAATCATGGATATTTGTGCCAAGATCCAGCTGTAAGGTGGGCGATCCCTGTGTCATTGACAACTGCAGCACTGAGAAGGAGCGGAACTGCCTAATGGTGCCGGATTGTGTGAGTATGCCATAAGGTGGAACTTGATTCTAACACTCGAGTATCTGTGCAAGCAAATTTATCAACAGGGGAAGATGTTCACACTGTAGTGTTAGAGTCAACAAAAGGCAGATAACAGGATGTCAAATATATGCTGTTAAAATAAATAAGCTTAAAATAAGCATGTATGATGCTATGCTATGTGTGTGTTTTCATCACATATGTGTGTGTGTGTGTGTATTCCTGGATCCTAAGTATTTCACCTTTTGTCCTTGGTTCCTGAAGCAGCTTAGATAAGATGAGGATGAAAGGCAGTCTGACCTCCCACTCTCCTTTCACCTACCCCAACACCGGTCATGGAAACTCCAATCTTCTCCCACCTTCAAGACCCTCATTCCAGAGGGGTCCTGTCCCATACTCAGGAGGAAGAAAAGACCTCGCATGTGGACAGACAGGCCTCACTGGGTTTCCCTGTGCAATTTATTACATTTTGTACCTTTGGCAATGAAGTCTCCATAAACCCCAGAAAGGCATGGCTTTAGAGAGCTTCTGTGTGGCCATGCATGTGGAGGTTGCTGGAGGGTGGGGCACCCAGTGAGAGCACGGAAGCTCCACATCTCTTCCCACTTGCCTTGCCCTATGCGTCTCCTCCTCTGTATCTTCTTAAACACCCTTTGTAATAAACCGGTAATCATAAGTGTTTCTGTAGTTCTACGAACTGCTCTAACAAATTAATCATACTGGGGAGGGGAGGGGATTGGAGGAACCACACCTTGTTTCTGGTTGATAAGTTCTAGAGGCCCACACTTGCAGGTGGTGACTGAGGTGGGAGGCGGGCTTGTGGGACTAGCTTTCAACCTGTGGAATTTGGCACTATCTCCAGAATTGGAATAGAGGTTGCCCAGCTGCTGTTTGCTGCAGAATTGATTGCTTGCCTGCTTCATGTGTGGGGAGAAACCCACGCATACATTTTGGGGTCACAGAAGTGATCTATGTTGAGAGGAGAGAGGCAAACTGGTGTGTTTTCCTGAGGCCCTGTGCACGTCTGCATGTGTGTGTCGTATATTCTTCTTTCAACTTAACAAGTCTTTCCACCTCCACAGCAAGGACAAATAAACACCAAAAATCTTCTTAGTATTTCTGACTGGCATGGTTTTGGGTGATTTTCATGTCTTCCTTATTACTTCTCTGTGTTTTCTAGTTTTTGTCTGGTACAAGGTATTGTGCTAAAAATACAAACGGGAGAGGAGGAGTAAACAGAGTGAGGGAGCTGCCCCTCCAGGAGGGCTGGGTCCCCACAGAGGCTAATAAGGAAAGAGGAGGAAGTGTCTGGGAAGAAAGGAGAGAATGGGAACTGGAAGAGCAGGAGGGAAGGGACTAAGTAAAGGACTACAAGAGCACAAGTACCGAGGTAACAGAGATTTTGGAAAGTGAAGATACTCTTTCAAAAGAGTGTTCTGAGGTTGAGTTGCCAGAGACAGCCTGGGTGTAATTAAAGCTGCCTGTGAATGCAGCACCCGGAGGGAAAACTACTCGTAAGGGTGAAACTCCTTTTTACAACCCTTAGGTTTTCCCTTCTATTTACTGAACATCTTCTGTAGCAGGCCAGTTTAAGGGTTAGCAGGACGGCAGCCATTTTGAAATTAAGAAAGGCCTCTAGCAAGAACAATCTGACCCAGTGCTAAGTCATAGCACGATCTGGTTGAGGAATGGTCAGATGAGAAACCAGGAATGGGTATTTGAAGAAATCAGGATAACTTAAAGGTAGGGACAAATCCGGAAATATCGATAATAACATTGAATGTTAATGGATTAAATTCCCTAATCAAGAGACACAGATTGGCTGAATGGATACAAAACAGAAACCCTCTGTTGCCTACAAAAAAAACACATCTCATGGATAAAGACAAACATAGACTAAAAGTGAAGGGGTGGAAAAAAGTATTCCATTCAAATGGGAACCAAAAAAGAGCTGGAGTCATGATACCAATTTCTGACAGAATAGGCTTTGAAACAAAAACCATTTGAAGAGACAAAAAAGGTCACTATAGTAAAAGGGTTAATCCATCAAGAAGATATAACGCTTATAAATATCTATGCAGCTAACACAGGAGCACCCAAATACGTGAAGGAAAGACTGTTAGATCTAAAAGGAGAGATAGACTGCAACACACTAATTGTTGGAGACCTCAACACCCCACTATCTCCTCTAGACAGATCATCTAAACAAAAAATAAGTTAAGAGATAAAGGGTCTAAATGATACCATAAATCAAATGGACTTAACAGACATCTATAGAACTTTTCACCCCAAAACCACGAGATATACTTTTTTCTCACCCCCACATGAAACCTTTTCGAAGACTGACCACGTGATACGGCACAAAGCAAGCCTCTACAGGTTCAAAGGCATAGAAACTATATCCGGCATCTTCTCCAACCATGATGGAAATTACACTTGATTTTAATTTCAAGAGAAATCCTCGAAAATACACAAATACATAGAAACTAAGTAACCTACTCCTGAATGGCTTCACAACTACTGAAGAAATAAAGACTGAAATAAAAAGATTCATGGAAGCCAATGACAATAAGAACACGAGTTTCCATAATCTTTGGGACACTGCAACTCCTTCATAAAAGGGAAGTTCATAGCATTTAGTGCATAATGGCCAACTTAAAGGTAGGGGCAAGTCCAGAAATATCAGTAATAACATTGCATGTTAATGGATTAAATTCTCTAATCAAGAGACACGGACTGGCTGAACGGATAAATAAACAGAAACCCTCTATCCGAAGAAATCAGGATGATTACTCAGGGGAAAATGATAGACACTGATTGCAGTGAGGAACGGTTTGTACCTGCTTGTATCTTGTACCTCTAAATATGGAGACCATGTCGTGCTTTCCGAGACAGTCTGATGGTACTTGCGGACTGTCTCCCCGTAACTGTTTACAGGGTAAACTCCCTTCTCTAGCCTATGCCTGTTGCGTCATTGACTGCAAGAAGCAGCAGCCAGACTTAGTTTGGCCGGTAACACTCCTCCTGGCACCTAACAAAGCTCATAATTTATCTTGCCTCCCTGATCTCATTTTGGTAATGCCTGCTACTTTTAATATAGGTCAGTGAAGCGGTTTTGCAAAGAACCTGGTTTTTTTTTTTTTTTTGTTTTTTTTTTTTGGCAATGAATCTATTTTGATACATGCTGAGCAAGGCTTAGACTAACTCCACTTTCCTAGAATTCTATTTGAGAACACATTTCAGCAAATGCCACCTTAACCTGGTGACACCTAGCACTTGAGCTCCGTGGAGTAGCTTTATATTTAGCTTATTTTGAAATTCAGAGCCGCACTGTGCAGCATGGATGTTAAATACGTACACGTTGTAAAGTAAGAGGAGGAGTTGTGAAGCAAAGAGAGCAAACCAGAGCATCTTTGCTAGCTCAAGAAAAATCTGTTGGCCCAGCAAGGACTCTGGGTTTTGGTCTCAGATCTGCTCGTCCCTCACCCCTGAGTCTGATCTATCCCTCTGTCACCCAATGGGCCTTCTAAACAGTTCTCCTTGGTTTTCTTTCTTCCTATCTTTCTCTCTCTCTCTTTCTTTCTTTCTTTTTTTTTCTTTTTAGAGAGAGAGATTTTTGGTAGAGGGCACATGCACTCTCCAGAGAGACAGAAAGCAAGAAATCACTCCATCGCTCCCCAGGGGAATGGCTGCACCACAGTCCCCTCATCTCCATTTTCCTCTCGGGATTTTGGGCATGCAAGCACATGCACCTGGCGTGAGTTTTAAGTTGCCGGGTCCAGGACTCGAACCGTGGTAGCCTACGTGAGAATCCAGTGACATAACTGTTATGCCATCTGTTGGTCCTTCCTTGGTCTTTTTCTATGTGTGTCACTATTGAGAAGTTCTGGCTGTATTACCCTGAGGGTAAAAGAGCATCCAGCATTGAATCTTCCCTCCCCCAAAAGCCGTCTACACAGGCCCTACAGCACTTCCAGCCACAGCACTTTCAGCCATGGTGAAAGCCACATCCTCCTGGGAACTGTCCACTCTGCATTCTTTCTCTAGACCCTCCCTCGTCCCTACTCCAGCCCCAACACACCCAAAGCAGCACTGCCAGGCCTGATGCATTAGGATTTCAAACCTGGCATCCAAACAGGGATGTCGTTTTGCCCTGAGGAAGGGGCCTCTGCTTTCTCTCTGATCTCTCCAGGGACCACAGAATGGATATGTGTGTTTCACGCTCCTGTCTCAGTGCTTCAGAGGAGCCAGCAACCGCATGGCAATTTTAGGAGTAAGGGAGAGGGCCCAGTAAGGAAGGCAAGCTAGCAAAGAGCTGGCTCCTCTCCATGTGCTGTTTATGTAGCATTTACTGAGTGCCCACTGTGTGTCCCATTCTTTGAAAGGTTCTTTGCCCAGTTGTCATAAAAATTTCTATCAGTTTCCCTCAGCAATTTTTTTCTTTTTTTTGGGGGGGGGAGAGAGGTTTTTTTTTTTTTTGCTATAGGGCACGTGCACTCACCAGACAGACAGAGAGAGACAGAGAGACAGAAAGCGAGAAATCACCCCCCAGGGAGGATGGCCACGCCGCAATCCCTTTTCCTCTGTTCTCCTCTCAGGATCTTAGGCACACATGCACACATGCCTGGCGTGAGTTTTAAGCCACTGGGTCCAAGATGCGAACCGCAGTCTACTACATGGGAGTCCAGCGACATAGCCATTACGCTAACTGCTGGTCCCCCCTCAGCAATTTCTGAAACTACCACACTCTTTTCTGGGGTGATACTATGCCCTTAAAGCCTTAATAAGATCATTTTTGCCTTTGTTTTTCAAACATAATCTTGTTTCTGAGGGTGGTGGTCTTTTTTTTGGGGGGGGCAGTTAATAATTAACAAACTTTGGCAAAAAATCTTTAACTTTTTTTTCTCATCCAGGTTGTTCCCTATAAGGTTAAGTTACCCTGCAGTGGACTTTTCTTATGGATTTTTCACACCAAAAAAAATAATTCGAGGATATCATCTATGCCTTGCTCATCTCCATTGTCAACATGTTGGAATATCTTTAAGAGAGTTTGTCTGTTTGTTTTCCAGAAGTAACTCAATAGGGCTTTTGTTCATATAAAATGTTTTCCCTCCTTTCATTCACAGCTAGCGGTGTTAGGCAAGGGTTCTGAGCCAGTGGTGAAGGCAGGCAGGCATTTGCTGCTGACAGACACCCGTAAGAAATAGGTTTTGAATCCTGGCTAAGAGGTCTTTTGTTGCTTTTCCCCATTCCACCTTCAAACCCCAGAACCAAATTTCAAAAGAAAATAGATAAAGGAAGTAGATTCCCTGACCCACTTTTTTTTTTTTTTAAACATCAAGTCTTAAAGACTAGCAGTGAATTAATGTATGGCTCAGCCTAGTTGAAGAACTAAAAAAAAAAAAAAAAAATCATTCTTCAGCCCGAATTTATCTAGGAGAACTAAGAACTGTGCAACTTCGTTTTGAACTTAAATTTGGACTAAGACACGGCATCTCACTTGGGGAATTAATCTTCACAGGCCTTCCTTGAAGCAGCCAGTAGGCATTGAATAAGGAAACTGGGGGAAGGCTTGAGTTGGGGGATGGGTTCGGGGGCTGAGCCGCCTTTAGACTAACCAGAACCAAGCTGCAAGAGCCCCCAGGCTGGACTTATTTGCGCTTTAGATCAGGCTTTGGATGGGGAATAGGTTGTCAGAGCCTTAAAGAGTGAACTCCAAAGGTGTCCCAGCTTTGATGCTGCGCTTATAAAATGGCTTTTCAGGGAGGGTTAATAAGCAGGCTTATGAAAGGACTTGGCACTCCTCTCTGATCTGCTAAACAGATAATGAGGCTTTCTAGTTATTAGCGTAGTGATACTGATCGTAATTTCCAAAGACAGGCACCAGGAAGAAAGCACTCAGGAAAGCCTGCAGAGTGGGCAGCCACCCAGAGCTCCCTAATCCTTGAAAATGAACTTGAGATTTTCTGCCCACCCATGCAAGGGGGACTCCCCTCATCAGGAATTCTCTGTCCAGTACATTCAAGAGAAATGTGGACATGAGGAAATAGCGGGTTCTCAGAATGATTTTTAAAAATTCTTATTTGGGGGGCTGGCAGGTGGCGTGGTGGTTAAAGGTGCTGGACTCCCACATGGCCAACCTCAGTTCAAGTCCTGGACCTGGTAGCTTGCTTTCTCACGTTCCCACTCTCTATCACTCTCTGATCAAACTGGAAAATAATAATAATAATAATAATGAATAAAGTTAATTAAAATAATTCTTCAAAAATAATTCTTATTTGGAAAAGAAACCCCTCTAATTCCAGGTACGACCCATTAGGAATTAAGCTTCAAGGGGAACCTAATGTGGTTTCCCACAAGGCAGGCTTAGGATCCCAAATGGAAGAGGTCCTCTGTTCTGCAGGGGTGAGAAACTATTTATCCTACCTAGATCACTCAGCAAGTTCAAGGCATGCCAGGACGGGAATGACCCCAGATGCTCTAAGACCCAGGAGAGGTCATTCCTTGCACATTACAGAAATCTGTGATAAAGAAGAAACCATCCGAGGTCTCCCTGGTGCACCCCTGCCACAATAGGCATAATAGGATACGCAGATGAGTGGGGGACCCCCGTAGGCCCACTTCTAACAGTGTGGAAATGAAACTGTGAGTAGGGAGAAAGCTTGCCCTTCGACAAGTCCTGACCCTGCACCTCTCCTTAGGTGAATGATCTTGGACAAGTTATCAGGAACACCAGCCTCACCATCTGCATCTGAGAAAGTAGACAAAACAATGTCTGCCTTACAGAGTTGCTAGGCAAATCAACTGGAAGAAGATAATAGCATCTGGAGAGCTGGGAGCCCAGGTGCTCAGTTAACGTTAGTGTCCTCCTTGCCTCTGCCTGAATTCCTTTGTCCCAGAACAAAGGGTGCCACGATGGATAAGGCTTAAATGGCTGGAGCAAGACATTTGCCACAGCAAAATCAGTGAGTCGACCAATATGAAATACACAGGAGACCTTGGTCCACACAGTAAAAGATTCAGAGGGCTTTTAGATGCCCGGGACGAAGGGTATCTCTAGTCTGGCCAGAGGGCAAATGGAGCAGGACGGAGCAGGAAAGGGGAGGCCCAGACGTCAGAGACCAGAGTTGTTCAGAATAAATACAGTGCAAGCCACTGACATAACTGAAAATACTCAAGCGGCCACACGTAAAAGAGAAAGAACAAGCGGGCAACGTGAATCCTGATAGTATATTTTAGCGAACCCAATATATCAAAACGCTGTTTATTCAACTTATGCTCAACATCACCATTCTTAGCAGCTTCTGTTCTCTTTTCCTAGCACGTCTTCCCAATTGGAGTGTATTTTACAATCAGACCACATCTCAGTTCAAACACTTACTCTGCTGGGCAGCACAGCAGGCAAAGCCTTATGTCAAACCGCGGTGCTGCACTTTGGAGGACCCTCCAGTCTGGACTAGAGCGTGGTTTCTACCCTCAAGGGAATCGCTGTCTAGGTTGGGATCTAGAATGGAAGGGGCCAATGAACCGCACAATCCACGTTTGTAGATTTTCGAGCTGCTTATCATCAGGCGCTACACCTGCAGTGCAGCTCAGTCCTTTTCCTCTAAGCCTTCGACGCACCCCAACCACAATATTCCTTCCACTGCCCGCGTGTGCAGCTGCCAGATTGTGCATCCGATCTGGGAGTTTGAGGGACATACAGCACCCTAGAGGGGAGACCCAGGGGAAGGGGGATGTCCTGCTCTCTAATCCCTTTAGGCCACATGCTGCCTATCTTACACTGGATGGGTCTGAATTCCAGACAAGTAGGAAATGGAAGAGAAACCTCAGCCCTGCCCCAAACTACTGACCTGTCTCCTGGAGGAGCAGCAGCAGCGGCAAGAGGAGCCATCCATGTTGAAGAGGCAGCTGCTCTCATGCCAGCTGCACCCCACCCTTCCCCAGCTTCTTTCCCTCGCCCCTCCCTTGAGAGCCTCTTCATTTCCTCCACTGCCTGGCTCAGCTCAGAGGGAGCCTCGCACTGCCCTGAAATGAAGAGGCATGGCTGACGTGGCTCACACGGCAGTCTCCATGCTGTGCGGGTATGAGCCTCGGCCAAGCCAGACTTCGAGATTGGCTTTGGATTCCCTAGCATTTTTTGGAACCCCCTTTTCCCCTCTCTACAACCTTACCTCTGCCCCTACCCTAGGTTCTTCCTTAACTGTTCTTGTAGAGAATTGAATTCATGCTGAAGAATTCAAGACTCTGTGGGTCATCTTTCCCAGGGATATTTGCATTTTAAAAGACAGAATAATAACAAAAATGGCTAGTAGGTATTGAGTGTGCACTGTTGATAGGTCCTAGGTGCTACCATAGGAGGGGAATGCCTCACTCTAGAGAGTAGCTGCACACTGGTGGGGTTTCTAGCGAGGTGACACCAGGTGCAGCAAAGTATCTTCCCAGAACCTTTCAAATGCTCTCGTGCACCCCATCTACGGGGAGTAGTCAGTGAAGAATATGAGGGACGCCACCTTTTTTTCCCTTTAAATTTAGAGCTGTTTTCTTTGTGGATTGGGCGTAAAGGCATTCAATTTGTTTTTATTTACTCATTCATTTGACAAGTATTTATTTCCTTTGAGCCAGACATTGGGCTAGGTGCCAGGGAAACAGCAATGATGAAGACTGGCCAGGGGCCTGCAGAGCCACAGTGAGATGCTCTGCAAGGCTGACCCACATGGGAGGTTCCAAGTTCACATCCAGAGACCTCCCTGAGTATGCTGGACACATCCGCACCCATGATTTGGACTGTTTGAGGATGTACTATGGCATAAAGATTCTGCTGGAGCACTGTCTCTCTGTCTCACTTGCATATGGAAGAAAAAGAAAGAAAGAAAGCAACTTAAAGAGAAAAAGAAGCAGATGAACTTTTCCAACTCAGGTCCAAAGGAGACGTGGGGCAGCTCTGTGGTATAGCAGTAGTAAGCTGCTCAAGAGAACCCAGATCTCACATGGCAACAGGGTTCACCAGAGAGACAGAGAGACAGAAAGCGAGAAATCACCCACCTGGAGGATGGCCACGCCACAATCCCTCCTCCTCCATTCTCCTCTCAGGATTTTGGGCATGCACACACATGCACCCAGAGTGAGTTTGAAGCTGCCAGGTCCAGGTCCCTTGACCTGGTCAGCCTGAAACACATTGGGCACATATGCAAGAGCTGAGCGACTAGAGGATTAGAGGGAGGGGACTGCAGAGTGACCAGACCTTGTAGAAGGTACTCCCCTCTCTTACATGCATGTGAGAGTACTCTCTTGTGAATAAATATCTGCCCATTTATCTAAAAAACAAAAGGAGATGTAACTTCAGAAGAAAGGCCGGAGATGTAAAACACTGCTGCTTGAAGATGGGAGAGGGAATTTAAGAATTGTGGACAGCTCTGGAAGCTAGAATTTTCTGCTGTAAGGTATGAGCACTGGTGAAGAGAAACAGAGAGATAGAGAGGGAAAGTGAGAAATCATCCTCCAGTGGGGATGGCTATACCACAATCCCTTCTCTATTCTCTTCCCAGAGAGAAGAGAATTTTGGGTGATACCTTTGCTGCACCTGGTATCACCTCACTAGAAATCCCACCAGTGTCCAGTTACTCTATTCCCCTCCTACGGTAGCACCTAGGACCTATCAATAGTGCACACTCAAAAAAAAAAAAAAAAAGAAAGAAAGAAAGAAAGAAAGAAAGAAAGAAGGAAGGAAGGAAGGAAGGAAGGAAGGAAGGAAGGAAGGAAGGAAGGAAGGAAGAAAGAAAGAAAGAAAGAAAGAAAGAAAGAAAGAAAGAAAGAAAGAAAGAAAGAAAGAAAGAAAAGAACCAAGCTCTATAGAAAAAAAACAACAACATGGTTTATCCTAAACACGACTTTGAGAGACCAGGCCCAGAGAAGCACAAAAGCGCTTCCCAGAGTGCTCAGATGCAGCAGGTCTTTTATTCAGCTCTGAGAGCAGGAGACACAAAGTTGTAAAATAAAAGATTCCAAGGGTCCTGCGAAAGTCAGCGTAAGGAGTCTCTTCTTTGGCCTGGCCCCCAAAGGCAGGGCATCAGGAAGCAGAGGCTTCTAGGTTGTAGGTATATTTCAAAATTCTTATGTTAGTAATTAGTTAAATATTCAAGTCTTTGTCTAAAATAGAATTGGAGTCAGTAGAACAGAGGGTTTGAATTTAACCTAAATTTAGATAATGAAATCTTGTTATTTTTCTGGTGATGCTATGCCAGGGTCAGGATGTGAGGAGCTGCCCATAGTCACTAGACCAAAGCAAGATTAATGTTTGTGGACATGACTCTCCCAGGCTTCTTGGAAGAGGCTTCCTGAAGACAAAATAGAAAAATGACTCAAACTAATTGAATTCTTGACATGATGAAATACTGAAAACATTGGATCCTTCTTGTTCCAAGTTATATGAAAACAAGGGTTTGTTTTGTTTTGTTTTGTGAGATATTTTTGTAATAGGGTATGTATGCTCACTGGAGAAACAGAGAGAGACAGAGAGACAGAAAGCGAGAAATCAACCACTGGGGGGATGGCCATGCCACAATCCCTCCTCCTCCGTTCTCCTCTCAGGATTTTGGGCATGCACACACACACACCCAGAGTGATTTTGAAGCTGCCAGGTCCAGGACTTGAACCTTAGTTGACTACATGGGAATCTAGCCACATAACCATTTGCTGGTCCCAAAACAAGGGTTTTTTTTTTTTTTTTTTTGGAGAGGTTTTTTTTTTTTTTTTTTTCGCTATAGGGCGCGTGCGCTCACCAGACAGAGAGAGAGAGAGACATAGAGACAGAAAGCGAGAAATCACCCCTCAGGGGGGATGGTCACGCCGCAATCCCTTCTTCTCCATTCTCCTCTTGGGATCTTGGGCACGCACGCACACGCACCCGACGTGAGTTTTAAGCCACCGGGTCCGGGACGTGAACCGCGGTCGACTACATGGGAGTCCAGTGACATAGCCATTACGCTAACTGCTGGTTCCCCCAAAACAAGGGGTTTTGATAAATCAAAGCAGATCAAATCACATGGAAAAAGTTAAATGTTTGGCATCAAGCGCTCTCTTTTACAAATGAACAAATAATTTGATCACCTTAACCTTTTTTTTTTTTTGTAATCTAGTGTTATGGGGGAGAGTGACAGAGAGGTGCATGGAGGGGTTTTGCACCTGTTAGCAGTATGATAATGGTCCTTGTTGTCCACACTGAATTGAGCCTGGTTTCATCATTACTGGCTGTGTGTCCTTGGGCAAATTCCTTTATGTCTCTGGACTTCTTATCTATTACATTTAAAACACACAAAACAGTGTGCCACTTAAAGCGGGTACTGTATCAGCATCAGACACCTGCCTGGGTGCATGTGGTTTAGCCAGAGCACCTATGCTGAGGGTGTACTCAGTGTCCAGCACTGCGCTGACAGATGGAAGCATGCCTCCTGAGGATGGTCTCATGGGATGCTCATGTCATCCTGCAAAGAAATCCATCTTTCCTTTTCCATAGAGAGGAATCTGAGCCTCCAACACATCCCCTAAGTCACGCAACACTTTGGATAGAGGCTGAGCTTGAATCCAAGCCCTGCATTACCTGTTTTCAGAGCCTGGGCTCAGGGACAAGCCCAGAAGTCGGTGGTTAGTGTGCAGTCCCGCCCCTTGGCGAGCCCGAGGCCTTCCTGTTTACAAGTACAGAAATGTGTGCTCACGCACTCGGGCAGTACACAGGTGGGAAACGTCCCCACTGCCTGCGCCCTCTGCTGGCTGCTGCGGCAATTTCAGATTAGAGAGACACTTTCCCAGAACTGACAGCAGTTTTGGAAATGGCTCAAACTAATTGAATTCTTGACTTAGTGAGATGCTGAAAACATTGGATCCTGCTTGTTTCCAGTTGCATGAAAACAAGAGGTTTTGCTAAACCAAAGCAGGTCAAGTTACATGGAAAAAGTGTTTATGTCTAGGCGCTCTTTCAGCAATGAGCAAATGATTTGGTCACCTTAAACTTGTATTGTTTCATCATCTAGTGTGGGAGAGGCTAGAGGGGTGGATGGAGGTTTTTTTTTTTTTTTTTTTTTTTTTTTTTTTTTTTTTTTTTTTTTTCTAGCAATACAATAATTATCCTTGCTGAGAGGCTCCTTGAAGGCAAAATAGCAGATGTTTGCCAAAAGCATGCAATGAGACTTCTCATCATGCAGGTCCTCTATCCTCGCCCTGCACACACTTTTCTCACAGTAAAAAGGCCCCACATTTTTTGCCATGTAGAAAATTATTTTCTCTTTCTCTTCCTTTCTCTTTCTGCTCTCCCCCCAGGAAAAAAAAATTCTAGAATATCAGGCCCTAGAGATCTTCCAATATAGCATGATGGTTCAGACTATGACTTTAAAGTCAGGCAAACCTGGGTTTGAATCCTGGATACAATGCCTCATGCAAGTTACTTAAACCCTCTAGGCTTCAGTTATTTCATCTGTAAAATGGACTTTAAAAATCATACCTACTAGAGTCAGCAGGTGGCATACTGGTTAAGGTGCTAGACTTCCACATGGTCAACCACGGTAGGAGAATGGAAAAGGGATTGCAGTGTGGCCATCCTCCTCCCCCTCCCCAGGGGAAGGTGATATCTCACTTTCTGTCTCTCTGGAGACTGCACGCACCTTAACAGCAAAAATATCTCTCAAAAAACAAAAACAAAAACAAAAAAAACCCTACCTAATTAACTTCTAAGTTCCTTAACTCAGAGCCTGGCACATAGCTTATACCCTCCTCCCCATGTCCCTTGTGAGTATCGCCTAACCTAACTTCTTCATTTTACAGACAAGGAAATGACTTAGAGGTGACTTACCTGCAGTCACTGGCCAGCTAGAGGCAAAGTCAAGACCAGGCCCAGGCATCCCACCCAGCACTCTCCCTCCCACACAGTGTGGTGGATTTTCTTTACTCACCAGCTTCAGGCTGAAAGAGGCTGGGAGCTTTTCCAGTTGGTCAGCTGACGTTGCCAGAGCATGGCTGAGAGCACCCTGGGGCACGGGCTCCCCTGTGATGGATCGGGGCCGGTCTGTGGCTTTCAATAACACACACTGGCTTGGATTTCTACAGAACACCAGGCACCTGTCCTCTTAATTTACCTTCTGGAAGCTGAAATTCCAGAAAGAAGTGGATTAGACAGTGTCACCATCAGCTTCCAACACGTTCTGGTAACAGGCAAAAACTCAGCATCCTGCCCACCTCCAAATCTGCATTCCTGAAGGTCTCTCTCTTCCCAAAGACATCTCCCAAGGCTGAGAGATAATCATTGCTTATACAATGCCCTGTGTTTGCCCACATGCCACGATTCCATCTCAAATGTTCTCAAAGAAGATACATACAGCCCATCACGCACAAATCCAAAGGCTTTTGTTCTCTGTAAAGTGTTCACGTCATCCACAGAGCTATTCCATCTGGCCTCAGAGAAGACAGTTATCTGCTGTCAGTACAGGTTTGGGTCCTGCTGTTCCCAGAGAGGAAAGAACACATCAGCTCTAACAAATATCCCATGGCCCCGCTCCTAACCTTTGCCAAACCTTCCAAAACCCAGCCAGACTCTGGGGCTCCCTGCAGACAGTCCAGGCTGTGTCTGCTCCCAGTGGTAAGGCAGCCCGCAGCTGCACAGACCAAGCAGCTGTTGTCAAGCCCGGGCCAACCAACCCTCTACTCTTCATGAGCAGAGGCAAGAAGGATGTGGGAGAGGTCTGGAAGGCGGGAAAGGAGGAAGGGGCTATGGTTGCACTCATTACAACAGTTCAGTGATAAAGATGCTATAATCGTGTAGCAGAATGATGACCAGACCAGAAGTTAGGAGGTCTGCTCCTAATCTTAGCCCTGCCGCTAAATGAGCCACATGCTGGTTCCTTTGCCTCTCTGTACCTCAGTTTTCTCAAAACTGGGTTTGCCTTGAGGGTCTATAAGAAGCCTTCCCCATGCAAGGTTTTTATAATGACGACCTTCAATCCATATAATATGTCTCCAGATACATCTGCAAACCTTATTTTGTGTCTTAATCCTCTTTACAATCCATTGATAGAGGCAGGAAGTCTGACAGGTGAAAAGCTAAGGATCTGATGGTTAGGAGGTTATTGGCCAACCATGGTAGAACCCAGTGCTAAAATGAGTTACCTTGACTTCCAGCCACTTCTGACCCATGAACTCCTTCTGGTAGACCTGCTCCCCAGTGAAAGGTCAGAGACGGGCTCCTGGAGAATGGAAGCACATTAAAGAGGTTTCAAATGGGCCCAGCAGATGGTGTAATGTTTCTGTCACTGGACTCCCACATAGTCAACTGCGATTTGAGTCCCAGACCTGAAGGCTTAAAAAACTCATACCGGGTGCAATGTGCATGCATGCCCAAAATTCAGAGAGGAGAATGGAGGAGAAGGGATTGTGGCATGGCCATCTGCCTAGGGAGTGATTTCTCACTTTCTGTCTCTCTCTGTCTATCCGGCGCATGCACATGCCCTATAGCAAAAATCTCTCTTAAAACAACAACAAAAGGATTTAAAAAAAAAAAAAAAAAAAAAAAAAGAGGTCAGAAACCTGGGTCATGTGTCCAAAGTCAAATTTTCCCATTTTGGGGCCTTGGGGGGAGGGTGGTTTTCTGCTTTGAAGTGGACTTGGGGAGGGCAAGCTGCCTCTGCACCAAGGGGGATAGCACATCACCAGGAGAAAGAACACATCAGCTTTGACAAATGTCCCCATGCTTCTGCGCCTATCCTTTGTCAATCAGGAGTCAGAAATCCAGAGAACAGAGACTGACAAACGTGCTGCGTTAGAATCTTGCCACATGTGTGACAAGTGGGCTCCCACTCCTGCAGAGCCATCACCTAGCCCACTCATGGTGACAGTTCAGTGTGGTGGTGTCTAGGGACACGTCACTCTCTTAATTAGTGCAGAGCTTCCTGTGGTCAAGGTTGGTGCTGAAGCCTACAGGAGAAGCTGTGCCTCAGCTGACCTTTGACCCTCAGGGGGTGCACGGACCCTCAAGTTCTCACCGCACTCCCCATGCAGGAGGGAAGCGTCAGAGGGCCACAGGGGAAGGCCCTGTCACACATGCTGTGTTTGCTCTGGGCATGGCTATTGTCCCCTGGCCTTATCATTGGGTGATCAGACTGGGCTGGGCAGGGCAGGTCCGAGAGGTAGGGAGAGTCAGTCCCCGCTGCCCAGCGAGAGAGAAGAAAAAAAGGGGGCAAGAAAGGGCGCTGCAGAGTGAGGAAGAAGCTGCGAGTTGGACCCACAGTGAAAATGCTCCTTCTCCTGCTGCTGGTGCTCCTGGGCCTGGGAGCGGCCCAAAGACCACTTCACAGGTGAGGCCACGTCCCCAGCTCCACGTTCGCCCCAGCTCAGGGCTGCCCTGAGAGAAAGGCTGATGGGGAAGTGGGAGGAGAAGCAGCAGAGGGCTCTCCTGAGTGATAGAAAGGCTCCCCACGTGGCCGCCTGTGGCCGCCTGTGCCTGCCTGAATCTCCAGCCCACAGAGCACCCTGCCTCCGCTCCAGGGAGGGCCGGCCCAGGCTTCGGGGTGCTGCAGAGCAGGAGCCTGCTGCTGTGGCTCACAGCCCAGAGCTCCCGAGTACTTCCCCAAGAGGCTGGCCATCAGTGCCCCAAAGGTTTGCCCCTTTAAACTAGCCCTTCATGGAGTTCATGCTAAACTGCAGACTGTCCCATTTTCCTGCAAGGACTCAAGGGGCTGGTCTCCGGAGGGAAGGTCATTTCCACTCTAAGATTCCGAGAATCCCCGGGGCAGAGGTGAGACCGGGCACTGGTGGGACTGAGGGCACTGATGCTGGCACGCCCAGGCATGCTCCTTACAGACCCTCCTGTGTCGTCCTCCACCTACCCTCTGGAAAAAATGGAGCAGAAAGCAGGGAAGGAAAAAAGGGAGGCAGAGCCTCAGCTCCTTCTCACTGGGGACATTGTCACCAGGGTACCCCTTAGGAGGCAGCTGTCCCCCTGGAAGAAGCCGTGGGCACTGCCTCAGTTGTCGAAGTTTTGGAAATCCCAGAATCTGGACATGAAGCAATTCACCAAGTCCTGCGTAAGGACCCGGATCAGCAAGGAGCCCCTCACCAACTCCTTCAATGTGAGGCATCCTGGGCCCAGGGGTGGGGGGTGGGGGCTGGGGGGTGGGGGGCAGCTCAGCCTCAGCGAGCGAGCGCCAGTGTTGAAAGCTGCTGTGACTTTGCTTGGATGGCGCATGTGGACCGACCCCCTGGGCTCCTGGGGACTTGGCCCAGATGTGCAGAGCTCTCTAAGGGAAGAAAGGGATGAGGTGAAAAGCATCCCACGCTAGCAGACCCTGCTCTGCACCCAGCTGGGCAGCTCTCTGCCATGTGGCTTCAGGCAAATCACTTACTTCTCCCAGCACCAGGGCCCTGATCCTGCCTCGTCTGCCGTGCTTCCCACGTTATTGTGAGAATCAGGGTGATGCAAGTGAAATCGAGGGAAGGAGGAGGGCTTGACTTGATTTCCTCCCTCAGCCTCCTCTGCTCCTTCGAACTTTTATTTTCTTCTACCTTTTGTTTCCTAGCTTTGTCACTCCCCAGGCTCTGTAAGCTCCAGGCCGCAGTCTCTAGGGCCTCCCTTGGTGCCCTTTCCCCTCCCCACCACCCACACCCCACTTTCCTCCCTTCCCTGTAGATGCAGTACTACGGCACCGTCTCCATCGGCTCCCCACCGCAGAACTTCAGTGTCCTCTTCGACACTGGCTCCTCCGATTTCTGGGTCACCTCCGCGTACTGCATCAGCCCAGCCTGTGGTACGTGGGGTCAGGAGCCCCAGCGGGAGATGGCTGGGGGGCAGTGCTGGGAAGCCAGGGCCTGATCCTCTAGAAAAGGTGGCCAGAAAGTGTCCATCCCTGCTACGCCAGCTTCCCCTCTCCAGCTCTAGGTCTGCCCTGGAGCTGTTGACAGCAGACTTGGGGCTAGGCCAGGGAGAGACTGAATCTGGGCTGCTGTCCAAGAAAGCACCTTTCATACCGATCAGAGTCAAGAGAGAAACTCGGCCACTGCAAATCGACATCTTTGACACGAGTGACTTACCTCCTTGGGAAGGCCAAAGAAATGTGGGGGGCAAGTTCCATTCAGTTGGCTCTTTCTGAACAGGTAGGCAGGTGCTGGTGCAAGCTGTTTACCTGCTTCCAGGAGGCTCGGGGGCCCACCAGATCCCAGTGCACCCAGGGTGGGGCACAGTAGTGTGGGTGAGTCCATTTGGTCAGGGAGGATTGGATAAAGAGTTCAAGAAAGATGACTTGGTCTAGGCAGGACAAGTTCCAGAGACAGACTGTTTCTGGAAACCCCAGGCTAGGTGACCACGGGTTGGGTGGAGAGCTGGGAGCACTTCCTGGAGTGGCAATCTGTTTCCCTTGCATGTCTTCTGAAGGTCAGGTTCCGGCCCCCACCAGGCAGCAGAGACTGCGGCTGGCACTGAGAATGGTGTTTGTCTTGGTGTGCCTCGGGCAGTCGTTTTGGACAATTGGGTTTGCCCAGGGACTGTTTGGTTCCCAATGAGGCCACACCCATGGCTAGAGGAGAATGTAGTACTCACTAGGAGGGCCACGGCCAGCCTTTCTAGGGGCTCCCACCTCATGCTGGAGCTGAGAGAAGAGATCCCTCATCTCTGGGCTGAGCGGCCCCAGGGCAGGGATGAAGGCAGTGAGCTGAAGGCCTTGCGCAAAGCAGCATCCTTGCTTTCCAGAGAAACACACCAAGTTCTTCTCTTCCCGGTCCAACACATACAGCAAGAAGGGCAATAATTTCTTCATTGAGTATGGGTCCGGGAGCTTATCCGGGATCACAGGAATCGACCGTGTCTCTGTGAGTGCAATTTTTTCATCTTTTCTCTCTCAATTAGAAACATGGGAGACAGACACTGTTCAGCCCTTTCAGGGAAACCGTTTCAGACTGCCTTCAGGAAGATGTGGGGGCGGGGGCAGGGATAACTTCTAGGGAAAGGAACTCCTGGTAGGTGGGAGAGCAACACTCCCCATCCAAGATGGCGGCAGTGAGTCAGGTCAGTCTGCTCAGCATGCCGGGCCCTGGAGGGGAAAGGGGGCACTCCTGTGGGTAATGTCCCATGCACAAAGCCTGGTAGCTGAGGTCATAACTCGATTACCAGTTACCAGAGAGTTGAGGAGACAAGCTCAGGCCTCCATCTTGAGAAGTCCAAGCCAGGGTTCAAGATGGGGACTTTGTTACTGAAACAAGGGGGCAAAGTGTGAGGGTGGAATCTAATCACAGAGACAAGCAGATCCCTGATGTCAAACAGGACCAAGGTCAGCCTTGAACTTGGTGTTAAACTCACAAGCTGCTTCTTAACGACCCTCTGATCAAAGATCTTCTGGGTCCAGGATTGTGGGGATCAGGCAACTGTGGGAACAAAAACCAGGGGAGTCCTGGTCCTACCCAGGTCTCTCATGCAGGTGTACAGGCATATATATATCAACAGATGCCTCAAGAAATACAGCATATCAAATCAAAACTAACATGAGAAGGGGCCAGCAGGTGGCACAGTGGTTAAGACACTGAATTCCACAAGGCCAACTTCGGGGTTCAAGTCTTGGATCCAGCAGCTTGAAAACCATGCCAGGTACATGTGTGGGTGTGCATGCCCAAAACCCTGAGAGGAGAATGGAGAAGAAGGGACTGTGATGTGGCCATCCCCTAGGGAGTGATTTCTCACTTTTCCTCTCTGTGTCTCTCTCTGGTGAGCACATGAGCCCTATGGCTAAAAAACAAACAAACAAACAAAAACAGTAACCGAAAAAAAAAAAAAAAAACTGACACAAGGAGAAAAAATGGAAAATATGAATACTCCAGTATCTATTCTAAATATTGACTCTGTTATTAAAATTTTTTTTTCCCACAAAGAAAACTCCAGACCCAGGTGGCCTCACTGGTAAATTATGAATATTTAACACCAAACTCTTCCAGGTCATTTATAAAGAAGGAAAACCTTTGGGCAAGGTGGTGGCATGTTGGTAACACAATTGGACCCACATGGGAAAGCTTCTGAGTTCTCATCTCAGGACCTCTCTGGGCATGCTGGGTATGTGGGTTTATGCCTGGAACCCAGGCTGACTGAGACAGGGGATAGACAGTGACATGAATACCCTATAGGAGTCCTTCTCTCTTGGAAGAAATAAATGATAAAAAAAAATTTAAAGAAGGAAGACTTCATAACTCATTTTATAAAGCCACGGATGCAAACATTCTAAACAAATATACTAGCAAATAAAATCTTTTGATATATAAAAGGACAATTCAACCCAACCAAGAATCCTTTCTTTCCAGGAATTTGTTACCTAAGAGAATAAAGGAGAAAAATCATGTGATCATCTCGATTGATAAAATTTAACATTTGTTCATGATAAAAAAAAAACAAACAAGCAAACAAAACCTCTTAGCAATCTAGGAATATAAAGTAACTTGAATAATCAGGTGAACATCTATCAGGGTCAGGAGATAGCATGGTGATTAAGGTGCTAAACTCTCACAGGTCCAATTTATGGCTCGAGTCCTGGACCCAGTGGCTTGAAAATCATGTCAGGTGTGTGTACATGTGTGCCCAAAGTCCTGAGAGGAGAATGGAGGAGAAGGGATGGTGGCATAGCCATTGCCCTGAGTGGTGATTTCTCATTTTCTCTTTCTCTGTCTCTATCTCTCTCTAGCAAGTGTACACCTCAATGGCAAAAAAACTAAAAAAAGAAAAGAAAAGAAAAAACCTACAAAATTTATAACAAAGCCCATAGCAAGCTTTCTCTTTTTTTCTTTCCTTGTTTTTTATTTATTTATTTATTTATTTATTTATTTATTTATTTATTTGAGAGTGTGCATCTGCGTATGCAAGAGAATCTTCATCAGGGTCTCATTATACCATGATACAACAATCCCCTTTCCCCAGCCGCTCTAGGTGTTCAGAATCTTAGGCATTCATGCACACAGCAAGCATGTTTTTCAAGCCGGCCTGGGAATCCAAATCCCCAGTCCACTATGTGGCTTCCAGCCTTGTCGGGAACTTACCATTACCTCAGTTCTATAGCAATTGGGCCCAAAGTTTATACTTAATGCCAAATTGCTGAGAGACTTCTCCCTGAGATCAAGAACAAAACAAAGATCTTGGAACTGGCAGTTGGCATAATGGCTATGTCACAGGACTCTCATGTAGTCGATCGTGGTTCAAGTCTCAGACCCGGTGGCTTAAATTCATGCTAGGTGTATGTGCGTGCATGCCCAAGATCCCAAGAGGAGAATGGAGGAGAAGGGATTGCAGCATGGTCATCCCCCCAACCCTGGGGGGTGATTTCTCGCTTTCTGTCTCTGTGTCTCTCTCTGTCTTTTTGGCGAGCACATGCGCTCTATAGCAAAAATCTCTAAAAAAAAAAACAACCAAAGATCTTTGCTGTCACCATTTCTATTCAACATCGTACTGAAGATCTTAGCCAGTGCAATAAGACAAGAAGGAAAAAATTAAGGAAATTAAAATTGGAAAGAAGGAAATAACACTGTCATTATTAATATATGACAAAATTCTATGTGTGGAAAACTCAAAAATACTGACAGATAAAATATTGGAATTAATACGTAAATCTAGTAAAGTTGCAGGAAATGAGGTCAACATACAAAAATAATTTCAATTTCTATATAGCAGGAAAATGACATTTAAATGACATTATTTAAATGACATTATTAATAAATTAAATGACATTATTCATAATGCTATAATGTGGGCTTTCTCTTGTCAGGTAGGAGGACTGACTGTGGTTGACCAGGAATTTGGAGAAAGTGTCACAGAGCCCGGCCAACACTTTGTCTACGCAGCATTTGATGGAATTCTGGGCCTGGGATACCCCTCCTTGTCTGTCACAGGAGCAACTCCGGTGTTTGACAACATGATAGCCCACAACATGGTGGATCAGCCAATGTTTTCTGTCTACATGAGCAGGTAAGGCCTATCAAGTCCACCAGTTAAAGTTAGTTATAACTGCAGGGAGACAACATGGTACACTGGACTTAGCATTAAAAGCCTGCGTTAGATATCTTGCTTGGTCTGTGTGATGTTGGACAAAACACTTAGCTTCTCTAAGTACTGGGGAAATGGGGTTTGCTTCATAAAGCATTTATGAGAAAACTTTGTCAATTCTACCACACTGGATTAAATTTAAGTGATCTCTAGGGGGAAGGCAGGAAAAACTTAAAATGAAAGCTGACCATAAAATAATTACACATTAACAGATGGATAAGCAAAATGTGATATATACATAAAATAAAATATTACTCAGCCTTAAAAGGGAAAAAAATTCTGACTCATGCTTCAATGTGGATGATACCTGAGGAAATTTTTCTCACTGAAATAAGCCAGTCACAAAAGGATAAATATATGATTCCACTGATATGAGGTACCTACGGTAGTCAGATTCATATAGAAAGTAGAATGGTAGCTGCTAGGAGCCGAGGTGAAATAGACAGCTGAACAGAACTGTTTCTATCCTTGTGCCAAAAAGGCCCCAAATGAATCCACTCACAGCCGTTAGAAGTCCTGGTCTCAAAGCCCAGGCCTATGTCTCTGCTTACCTAGCTACTTGGTGTGAGTGGAGACCAAGAGGCAAAGCATTCCAGCTGACGCTCACTCTAAGCTTTTCAGTGGCCCTTCCTCCACCACTTGTCTTTCTCTCCATATAGTGACATAGAAAATGGCACAGGGAGCGAGATGATTTTTGGAGGCTATGACTGTTCCCATTTCTCTGGGAGCCTGAATTGGATCCCAGTCACCAAGCAAGGCTTCTGGCAGATTGCACTGAATGGGTGAGTACCCTCCACAAAATCATTATGGTACAACAGAGGAGTTCCTAACTGGCAAGACTCTGATCTGGCCAACTGAATGAACTGCTGGCCACTAGGAGAAGATGCTGGGAGTTGTGTGTGGGTTGTGGAGGAGGAGGTGCTGAGCAAAGGCTCAGGAAGGGACATCAGTAACCAGGGCAGCAGGCACAGGTCCCTTATTTGTACACTCAGTGTGTCTTTAATCCGACAGACTGGCAGTGCCAGCCCAGCATACAGGCCAAGAAAAGTTCCATCTCAAGAACCCTCAAGGTTCCATGGAGGGGTAATACTGAAATGGAGCCTTGAAACATAAACAGCAACTGGGCATGGAACAACTGAGGAAGTGGGACTAGATGCAGGAATTCAAAGAGGTATAATTCGAGTTTTAATTCAGCCAAGCTCAAGTTCCCACAAGGGGCCCAGCATTAGAGTCTCAATGCTCATGGTCTACTGAGGGTTCTTCAGACTATACAGATTTACCTATTTATAGGTCATGGCATCATTTTAGGGGGTCATAACCTACATTTAAAAAAAAAAAAGTTTCTTGGGACCAGCAGTTGGCTTAATGGCTATGTCACTGGACTCCCATGTAGTCAACTGCGGTTCAAGTACCGGACCTGGTGGCTTAAACTCACGCCAGGCATGTGTGCGTGCATGTCCAAGATCCTGAGAGGAGAATGGAAGAGAAGGGATTGTGGAGTGGCCATCCCCCCTGGGGGGTGATTTCTCACTTTCTGTCTCTCTGTCTCTCTCTGTCTTGCTGGCCAGCACATGCACCCTGTAACAAAAAACCTCTCAAAAAAAATTTTTTTTTCTTTTGGGACCATCAGATGGTGTAATGGTTATGTTGTACTCCCACATAGTTGACCATAGTTCAAGTCCCTGACCCAGCAGCTTAAAACTCACGCTGGGCATGTGTGTATGCGTGCCCCAAATCCCAAGAGGATAATGGAGGAGAAGGGATTGTAGTGTGACCATCCCCCACTGGAGGGTGATTTCTTGTTTTCTGTCTCTCTGGCAAGAACACAAGCCCTATAGCAAAAGTCTCTCTAAAAAAAATTAAATAAAAAAAAAAAGTTTCTTTCTTCCCTGAGAGAAGGACAGAGAGCACCTCCAACGGAGTCTTGACACCATGATCCACCCCTAGTTCTTGAGCACAAGCAGGCCCAAGCATACTTGCTTGGGGAGGTCTCGGGATGCGAACCAGAACCTACCTTGGAGGTCAACCTTGCAGGGTGTCACATTTTACCACTGTGGCACCTCCCAGTTCCGTGACCTAATTTTTTTTTTTTTTTTTTTTTTTTTGGCTAGTGGGTGCATGATTTACCAAATAGAGGCAGAGACACAGAGAGGGAGCAGGGAGGGACTCTTCCACATGGGGAAGAGTCATGCTGCAATCCCTTCTCCTCCATCTCTTTTTTTTTGTGGGGATTTTGGGCACACATGCACAAGTGCTAGGGTGTTTTTCAGCCATCAAGTCTAGTATTCAAATTGTATAGTTGGCCAAGGGGATCCAGCTGCCCTATCCAGCAGGTCCTGAAGCTGGCCCTACATACACTTTTAAATGAAATAGAATGTTATAGAAAATACCAGTGTGCATTTCAATTTTGTGTGTATGTGTGTGTATGTACTGAGTCAAAAGTAAATGTGTTTCTTACTATGGCTATCAATCCAAAAATAAAAAAGGAGAAATAGGGGCTGGATGGTGATGCAGTGATACTACACAGGCAAGGCTGGCCTACACAGGAGAGCTCCAGGTTCGTGTCCAGAGACCTTCTTTAAGTACACCAGGCACGTACATGCCCCAAAGCTAAGACTGGCTAAGGCTGGGGGTGGATCACAGTGGCAAAACCCTGTTGGGAGTGTTAGCTGTCTTTCTGTCTGCCTCCCTCTCTTGCTAATAGAAGTAAATAAACCGTTTTAAAAATGGACAGATGTCAGAGTCATCAGGTGATGTGGTGTTTAAGGCACTGGATTCCCACATGGCCAACCATGGTTCGAGTCCTGGACCTGGTGGCTTGAAAATCATGCCAGGCACGTGTGCATGCATGCCAAAAATCCTAAGAGGAGAATGGGGGACAAGGTATTGCAATATGGCCATACCTCCTGGGGGAAGATTTCTCACTTTGCTTCTCTCTGCCTCTCTCTGGATAGTGCATGTGCCATATAGCTAAAACCTTAAAAAAAAAAATCGAGGAATGTGGTGGGTGAAACCAAAATAGAAATCACTGATGTATTCCAGTGAACTAGAGCACCCAACAGGCAGTGAGGGGTGCAGGGGACCAAGGATGCAAGGCTCACAAAGATTCCTTTGTGCTCAGAGTCCAGGTGGGAGACACTATGATGTTCTGCTCCAAGGGCTGCCAGGCCATTGTGGACACTGGGACCTCCCGCATCATCGGCCCTTTGAACAAGATAGAGCGGCTGCACAGAGCCATTGGGGCCACGCTTGTGAACGGAATTGTGAGAGTCCTTCTGGGCTGGGGAGGGGACAGAAGCAGGAGAGCCAGGCCTTCTCTTGAGATGGAAAAACTCTCCATGCAACCTCTGTGTTGTGTTTCAGTATTTTGTGGAGTGTGTCAACCTCACTGTCATGCCAAATGTCACCTTCATCATCAGTGGAGTTCCCTATACCCTCAGCCCAACTGCCTACGTCCTACAGGTAAGAAGAGTTTCCTTATTCTGCAAGACACAGGCCTTCACCACATGCCTTCCACTTCCCCATTTCAGTCACCCGCACTTAGTTACATTAACACAAAGTCTCCCTCCCACATCATCCTGCCCTAATTGGCCTTCCCACTGGGAGGGACCAGCCACCTATGGTGGAAAAACCACTGGGCTGCTTCCAATTTCCAGTTCCGCCAAAAAGCAGCAGCAAACTTTGGACAAGTCATTTAAGGTTTTTTGATATTGCTGGGTAGGGCTTTCCAACTGACAAAATTTAATGCCCTCAACCACCAAGTCAGACTGGAGATATTATTATCCTGTTTTATATATGAGAATATTGAGAGTTAAGTAAATGGTTTAAGAACTAAGCTGCTTGTTGTGGGGGTTACAGAATAAGTTTATCTGTCCTCTAACATTCAAATTAGCATGCTTGGCCAACCAAGAACATGTCTTTTGTTGCAAGTACATGCCCAAGTTTGGAAGTGAGGTGGAAAGGGAACTTCTGGGTGTTTTGGAAACCTGTGATTACTTTGCACCACAGCCAGCTTGGATTTTCTGTACTGCAGTTCTTTGGGGGACACACTTTGACACACTCATTTTGCCCAAAAGTCACCCACAGAATTGGGGTGACTGCACCAGAATAAAGACACTCAGGTGAAGACTTAAGGCTTCAGCCTTAGCCCCCATGCCTTGATCTCTATTAATTCCTTCTCAAAGCCACCAAATATAAACAGACAATCCAAATAAAAACAAGAGTTCTCTTTAAAACGCAGCTCCACGATTAGGCCCCTAAGCTCCGGCAACATAGGAATTCTTGCTGCCACTGCACACACCATCCTGAGGACAAACCAGATGCTTAGACTGAGCCCCGTTCACCAGTGCACATGCCCATCACCACCCCAGCACCCTTCACTCTCTCACTTTTACCCTCTGAGGGTCCCTGCTCATCCCTACTCCCTCCCCCTGCTCAAGATGGTGCCAGCAGATTTCATTCAGAGCCACCTCAATCCATCAAGGATGTGATAAGAGCTGACTTTTTATCTCTTTTTCTCCCAAGAAGTCTTCTCAAGCCCGCTATGAAATTTCCCACTCCTTCTTCAGAACCTGAAATTTCAAATTGTTGTTGGAAAGAGCACACCTGCCTGGTAGCCCACCGCGTCTGCCATACTAAAAGATAAAGGTTACTCTTCTCACAGAGCAAAGCATGCCTGCTGGCGGTCTACCTAAAAGGAGCCACACCTATGATTCTTCCAAGAACATCAACAAGGAACTAGCGGTGGTTAGCCATTTAGAGAGTAATTTCGCTCCCTTAAGAAAATTGGATTGAGTTTCACTAGAAACTAAACAAACCAGAATTTAAACCAAGGCCTCCAGCACCAAACCTTTTATTCTTCCAATCATGCAATAAGGTTTCAGCTTTTCCCACTGTAAAATGTTGGTAAAGGTAGGGTGGATAGCAGCTGACCAGTTTACAAAATTGTAGCAGAGATGCCCAAGCTCCCAGGAATGAACTTTGCGAACACTTTACTGAACAAACTAGGGTAAAGGTGTATAAAGTAGGAAGAAGAGCCCACCAATCGAAATGGTAGAACCTCCCAGTTGTCCAAGGCCAGTGAGCAGCCACTTCCCCCACACAGGACAGCCTCTAGGCAGCACTTCTTCCTTCTTCCCCTGTATGTCACATACGTGCTTCTTTTCAACCACAGGTCTTGGGAGATGGTGTGACGCTCTGCAGCAGTGGCTTTGAAGGCTTGCCTTTTCTAACTGAGCCCTCTTGGATCCTGGGAGATGTCTTCCTTCGACAATTTTACTCCGTCTTTGACCGTGGGAATAACCGTGTGGGCCTGGCCCCAGCAGTCCCCTAAGTAGGGGCCTTGTGTTTGTGCCTGCCTGCCCAATGTCCCTCAGGCCTGTTAGGTTGGAACATTCTTTACCCCTGCCAAAAAGGTCTTTTCCACAGAATACAGTCATTCTCAGAGCTGCAACTTAATTAACACCAGAGATGAGAACGCACACATACACACACACTCACAATCTCACACACACTTAATACATACACACCATTTCTACTGCCATCATGACAAAGGAATTAAGTTGTAGGTCCAATTATTTTATTGCTTTTTGTTAACTTTTTATCATGGAAATTTCCAAACATACACACAGGCAGAGGTTATAGTACCATGAATCTCTCTGCACCTCCACCCTGTTTTAACAACCCATCCACAGATGGCCAGAACTATTTTGTCTACACTGCCACCCGCGCCACTCTCCAGCTCCTCATACCTGGATTATTTTAAAGCAAATTCCAAGCAACACATCAGTTTATCCACAAGTATTTCTAACATTATTAAATACGTAATCAGAGTTTAAACATCTCCTGCTGCTACGTAAATGTTTGGTTGTTTCTACAGTTGGCTTGTTTATATCAAGATTTAAACAAGGTCCATATTGTGATTTAAACACAGTCTATGAAGTTCATTTATTTGAAATGTCTCTTAAGTCTCTTTTCACCTTTGAGTTTAACACGTATAGAATTCTATTGGTTGAAATCCAGAGATGTTACGTAACATGATTCTCTTAACCCATCTTCCCAATAAAATAGTTGAATCTAGAGGTCTGATTCTGGACAAAAATATTCCTTAGATGGTGCTTAGATAGATACTTTCTATCACATATCATAAGGAGGAGATAGAGATGGGTGTTGATAAGAAAACTCTTTTCTTTGTACTTGTCTCTAAACTGCATTTATCATTTAACATAGATTCTCTGTTTTAGTTCCTTTTTTTCTGCTCCTAACAGCTGAGTTCCACAGACTGGGTAATTTATTACAAAAAAATAGGTTTATGGGGCCAGGGGTGACTGGACTCCTATGTGACTGAATGCAGTTCAAGTCCTGGACCTGGTGGCTTGAAGCTCATGCTCATCCCAAGAAGAGAATGGAGGAGAAAGGATTGTGGTATGGCCATCCCCCACAATGGGGGGTGTTATTTTGCTTCTGTATCTCTGGCAAGCACATGCACCCTATAGCAAAAAAATCACACACACACACATACAAAAACAAACAAACAAACAAAAACAAACAAAACCTCAAAAACATAGGTTTATTTAGCTTAGGTCCAAGGTCAAGGGGCCACATCTGGTGAGGGACTTCTTATTGGAGGGTCTCTGTGGAGTCCCGAGGTGGCATAGAGTACCACATCACATGTTGAGAGGGCAAGAGAATGTACGTGTCTATCATCCTTCTTACAATGTCATCAGGAATCACTCATGGGGGCTCCACCTTGATAAACTTATGTAATCCTAGTTACTTCCCCAAATCGTCACCTCTTTTTTTTTTTTCTTTTAATTTTTGCCAGAGAGAGAGAAACAGAGAGAAAAAGAGATGGAAAGTGAGAAAACAACCCTTGAGGGAGTGGTTATATTGCAATTCCTTCTCCTCCATTTCTCTTCTTGGTATTTCAGCCATGCATGCGCATGTTCCTGGTGGGTTTTTCAAGCCACTATGTCTCAGAACTCAAAACATATAATCAGCTATTTGGAATCCAGTCACTTTAACCACTATGCCATCAGCTGGCCCAGCTCCATCTTTTAATATCATAGTCAGATTAAGTTTTCACTCTCTTAATATCATCTGAATAACAACCAAATTTCCACACATGAATATTGAGGGATGCATTCGAATCATAGCATTCCACCCATAGCCCCCAAATTCCAGTCTTTCTCACATGGATTTTAGAATAATTTCATCCCAACAGTCTCCAAAGTCAACTTATTCTAATACTTACTCAAAAAGTTAAAGTCTGGGGCAGGCCCTGTAGTGCAGTGGTTAAGCACTGTGTGGGGGCAGCTGGATCTCACATGGTCAACCATGGTTTGACTTCCAGCCCTGCCAGCTTGAAAAACCCACCCCTGTGGATCCAGTAGGTATTTCCAAAGTGAAGACTTTCTATGATGGTTCTGCTCCTGTGACTAGTTTCTACCTATTTTCTGAGAAATCCTTTGAAGTTTAAGTGAAGGTCTCCATGCTTCCATAGTTTTTGCATTCATGCCTGTAGAATTACCGCCATGTGCATGTCATCAAGGTATGCTGCTTGCACATTCTGGAGCAGTGGATTCATCCACACCTGGGACTGCTTGAATTGTGACTGGGGCTGAAGAGCGCAGCACTGAGATGTGAGCAACAAAGTTCTGAGGTGGTGAGCCAACCCCAGGACTGTCTCCTGAAACCATTAGCTTGCTTTGTTCTCTGGACCTGTGGTGGGAGGGGTAGCCTTGAAGATCTCTAAAATGCCATAAGGGCATTCCCTCCTCTTGTATTCAGGATTAGCATCTGACTCTTATTTGTGCTAATTTCTTTAGCAAGTTGTCACTTGATTTCTTCTCTCCCAAACATATCTTTTCACTTTTTAGTCAGTTTGCAAAATGTTCAGATTTTTCTATTTCACTGCTCTTTTCTTTATAAATTCTGTCAAGCCATCCTTAACTACCTCATTTCACTTTAAGTGGTTAAAAGTAACTATGAAATTCCTTCTATCTTTTGCTTAGAAATTTCTAATGCCATATATTCAACACTCTTAAATTCAGCATTTCACAAAGCCCTGGGGCATTGTGACAATGCAGGCAAATTCTTTACAACAGTGTAACAAGTATAACCTTTTTTTCTAATTTCCAATAAGATATTTCTTATTTTTTTAAAGAATTATTTTAACTTTATTTATTTATTTTTATTTTACTAGAGAGAGACAGAATGAGAGAGAAAGAGAGGGAAAGGGAGAAAGCAAGCTGCCAGGCCCAGGACTCAAACCACAGTCAGCTATGTGGGAGTCCAGCGCCCAGTCCACCATGCCACCTGCTGGCCCAAAGATCTTATTTTTATCTGAGACCTTATCAGAATGGCTTTTGCTATTTACATTTCTATCAGCATTCTGGTCACAACCACTTAACTAATCTCTACAAAGTTTCAAACTTTTCCTACATCTCTCATCTTCTGAATCTTCACCAAAATCTAGGCTTTTTAAAATACTGCTCCCCCAAACCCTTCCAGCTTTGGCCCATTATCCAGTTCCAAATTCCATATTTTCAGGTATTCTGATAAGCAGCACTACTTCTTGGTACCAACTTTCTGTTGTAGTCAATTCTCTGTCACTAGCAACAAAACATCACAAACTGGTAATCTGTAAAGAATAAGGGTTTATTCAGCTCAAGGTTTTGGAGTTCCAGGATCAAGGGTCTGCATATGATCAGGGCCTTCTTGTTGGTGGTTTCTCACTGCAAAAAAGTGCAAGGTGATGCAGGGTATCACGTGGTGAGAGAGTCAGAGAATGTATATTTCTATCTCCTCTTCTTATAAGGTTACCAGGAGTCAACTATAGGGGCCCCATCCAGATTATTTTATCTATTCCTAATCACCTCCCCAAACCCCGCCTCTTAATACCACACTCAGATTAAGTTTCTACTGTCTTTTTTACCCCCCTTTGTCTTCTTTTATACTTCTCAGAGGACATGAGAGAGAGCGAGAACATCCCGCAATAGGATATGGTCATACCAAGATACTTTTTCCTCCCTTCCTTCATTCTATCAGGATCTGGACATTCACACACATGTGCCTAGGGAGTATTTTACAAGCCACTAGAGCTAGATTTGAACCACTGTCAACCACATGAGATATGACTCCCTATGCACAGCGCTTAACCACTGTGCTACAAGGCCAGCCCACGTTTCCACCTTCTTAAAATCATCACAATATCAATCAAATGTAAACACATGAATTTTGAGGGGGCATATTCAAGCCATAGCATTCTTCCAGTGCAGATAGCTCATTCTTCTAATTCCTATGTGGTATCCATTTATTTATAAAATCCTCTTTTAATGAGCTTTAGTTTTGTCTGAGGTTTAATTTCATTTACTAAAATAAATATTTATTTTATGACAGGCACTAAGGCACTCTAAGACCTGCAAGATAACATACAGGCCAAGGCTATCACTTTTCAGCAACAGGATTTATGGAAAATAAATTGGACTGAAAACCAGACAGCCTGGATTCACAGCTGTGCCCCACCTCTCAACAATTTGGTGACCTTAAGTAATGACTTTATGTCTCTGGACAGTTGTTTCCTAGAGCCGTTGGGGAGAGTCAATGAGCTGACCTCGGTGGAAGCACTTAAGTCAGAACATTAGCTTTCCTTTCCCTTCTGGTATCATTCTCAGGGTAGATCACAGCTACACACATGTACACCTACTTTTGTCTTGTTTTTCTATTCTTTTGCCTTTATAGATTTTTTTTTTTTAATTATTGTTCTCAGAGTTCATTCAGAAACAGCCTGATCCAAACAAGCTATCAAAGCAATAGAGTAAAGCAGTTCACTGCTCTGGCATCAGACGGGCCAAGACTCAATTCCTAGCACAGTTATGGGACCTCTGCACCTCCATGTGTTCATTTGTCAAATGGGCATAAAAGTGCTTTGTAGGGTTACCATGGAGATGGCATGACACATTGCACATGTGTAAACATTTAGCTAGCTTACATGCCTGTGTGCAGCAAGGAACAGGTCTTCACTCCGTTTTATGACTTTTCCTCTAAAACAAAGCACCCCAAGGACCTTATGAAAACTAGTTGCTAGCCTCCCCCAGGCTTCCTCTTTAAAGGTCATTTCTACACTGGGTCCACCCCTGATGTGTGAATGTGCTGGTCAGTGCTTTGTGTCCAGAGTTCTGAGTGCCAGAGGTCTGAAAAGTACTGAACAAGTTGATTCAATCTTCACAAAACTCTGCTGGTTCTGTCACATAAATTCTTTACAACCTGTTTCTTTGTCCCTAGTCCTCTAGTCATTACCTTTCACCAGAAATAGTTCAAGAACATCCTAATGGATTCTCTGATTTGGGTCTCTTCTCCCTCCCAACACATCAGTGCCCAACTGAGGAACACTTTCGGACCCTGGCACTGATCCAAGGCCTCCTCCTGGACCCAATGGCTTAAACTTACTCCGGGGTGTGTGCATGTGAGCCCAAGATCCTGAGAGGAGAGTGGAGGACAAGGGATTGCAGCGTAGCCATCCCCCCTTGGGGGTGATTCTTGCTTTCTGTCTCTCCATCTCTCTCTGTCTTTCTGGCGAGCGCACGTGACCTATAGCAAAAAACTCTTCAAAAAAAAGAAAGCCCTCTTTGGGGCCAGTAGGTGGCATGGTGGTTAAGGGTGCTGGATTCCCACATGGCTGACCGCAATTCGAGTCCCAGATTTGGTGTCTTCCTTTCTCACTTTCCCTCTCCCTCTCTCACTCTGTCCCTCTCTGATCAAATTTAAATACAAATAAATAAAGTTAAATAATTTTTTTTAAAAAGCCTTCTTTGATGCCCCTCAAGTAGGATTAATCTCTCCCTTCTCTAAATCCCCCAAATTGGCTATGTCTTATAACATTGTTCTCTTCATATCTTACTTATGATATAAAATACAAGAATTCATTTTTGTTTCCCCTGAGGGACAGACATATTCAGATCGTGGAATAAATAAATGCAGCAGGGAAGGAAGAGAACTGAATACATGTGTCAGCCAGACCACTCCTGCAGAGGAAAGGCTTGCCGCCATTCTCCACTGGAGCATGTGTCAGAGGAGAAGTTGCTGACTTTTGATCCACTTGGTTGGAGGAAGTGGGCACTACAGCCTGAGGGTGGCTGGTGACGTGGCTTCCAATAGTGCAAGGGATACTTCTGCAAACGTTCCCTGAAAGTGCAAGTTTCAGTCCTGTGTTCAGAAGCTGTCGGGATGGTTCACTTCTCGTACCCAAAAGCACCCTCACTCAGCAGCATCAGCTCCCGCGACAATTTTTACATGTTCTCTGAAAGAGACTCAAATGTGTCTCTACATCTCTTCAAGCTCTATTTTTCCTCACACACACACACAAATGTCCATTTGAAAACTGGTCTGGGAGCAGCAGAGTGGTTGCATCACTGGATTCCCACATAGCTGACTGTGGTTCGAGTCCTGGATCTGGTGGCTTAAAAACTCATGCTGGGCGTGTGTGTGTGCGTGCCCAAGATCCCAAGAGGAGAATGGAGGAGAAGGGATTGTGGCGTGGCCATCCCCCCTGGGTGGAGGGTGATTTCTCACTTTCTGTGTCTCTGGTGAGCACATGTGCCCTATAACAAAAATCTCTCTCTAAAAAAGAAAGAAAGAAAGAAAGAAAGAAAGAAAGAAAGGGAAGGAAGGAAGGAAGGAAGGAAGGAAGGAAGGAAGGAAGGAAGGAAGGAAGGAAGGAAGGAAGGAAAAAAAAAACCCCCTGGTCTTCGAAAAAATGTTGAAGAATATGGGGGGAATTCTAAATTTAAGAACGGGTCAGCTGTCTTAAATCAGTGGCTGTTCTGAGGCCGGACCGCTGTGTCCTTCCCCACGTAACTGGAAGAGCGTACTGGGAGAACACGCCCTGGAACTTCCCAGCTTCGGTGTATCCTGTCTGATATCACACCTCACAGAAATCCCCGCGTCCTCCCTCCAGGTACGCATGCTCATTAAAGCACAGAATGGGCTTCACGTTTTTTTCCACCAAGTACTCTTTCACAGGCCTGTACTGGTGGCCTGGTGTGGGCTGCAGGGATACCCCCCTGCCCTTGAGGAACGTACAGCCTAGTTGACCAGATGAGGCAGACATGGTAGCCACAAAGCTGCCTTAAGACTGCTGCTGGGTACAGGAAGAACTTTTTGCCAGCGAGGATGATCAAACAAAGGAATGGGCTGACAAGAGGGCAAAATCCTATCTCAGAAGCACATGGAATGGGAGGTACATCAACTGACTTCCTCGGCGGAAGAGAAGCCCTCAAGGTCTGATGATCCACTTAACCAGGGCATGCCCAAACTCACTGTGTTCTCGTGGTCTGCCGAACATGGCCGCACAAGGCATGGAGCCAGGCAGCTCAGAGACACCAAAGTCGGCCTCATGCTAACAGCATTTTAATGGCTGCCGTCTCCTAAGCCCTTCAGGTCTGTGCACATCCTCACCCAAGAGGCACAGGGCGGGCGATGTCAGGACTTGCCCCACATCTCGGGAGCCTAGTGTGGGGTGGTGTGTATGATGTGTACGTGTCTGGTGTGTGTGGTGTGCATGTATGGTGTGTGTGTGTGGCATGAGTGTGGTGTGTACACATGAGGGGTGCGTGTGTTGTCTAGTGTGTATGTATGGTGTGTGGTGTGTGCATGTGGGGTGTGTGGGTATGTGTGGTGTGGTTGTGTATGTGTGGTGTGTGTGTATGTGCGGTATGTATGTGGTGGTATATATGGGGGGGTGTGAACAGTAAGGGGTGAGGGTGAGGCATGAGAACCAGAACTCTTCCTAGCAGATGGGCAGTGGGTCTGAACCCGCTACACAGGTGTATCTAAAACTTTGATAAACCAAAGGGCCCCTTTACTTGGATGGCTTCCAGGAGCAGAGGCAGAAGTAACCAGCAGAGGGTCTTTGTGGTATCCACAGATGGGCATGGCACCCTCCAACCCACAAGCTCCCACCCTCAAGCCTTCCATTCCTAAGCCCCCAGGGTCAGCGTCCCTGTAGGCTACATTCTCCAGGGGCCCCTAGTGCATTGAGCTCTCGGAGCTCCGTTCCACCCCACCCCCTCCACCCACACAGCTGAGGTCACCCTGGCCCAGCCTCTTTTGCAACTTTCCCAAGTCTGTGCACGAGAGGGAAAGGAGGAAAAGTCAGAGAGAAGTGGCCATGCTTCTACAAATTCCTTTTTGCTCCCAAAGCCTTCCTCCTCTGACTGGCTCAGACTGATGCTCTGAAGAAGAGACCCCCAGACTCAGAGAGCGCTCCCACCTGCCTCGGAGGCCGAGTCCTGCACAGCTGTAGCGTAAGTGCCCTGGGAGTTTTTCTTGGAGTTTTCTAGTTTTCTGCCCCAGCAGACCCAGAGTTATTTGGGTGTTTGGGGGAGGAGAGGAGAAAGTGGATACAAGTATGAGGCTTAGAACTGATAGCTTTGGGGTTTAGATCCTGCCCAAAGACCCCCATCCTGGAGAAATTCCCAGGGTGGGGCGGGGCAACAAGGAAGGCCCTCCCTGCCACTAGCCTGCAGGAGCTGGGGCCCAGAAGGGGAATTCGTAAGGGCCGGCAGTCCCAGGCAGGACGCAGCTGTGGCTCAGTGAGAGGAAGGCGCACGCTACACCAGAGGGGCAGGGCCTGCCAACAGTCATGCTGGCACCCTGAGTTCCCTATTCACATTGACTGAGTACCTTCTGGGATGGATCTCTCAGGGAGCGTGAACCCTTGAAGTAGGAAATTATCCCTCTCGTTCGACATCAGTAATATTTTCCCTGGCTCGGTATTACAGTGCTAGGGGCCAGACGCATGGAGTCAGACAGATCTGGTCCCAGTCCTGGCTTACTAAGAACTGTAATAGTTGTTCTTGACTCAGGAATCCGCTAGGCTATAATGGCATTTTGCAAACTGCAAGGGCTCTGTAATTGCTAGGCACTATGTAACACTAACAATAATGTTTAGATTCTGTGGAGGTAGCGATGTGTCTGTGTCCTCAGACCTACGTGGCGCTGGTGCAGTGAGCACGCACCATGTGTGCGGGGTGGGTGGATGAATGGATGGGTGGATGGACAGATGATGGATATCTACAACCTCTCTAGTCCCAGCATTGGTCAGTCTCTGGGAGGTGACAGAGAGGTGTGAGGCATAGTCTACTTGGGGAGATAGAACTAATACCCCCAAGAACTTAAACTGAGAGCACTGAGCCTCCTGGCACCCAAGCTGTGGGTGTGGGTGCAGCTCCCAGAGGGGGCCAGTCTAGACCTGCTAGAATTTAGCTGGGTATGGCGGGGTTTGAGTGTTCTTGGAGGCAACAAAGCCTTATGCTCCCTCGGTAGGCTCTTTTCACAGACCAACTTTACTCCCAAGATGGTAAATCCCATTGTTTTTTAGGGTGAATATATTCGTCATTCTCTAAGGTTGAGATCAGGGAGGCGAGGTGCTGAAAATTGGGACAAGAAGGCAGATAAGATAACATGATGGTGGTAGGGAGACCGTGTCTGCTTCAGAACTCCCATTTGTCCCTGCTCACTGGTCTCTCTATCAGCAGAAATGACATCTCACCTGACACCAACAAGGCGGAAGATGAGTGCTGGCTGGGGACTGGGACTAGGGAGGGAAGGGAGGTGGGAGGTAAGAGCGGAGCAGGTTCAAGGTCCTCATAGGACTAGTCTCGGGCCCCAGGGCTTGGCAGAAGGCAGTCTGTCTCACTCCACAGGACTGAACCACGCTGTAGTTCTGACAGGAGTGGGCAGGGCCAGGGCTCGGGCTGAGGAGTGCTGTCAGGCAAGCTGAGGAAGGGTTGGTCATACCTAGTGGGAAGCCGGTGGCCGCAGGCTCTGCTCTGCGTGGAGCTGGACTGGCGGATGGCAGGTTCTGCATTCTGAGCCTGTTTTTCACTGTTACTTAACAACGGAGGATGACTCAGTCTGGCCTCTCAGAGGATGTCCCAATTTGAAGCGTCTGAGTCAGTTGAAGTGGGTGGAAAGAAGCTTAAAAGGATAGGCATTGCCAAAGCCCCACCAAGGGCAGAGGGCATGGGAAGGGACTCCATCAGCCATCTGAGATCCACATGTGCCTCTTAGTGAACCCAGTCAGGACTCATCCCCCAGTTCCCCCTTCCTGAGATGGACCCAGTCCTTGTCATTCTGCTTTTGGTGACCCTGAGTCAAGAACCAGGCTATGTTTGAGCAGCAGCCTCAGCATTCCCTGCCCTCCTGGGAATGGGTAGGGAATCTGTGGGACAGCACACTTTAGAGACAAATTTAGGGAAGGGGACCTGGATTGGAGGAGACTGGGAGGGAGCTCAAAGCTAAGGCTGAGGTGTTACCAGGATCTGAAGAAGCAAAGACTCCCATAAAACCCAAAGAGAAGATGTTAAACCTCAGAAGGACTGGGATGTGGCAGAGGAGCTGAGCATTTTTTGTGCGGCCCCAGGAGAAATCCACTGCTAGTAGGGGGAAGGTCTGGCTGCCTCTTCCCGTGTGTGTGGTAGAGATGACACTGGGTGGGAGAGTGGATTAAATGCCCTCTGGATCCTTCCAGTAGTGTGCCGGAGCAGGCTCTGCACTGGTGCTTGTAATCAGCTGGGTGGGAATATTTACACCTCTGGAAGTGGCAAACACTACAAATCAGGTCTCTGACTCCTCCCCCTTTCCCAGTCATTAAACAATTATCTTGACCTTACCCAATGTGGGGAGCCCCTCCTGCTCTAAGAACAAGACACATGCCACCTACAGAGGAAGCCACAGTCATGAATGATGAGCAAACAGACTCACCAAGGTTAAGTTACTCACTTAAGTCACAAATGTGTGGAGCTGGGGTAAGAACTCTAGTTCTGAAACTCACTATCACACCATCATGCTGGGTAGTCTCTCTCCAGCTCCAGACACGAAAGTGATTTGTGATTTGTCCTGTCAGGAAGTCACACTCAGATGACTTTGGGCGACTATTCATCTGCTTGCTCTTTTAAACAATGTGAAGTCTTTATATAATTTTTTAAAAGTTATTTATTTCTTCTGTAAGAGAGATAAAGACAGGGTTACCTCCATCGGATTCTTGTTTCTTTTTTTGGAGAGGTTTTTGCTATAGGGCGCATGCACTTGCTAGAGAGAGAAAGAGAGATAGAGAGACAGAAAGCGAGAAATCACCCGCCAGGGGGGATGGCCACACCGTAATCCCTTCTCCTCCATTCTCACTCTCAGGATCTTGGCCACACATGCACACATACCTGGCATGAGTTTAAGCCACCAGGTCCGGGACTCAAACTGCGGTTGACTACATGGGAGTCCAGCGACATAGCCATTATGCCAACTGCTGACCCCGATCAGGTTCTTGTTTCTATGATCCACCCCAGCTCCAGCCAGGCCTGGATCATGGGCATGTAAACACCCAGCATTCTCAGGGAGGCCACTCTGTGTGAACCTGGAACCTTCCCATGTGGGCCAGCCTTATATCCTGTTAACTACAACAGCTACTTGGGCTTGGGTAACACATTTGCAAACCAGACATCTATAAAATAAAATGATAGCTACCAGCTTCTAGTCTACATTTCTTATCTCCTTAATCACCTCGTGTGTATTTGCCCGTAGCTTTCTGTGTATTTAAAAACCAAACATGTAGATAATATTAAATATACTGTCATGCACATAGGGTTATTGTTTGTTTTTATATAGTTGGGATGATACAAAATACTCAGTGATTTCTTTACTTAGATTAAAATTCATGTGTATCTTTCTGTAAGACATCGTCACTTCATCGTTGTAAAGTTGCCTAGTATCCAAGGATGGCAGACTTAGGAGTTAGGAGTATGCATATGTATGCATGCAAGACTCCATTTAAAAAAAAAAATACAAGCCCAGCAAGTGGCACAGATGGTGGAGAGCCATTCTACAATGCTGTAGCCACATGGTGGATCACAGTTCAGATCCTGGGTCAACTGAAACACGCTGAGTACATATGTGCACACCCATGATCCTGGCTGACTGGAAGGCGGGAGGTGTGCAATCACAGTGTGACAAGACTCTCACATCACAGAGATGCCTGTGATGAGAAAGAAGCCTCTTTCTTTGACAAATAATAATAATAATAATAATAATAATAATAATAAATACACATGTGTATTTTCTAAGTACATGTATTTTCTTCTAAGAATAAAACATGTCTATAGTATAGAAATATTAATTAAAAGAGGAGCCAGGTGGTGGAATGGTGGTAACACAGGTGGAGCTGTGGGAAGGCTCCTGGGTTTATGTCCAGAGACCTCCCTGAGCGTATCACGCATACGCACCATGCCCTTGATCCAGGCTGGCTGAAACTTAGCGGTGGAACACAGAATCAGGACCCTCTTGAGGGTGCTTGTATCCGTCTGTCTGTCTGTCTGTCTCTCATGGAATAAATAAATAAATGTTTTAAAAATTTTGGAATAGGGACCAGCAGATGGTGTCATGTTTACATCACTGGACTCCCACATAGTCAACCATGGTTTGAGTCCCAGACCCAGTGGCTTGAAACTCATGCCGGGCGCATTTGTATGCATACTCAAAATCTCGAGAGGAGCATGGAGAAGAAGGGATTGTGGCACGGCCATTCCCTCTGGAGGGGGGTGATTTCTCACTTTCTGTCTCTCTCTGTCTCTCTGGTGAGTGCACGTGCCCTATAGCAAAAATCTTTGTTAAAAAAAATTGAGGGGGACATGCTAATAAAATTTAAAATCATGTAATTTCCTATCACCTATAATTAATCCCTTATTTTTAAAAATTTGCTGGAGGACACTTGTGCTTGCCAGAGAGACAGAGAGAGAGAAAGTGAGAAATCACCCCCCAAAGGGAATAGCCACATCTCAGTCCCTTTCCCTTCTTCTCTCAGGATTTTGGGTATGCAAGCACACATACATGGCATGTTTTTCAAGCTGCCAGGTCCAAGACTCAAACCTCATGGTCAGTCATGTGAGGTCCAACTGCCTCAATCACTATGCCTTCAGCTGGCCCAATCCCTTATATTTTTTAACTGACAAATAAAAATGGTATGGATTTATTATATACAGCATATTACTTTGAAATACATATACATTGTGGAATGGCTAAAAAAGCAAGTAATGCACATGATTAACATACATTACTTCATAAATTTGTCTTTTTGTGGATATGGTAAGAACTCTTAAAATACACTGTCTTGGAACTAGCAGTTAGCGTAATGGCTATGTCGCTGAACTCCCATGTAGTTGACCGCAGTTCAAGTCCCGGACCCGTTGGCTTAAAACTCATGCCGGGCGCGTGTGCATGCATGCCCAAGATCACGAGAGGAGAATGGAGGAGAAGGGATTGCAGCATGGCCATCCCCCCTGGGGGGGTTATTTCTCACTTTCTGTCTCTCTGTCTCTCTCTGTCTTTCTGGCGAGTGCACGTGCCCTATAGCAAAAAAAACTCTCAAAACAAAACAAAACAAAACACTGTCTTAGAAATTTTCAAAAATTTAATACACTATTGTTAACTGTAGTAGCCATATTGTATAACAGATCTCTCACAGGTATTCCTCCTGTCTACTGAAATTGTATATCTCTTGACCAACAGCTCTGCAACTGCCTGCAGTGCCCTACCCCAGCCTCTGGTAACCACCATTCTCTTCTTCTAAGAGTTCAGGGTTTTGGGACTCCACATACAAGCAAGATCAGACATATTTGTCTTCCTGTACCTGATCACTTTACTAAACATGAGATCCTCCACAAGCCTGTTCCATGACCTGGTGATTAAGAGAGCCTGATCCTACATGGCCTCTTTCACAGTTCAAATCCTAGCCCTGGTAGCTTAAAAATGCCAGGCATGTGTATGTGTGTCCTCCCAAATCCCAACAGGATGGAGAAATGGAGAAGGGGTTGCAGAGTGACCATGCCCCATGAGAGGCTGCTTTCTCTCTCTCTTTCTCTCTGTCTCACTCTAGAAAATAGTTTTTAAAAAAAATCTATGAGGTTCATCTATTACCAAAAATGGCAGGATTTTCTTTTTTTAAAAGGCTAAGTAGTATCCATTGTGTGTGTGTACACTACATTTTCTTTATCCATTCATCCCTTGATGGACACTGGGTTGATTTTGTATCTTGGCTATTGTGAATAATGCTGCAATGATCCCGGGAATGAAGATATCTCTTCAATATAGCTATTTCATTTCCTCGGGATGTATGTTTTACCTAGCAGTGGGATTGTTGAATCTAAAATTCTTTATGTATTTCTTTCTAGTTTCGTTTTCTATGCAAGAGAGAACTTATTTAAGTATTTATGGTGGTATTGTAAGTATGGTTTTGCATCTTCTAGTTTTCATTTCAATTCTAGGGTATTAGCATTTTTCTCAGGTTATAATATACACAAAAGCTTCATTTTTTAAAAGTTTATTTATTCCATGAAAGAAAAACACAGAGATACTGAGAAAGAAAGAAAGAGGGATACTCCCAACAGGATTTTCATACTTTGACCCACCTCCTGTTTCAGCCAATCAGGATCATGGGCACACACACACCCAATGTGCACAGGGAGACCTCAGGATGCAAACCCAGGACTTTCCCACGTGACTTCAGTGCAGTGGAGCTTTGCATTAGCACTGTACCGTGGAGGCTGGCCTCACAAACTCCATTTCAATGATCACTTAATAATCCACTATGTGCCATGATTTAGCCACTTTTTTCTTGTTGTGTGTCTATAAACAATACTGTGAAGAACATTCTTGAACAAGAGCCTTTGCCTGCATTTAGTATGATTTCCTTAGGACAAATTCCTAGAAGTGGAGGGCAACAGCATTTTTTAAGGCATTCAACACTTGCTGCCAAGTAGCTTTCCAGAAACATGTACCAATTACACCCTGCCAGCTGCATTCGAGAAGAGCCTTTTGATTCTGTGATTGCCACAACCCCTCGGGCTGGGGGGAGGGGCGCTCTTCGTCCAAAGGCTCTGGGCAGTCCTGACAATAGCGCCCTTGTCCTGCCAGCGCATCTCCTCTTCCTGCGCTGCCCTCACCCCCAGCTCCAAGCTTGACTGTCTGCAAGGCCTCCGCTCAATCCTGTCTTGTCTTCTTGGCCCTCCAAGCTGCCTCTGAGAACAGGGTTGGTAGAGCTGAAGGGTGAGAGATTTGCCTTTCCTCTGGGGTCCCCATTCTCCCAGTCTTGGGGAGGCCTCCAGGGGAGGTGAGGAGGAGAGTGTGCAAGAGTGGCTGAATCATGTGCCTCTTTTGGAGAAAAACCCCACCTGAGTCCTGGGCCCAGGACGCATGCACCCATTGAGAAGGGGAAAGCAGAGGCCAGTGTCAATGACAATGGCCGCAGGCGACACTGGCCAGCATGCAGATACCCTCTGTTTATCTACAGACTCTGAAGCCCCTCCATGAATCCCCGGAAGAAGGTTGACCTGAAACTCATCATCGTCGGAGCCCTGGGGTAAGCCAACCTCAGCTCGGGGTCTGGGAGGTGAGAAGCAGCCTCTTACCCGAGGGCCATGAGGCCTCCTGGGTGTGTTCCTAGTAACTAGAGGTCCCCTTCTAATTCAGTGTGGCACCAAGAAGTGCATCCCATCCTAAGGAAGGGAGCTCTGTTGGGAGAAAGGGTGGGAGTAAACATGGGATCTGGTCCAGGCTCTGCAGTAGCTGTGCAGTAACCAGCTGCATGAGTTAAGCAAGCCTTTAGCATCTATCCCCCCCCAGACCTCCAGCCATGTACAAGGCAAATCTGACCATTGCTATGGGCTATTTGGCTCTCCCCAAACCTCTCTGCTCACTTCGATTGGTTTCTACTTCTAGAAACAGTCCCTTGTCTCTTACTACTCCAAGTGTGGTTATGGATCCAGATGTTAGAAATTCAGAATCTCGGGGAGAGAAAGTGGCATGCGGGGCATAGTAAGATTCTGATAATAGTATGGATGTATGTGCATACTTTAGTGTATTTGTGTGTGTGTGTGTGTGTGTGTGTGTGTGTGTGTCTGTGTGTGTGTGTTCATATGTGTCTGGGGTTTTTCCCTCAGTGTGGGAAAGACCTCCCTCCTCCATCAGTATGTGCACAAGACGTTTTACGAGGAGTACCAAACCACGCTGGGGGCCAGCATCCTCTCCAAGATTATCATGCTGGATGACACAACGCTGAAGCTCCAGGTGAGCCTCCCTCCCTATTCCTCTTACCGTACATAGACCCTAAAATCACCCACACTCCCTGGGAAGCCACTTCCATAGCCCTGTGCATCAAGGAGCTAGAAGAGTCTAGAGCAGAGATCAGCAAACTTTATCTTACGGGTCAAACCACCTGTTTTGGTAAATAAGGTTTCACTGGGACTCAGCCACACCTACTAGCTTGCTCATTGTCTTTCACAATACAATGGCAGCATTGAGTAGATGCAACAGAGACCGAATGCCCTGAAAAGCCTGAGCTAATTACCAACTGGCTTTCTTAGAAAGAAAATAAAAATACTGATGCCAGATTTAGAAGGAAGAGCAGTAATCAGTAGTTGGGGGACCCCATGCTTGTCTCAGGTTCTCTGGAAAACTTGACTGGTGACCTTGGGCACATCACTCCCAAATTTTAAGTTTCCAAATCCATCAAATGGGAATGCCAATCCCTGCCCTATGAGCCAAAGGAAAACTGAGGGTGTGGAAGTACTGTCACGATGTTACTCGTTTCTGCAAAGCTGCTGTAGTGTACATGTTGGCAGGATCATGGGAGAGTCAAAGTGCCCATGTGTCAAAGGACCAAACGCACCCACAGCAGGACTTTCTGCTTCCTATGCCAAATAGGAAGTTTTGACATGCTGTAACCCAGCCAGGCTTCCCTCCACCCACTCATCACAGCCCTCTGGGGGGTGGCTGTTCTTCCCCTCCAGATCTGGGACACAGGCGGTCAGGAGCGGTTCCGCTCTGTGGTGTCTACGTTCTACAAAGGCTCTGATGGCTGTATCCTAGCATTTGATGTCACTGACCTGGAGTCCTTTGAAGCCCTGGATATCTGGCGGGGTGACGTTCTGGCCAAGATCGTTCCTGTGGAGCAGTCCTACCCCATGGTGGTGCTGGGGAATAAAATCGATCTAGCAGATCGGAAGGTACCATTCATTTATTCATTCATTCAACACATGTGTGAGCATCCATTATGTGCTGGGTAATTATGTGTTGGGTCCCACACACAGAGCTAAGTCAGGCACAATCCTCATTTCAAGAATTTCACAGGCCAGGGCTGGCCCAGTAATGCAATGGTAAACCCTGAATATTAGGAGCTAGATCCCATGTGGCCAACCACGGTTCAAATCCCAACCCTAGCATGTTGAAAAACAAGCCAGGTATTCATGCATGTGTGGTCAAAGTCCTGCCAGAATGGAGAAATGAAGGAGAAAGGAATGTGACATAACTATGCCTCATTAGGGGAGTTCTTCTCTCTCTCTCTCATGAGCATATGTGCCCTCTGATGTTAAAAAAAAAAATGTTTTTCACATACCAGCAGTGGATACAGATACTTTAAAAGACAATTATGGGGGCCGGCAAATGGCTTGGTGGTTATAGGCACTGGATTCCCACATGGCCAACCACGGTTTGAGTTCCAGACCTGGCAGCTTGCTTTCTTCCTTTCCCTTTCTCTCTCTGCCTCTCTCTGATTAAATTAAAATAATAATAATAATAGTAAATGGAATTAAATAATTCTTTAAAAAATTAAAAGACAATTATGATACAACAGAGCAAGTGCAATGATAAACATATATGGTATTTGAACAACACAATAAAAAGAGCATCTACCCAAGCCCAGATAGGACAGCCTCCTAGAAGAGGTGGGCTCCAGGCTGAAGAAACAGCATGCCATGAGCTGAGAGCTGAAGGCAATTTTGTCTAGAGACAAGGAGTAAAGGAGTTGAGGCATCAGAGGTAGGTAGGAGTCAGGTCTCTGTGGAATTTGAATTAACCTGTAGAACAGTGTTTTCTGCTTAGCATCAAGTAGGGGGTGTGCAGTCATGAATTCTTAGGTCAGCAAGCTATATGAGAGAGTGATTTTTTTTTCCTAGCTTGAGCATATTCTAGATCATCAGGTTAACCATTTGACAGCTGGTCTGATCTGTTCCACCCTACAGTGACCCAACTTGGGTGGGTATTTACCTTGACAGGGCCATTGGGTAGAAAAATCTTTCTTTCTTTTATTTTTTTGTTTTAGTTTATTTCTTTCTTTCATAAGAGTGAGAGACAGAGAAAGAGACAGGGAGAAATGCCCTCAACAGGGCCCCATGTCATGATCCACCCCTTGACAGCATTTCCAGCCAGCCAGAATTATGTGTGCACTGGCCCAACATGCACAGAGCCATGCCAGCAACTGAACCAGGGCTCTTCCAGATGGATCCAGCTTCACTTGAGCAGTGCATTACTGCTGTGCCACTGAGCCTATCCATGAAGATAGTCCTTTTTTAATTGCTACATGCTCATTAGAAAAGAATGGAGGTAGATTTCATGTCCCAAAGATGGTCTTGTGCCAAATGAAGTCCAACTAACACCAAAAAGAGCTGTTTGAACTAATTTTTTTCTTAGTGTTTCAAATATAAACAGATAATGGGGAACTGAATCATAATGTTTGAATTAGGGTTTCCAGTGGTTCAAATAGAGAAATGTGACAGGAAAACCGAGACCTCATTTGGCACGATGGATTGTGTTGATTGGGGAAGACAGGGAGGGATGATGTTTCCAACCAGGCTACCACCTACAGAAGGAAAAGCCTCAGGTTCAAGAGAAGGAGATGTATGGTTTGGACATGCTGAGTTTGAGGAGCTGGTGGAACAGTAGTTGGAGATGACCAGCAGGCTGTGAAATACATAAGAATGAAACTGCAAAGGGGAAGTCTGTGCTAGAAGAAGCCATCAGTTTTCAGGTCACTTCAGGTTGGAAACTCAGTGTTAACTCTCAAATTACATAACTCAGTCTCAGATAATAAAAGTCCCAAGTTCTTTCCAAGGCAAGGTGTCTCTCTCTTTTCTCTGCTGGGGCCAGCTGCAGGAAAACCCTTTGAGTCTCATCACTGACCCCACGTATTTTCTCCCTTCATCTGAAATAATAACTGGTTTCAGACCCTGCTGAGAGTGAAGCAGGAAGAGGGGGAAGAGGGAGAAGAGGGCAGGGAAACAGGACATTCTTACATAACCACAGCTGGTATAAGTTCTGTGCTCTCTGAACTTGGTAGGCATTGCCACGACTCCTTCTGTGGGTCACTCCTTTGGGTCCTTAAGAGCCTTCACTGGGAACACTCTGCTCTACCTTCCATAAGGAGGTTCTTGCATTCTCCTCCTGGCCCTCCTCAAGGCCAAACAGCCATCCTCACCCTGCTGGTGTCACCTCTTCTGAGCAGTCCTCTTATTGGAGTTTACAACACCTCCAGCCTGGCTCTCTTTATCTCTTTACCACACTGGTGTGTGCTGGCTTTGTTTGAAAGGTGTTGTCCTCTTGCTGGCTCATTGCCTTCCATTTTGAATCCCTCAGGTGTATGTCAGACACCAGTCCACTGTGTCCACCAGACTCCAGGGGTCATCCATTAATGACCCTCCTCCAGGTCAAGCCATCTTTTGGCTAGAGGCAAGATCTTACTTTACTTCCTCCCCTCCCCCTCAGGCAAGGGCAGTTGTACTCACAACACAGCTCTCTCCAGAGAAATCCTTTCTAATCCTCCTTTTCAACTCTTTTATAGACACACTGGGTTTCAGGGTTATCGGAGAGATTCTTGGTTCAGAACCTTTCGAGATGTGAGTGGTCCCAGAGTAGTCTATCTCCCCAACCCACTTTATATCTCACATCTGTCAAACAGTAGTTCCTCCACCAATACCTCCATTTAACACCGTGTTGTGAGTCTCCTAGTGGAAGCTGAGGGAGTTTAAGACTGAGAGTCCGACTTTTTTTCAGTGAAGTAAGTCACCATCTTCTGTTGAGGGTGGGAGAGGAACCAGGTGGGAGGCTTAAGAATCACCAAGATGCTTTGTTAGTTGCTCTTAGGAGGAATGGGCAAAGGAGCTCATTGAGGACAAAGAGAAGGACAGAGGGTGACGCAGGCTCCCCTGAAGGAACAGACCATGCATCTGAGGTGGAGTGGGGTGTGTTCTTCTTCAACAGCCCTGTGTGAGGTAAAATCCAGGAACAAGGGACCAGGGTCCAAGGCTTTCCCTAATAAGAGCAGCCAATGGCGCAGCCTGGAGAAACCCTGACGGGGAGAAGAGGGACAAGGACAGGGCTGCAGGGATGGGGGATGGGGGTCCAGAGGGGGAGAGCGGGAGAGAGGGGATGGAGAGAAAGGAGACTGTGGTCACAGGAGCCCAGAAGGAACTCTGAGGCTACCGTGAGCAGTGGCGGCTATGTGGAGGGGGAGAGGGAGCCCCACCAGACTTCAGGTGTTCAGAGAACCAGGACTCCCTGGCAGAGTAAGAAGGTCAGGGGTAGAGGGAATGCAATCTAAGCCTCAAGAGGATGAACTCTGACTTACAGAGGGAGGAAGATAATGACTGGAAAGAATCCAGAAGCTCCAGACAAGCCGATCCTGCTCTCTGGGATCAGTGCTGGGTATGGAAACACCTCATTGGACAGGTGGCTCCAGGAAAAGGCAGGGTTTGGCTAGGACAGGGAGGTGCAGGAGGATCCTGGAGGGTAGAGGTGAGGGGAGCTGGTCTTCAACAGGTGGGCCAGGGAAAGCGGGATGGGGAGGGAGGTGGAGCAGTGGTGGAGACAGAAGATACCGAGTGGCTTGAGCAGTGAGGAAACGAGGCCAGAAGCGGAGAGGAGGCCGTGCTCAGGGAGAGCAGGGGCTGGAATGCAGAGACCAGGTGCCCAGGTAAGAGAGAGCTCTAGAAAGCCCCTGCTGCTGCAAATGTCCTCGATCTGCACAGACTAGCAAAGGCTCGGCCAGGCCTAGCGGTGTGAGGACGAGGAGGTGACCAGCTGGGTGGCGTGTCCTTGGCAGATGCACAGAGCTCCCGGGGTCAGCGAGAGGTCCATGGAGGAGTTTCTCTTTGAGCCAGATCCGGAAGCGGCTCAGAGCCTCCTCGGCCGCTTGCTCCAGTACGTCGGCGACTCTCGTTTCCTCATCTGTGGATGCAGACCAGGACACAGATTTCCCGAGATGGTTCACGGAGTAAAGGAAATGATGCCCCGGTAGTCCTCCTTATTATCTTCAAGGAACTGCTGGGAAAATGCAATAGCTTTTCCTACTTTATGACAAGAGAACAAATTTTGGGTTTTGTGCTTTTCTTTTGAGAGATTTTTACCTTAGGGCGGATACACTTGTTGAAGAGAGAGAGAGACAGAGATGGTGAGAGGGAAAGTAAGAAATCAGCCTCCAGGGAGGATGGCCACAAGGCAGTCCCTTCTCCTCCATTCTTCTCCTGGGATCTGAGGCATCTATGCAAGTGCCCCTGGCGTGAGTTTCAAGCTGCTACTGTGGAACTCAAACTGTGGTCAGCCTTGTGGGAGTATAGCTATGTAACCGCTATGCAAGTATTTTAAAATGTATTTCAGGCCAGCCAATGGCATGGTGGTTAGGGTGGCTGGATCCCACATGCTGACTGGGCTAACAAATTCCAGGTTGGCAGCTTGAAAGGTGCCAGGCAAATGGTGGCAATGCCTGCCCAGAATCTCAAGAGGAGAATAGAGGAGAAGGGATTGCAGGTGCCCATCTCCCCTTGGGGATGTCTGTCTATCTGTCTGTCTGTCTCTCTCTCTGGCCAGCAGATGCACCCTATAGCAAGGTTAGGAAAAAAAAATGTATTGCTAGATTTGAAAGACGAGACAGATTGCGTGATGATGTTGGCTGCCCACCAGTATGAATATCTCAGTGCCTCTGAACTGTGTGCTTTAACACGGCTTATGTGGCGGCTCAGCCGGGTGGGATAAGCTGGTTGACGCTGCAACCCCAGAGGCTCAGGTTACATGGGAGACCCGATTTGATTCCTGGCCCACCCTGAAGAGCCAGGCACAGTGGCATGTTTCTGTAGCCCCCACTACTGGGAGGCTGAGGCAGGAGGATCAAGACATAGGAAGACCCTATCAAGAAATATGAAAAAGGTTAAAGTGGTACATTTTATGTTATGTATATTTTAGCATAATGAAAACATAAATTACCAAATTTTTAGCTATTTATTTTTTATTGCCAGAGGGTGTGAGTGCTTACCAGCGGGAGAGAGAAAGCACCTCCCAAGAGGGCATGTTCATGCTGGAGTCCTTTTTACTCCATTCCCCCTTCCCTTCTGGGTTTTGGTACAGATGCCAAAACGTGTGGCATGTTTTACAAGCCACTGGGGCAGGATTTGTCCTGCATCCAACCACGGGATCCAGCTCCCTCTGCACTGCACTTAACTGCTATGCAAAGGGGCTTGCATGCAATAGAGCTTGCCTCTGAATTATTTTAAAGAAATTACTGATTTAGGGCTAGCTCTGTAGTGCAGGTGTTAAGCCCTGTGCTTTGGGAGCTGGATCCTACATGGCTAACTGCAGTTCAAATCCCAGCCCCAGTGGCTTGAGAAACACACTGAATGAGTGTGCATGCCCAAAACCCTGCCAGGAAGGAGAAATGGAAGGAAAAGGATTGTGGCATGATCACACACATTTGCAGGTTCTCTCCTCCCCGACCCCCACTCCCTGGTCTGGTG